>OZ026621.1:23104436-23114196 GCA_964020975.1 Hermodice carunculata | reverse complement strand
GGTGACTGTTTATCACATCCACATATATGTGTGAACCAAAGAGTGGCAGCAAAAGTGCAGACCAGTCCTGCTCCATCTGTGCACAAGTCCTCATGCCTTCTCATCCTGGTCTGGGCTGCCATTGGGCTCTGGCCTCTCCCAGGCTGTCAATCTGGCAGGTGGTGACAGGCACGCACCCACTGACCAGCAGTGCCAGTAGCGGCTCTTTTTTGGATGACATGGTGCCCTTTCCCACAGGAACACAAGTTTCTGCCACAGTCTCTGGTCATGAGATTAACCATAACAGCATCCATTACAGTTGGTGATAGTTTCAGGTATGAATTTTGCCATCTTCATGAGAGAATCTTCCAAATTTCTTTTTTACATGTTCCTTCACTTGATTTCATTTCTTTTCCATGACAAATTTTACTAAATTGCAGAAAAGTAACTTATTCATTTTTGGTGTTTCACTCAGCAATTCCATGATTTTTCATGGTCATGGAACATCCGGAGCTGTACAACAGTCTCTTTTAGGGATGAAACCACCACAATATTTACTGTACATTCTCATATTAGCATAAAGGCGTATAACTTTTGTTGCATCACTTTTTAAAATAGAGTATGCAGTTGGTGCTGTGCAGACACCTTTTACTGAAAACATTCAAGATAAAAAAGGCTAGTCTATATATAGAATCAAAAGTTATGCCAGTGTTTAAAACCATATAACACAAACAAGCTGATAAGTTCATGTAATGGTCTAGCTCAAACAGGTGGGTTAATTACAGGTAAATGGCCCCCAAAGGTGTCAGTACAAGACAACCAAGAACTATTTAGTGCAGTAACCTGCACCTGATTGGCCGCAATGGTGTATTCATGCCTTTACGACCCCCACAGACAACACCTCAGGCTGATTGTTTACATGATTTTACTTATCTGAACAGCAACAAATCCCCTTGAAGCCTTATCAAGCAAACAGCAAAATTTATGCAAATGAGCAGTATCAAGTGCTGCCATCTGGGGTCCTAAATTCCACAACTGGCTGTACCCATAAAGTAGGGTACCCTGGATCTATATGCCAGTCAACGGGAGAAGTACTTCTCTTCTAGTATCCTTGGTATGATCCAGGCCAAAGGTTTCCCCAGAAAATTTTGAAAGGGCGGGAGGATTGCTAAGTGTAATCAAATACTGTAAAATTGAAACTCCAATTTTAAAGCCCTGAAATTTTAAGGACAGGTAAGACACCAAAAATAAATCCCACTTTAGTCAATCCCAGCTCAAAATGTATTTGCGTTAGGATAACATATCATATATGTGTGTACTCGTCATACTCCAAAGAGTTTATATGTCCCGTATTTGGGTGTCTGTGATGTTAATTGTTGAATAAACAATTGAAAGTTGACCGCAAAGCATCCACCCAATAAATGTCGATATAAGTCACTAATTATTTGTGATAAAATCATAACTACACTTGGATCTTAATCCTGACATATTGGCAACAAAAAACGATCCTGCGATTTTTTATGTTTGGTTTCGTTTTTCTGTTATCCGTCCTCAAAGTTTGACGTTTCAATTTTCCCTTTGATTTTCAGGATGTTCATTTTCTTCATTTCATAGAAAAAGAACAAAGCAAAATTTAGAAAATCGCTGAATCGTTTTTGCAGTTCAGACATTAAACAATCAAAAGCCGTTAACCGGATTAAATTTTGCCCAGCCGTTTTCTTGGAATAACCATTCTTAGGTGGGGCTCTCGTCCTATTATCCTTTCTGAGAAAACAAGCTTCAAAGGCCTTTGATGTTGATCATTTGCCTCTGAAACAATACCATTTGCTCAAGTTGAGCTGATATTTATACAAAACGTAGCAAACATCGTCCCTGAACATTTGGGGAGGTTGTCAATCAATTCTTGGCCAATCACATGAATAAAAGAGCCTTTGAAGTACGGAAAACATTATTCAGTGATCTGTCAAACGAGGATAGCGACAGTCTGGTTTCAAAGTGTGACGTCATGGAGGCGGCCCTTCCGACCCCGTGACCTCAAGCCTGGCAACAAAAGTTGTGTTGCCTTGCTTCGGTGGGGCGGCCTGCGGCCGCTCATGGTCAGTGTACGGATGGTGGGTTTGGTCTTCCGCCCCCTATCTCTTCATCTCGTTTTTAGGGATAGTGTTTTATTGTGTTTACTCGCCTCCTCTCTGTATACCTTATGTAGTTAGCTTGTTACACTTGTCATTACACTTTACTTAGTTAGCTTGTCATTATTTTGTAGTTGTTTTCTCAATGAGTTTCATTTCTCTTTCCAACCTGAGCTTTGTAACGCTATTTTGTGTGTTTTCTCTGCTGTTCACGTTTATGCTTATTTCTATGTGTTTATTTGTACTTTTATTTCCTCATCCCTGGGTTCCGATAAAGTATTATTATGTACGTTGGTATTGTTGATTAGGGTGTCAGTTTTTTTCCACGCCTGTCTTTGGTGTGAAGGACCACTGGGGTAATCCATCGCAGCACGGCCTTTGAAGTTTGAAAGGACATCGTCTGATGATTCCCGCTCCTCTTCAACATTTTAAGTCTCCCTTCATTAGAACGCAAAACAAGCAAGATAACTATAAAGTAAACCACTAAGGCTATGATATGTTAGCATGTTTGCATCTTTTCGCTGCCCACAAGCATACTTTCGGCATGCTGCCTTATTTCGCATTGCCGCCCTGATACCACTCTCTTTTTGCCATGGGCCGTTGCTACCTGCAGCCACGTGACAGGCTGTTAAGTATGATTGATGGGTGGCATTGTTCCGTTTGGCGGCTGAAAACCAAATGAATGACACTTGGACGTTCCTATGTCCACATGCCTGTGTGGTTTTCAGCGTTTTTCTCATATTTTTACTTGAGTTAAAAGCTCAAAATTTTGACAACTAATAGAAAAGACATTCATCTTGTAAAAACCTTTAAAATTTCAAAATGGGCCATGCAAAGGTCTTTGGTGTCTTAACTGTCCTTAAGCCCAAAGGGCTTTGGGGAAAACCCTGCAGCTCATCCACATAGATTGAAGTGAAGCAATTTGCATGACAATTAAATATACATGCCTAGAGCATGTACAAATTATGAAGTCCGTGCACCTTAAATCTCATTTTGCAATACATATATGTACATGTCACAAACCACATTGGGTCAAAATTAAGGATCTTCGATAACTGCCTATAATATTGTTTTTCACACTTTGGGACAACAATTCGCTTAAAATTCTATTCAACTTAAAAATCTTCAGTTGTCTTGACTGAAATTTCAGTTGAATCAGGCAAGTGGTTGTCTGAGTGTCAAAGCCAGGGTAAAACACATTGGTTAACCCTTTAAATGCCAAATTTTGGATTGGGTCGAAACCTTTTCTTGGCATCCATTGGGCCCAATATGCCCCATGCGTGCCCAGAAAAGCTGTTGACTTGGGATATTTTCTCTGGAACTATAGGTATGGTGGTCCTTGAATGAAAGGTCTTTTTACGAGGAATACGAATCTGAGATCCTAATGATAATTCAGACTAGTTTGACTTTAGTAGATCAACTTAAGACGTGATTGGCACTGAAAGAGTTGAAATACACAGTTGATAATACATCCCTTGCTGATGATACAGGGCTCTACAAGTTACATGTCCACTACCCCTGGACAAGTCAAATTCCAATCGGGGCAACTGAATGGCGATAATGTTGTGTGCTGGAGATTACTCAGCGCTGGGGAGGTCACAATACTTTCAACAGGTCATTAATAACATTATTACACCTCTCATTCTGCATTCCTATTGGCCACTCGTTCATTACAGGCTAATATTATAATAGAAATCTCCACGGAAGTGTTGACTGACTAACTGTTCTGGGTGCTAATCCTGGGTATGTTGCTGTCAACATTTCTTTGTTTTAATTTCTTCTTTTATAGATTGATTTTTCACATGGTATTAACTAAATTATGAAATAATTTTTAGTTTGTCCTCTGCCTGCTGTGTGCATGAAGCCAGCACTCAAGATCCTGACACCATTACATTTCACATCAATGACAGCTCACCCACAAATATACACAACACTGTCTGGACAAAACAAAGTTTCATACTGTAAACCATGTCCATGAACATAGATTTATAACATAGCTGCCATAAGACTACAGCAGTCCTCAGTCATCATGAACCCAGACCCAGCTATGGTTGATTTTTGTGCAACGGTGATTCTGACTCATTAAACTGTTTAACTGCTAATTTTTTCACCCATTAGTTTGTGTACTGTGGACTATCGATACGTACATTATAATGTAATTTACCCCCCCACCCCCCTCCATTTTTACTCATTAAGTATTTTTGAGGGACACCTATATAAATGCATACACAATCTCCATCTGGAATCATCATTATATGGCCTGGGATTACATGCCTTGACTGCGAAAAGCAACAATGCCCATACCAGTTTTGATCACTCCCTGTAGCCGTTATTGATCTGGCCAATATTTGAAGCCTGTGTACATCTAAAGGTTTAAACGGTTTGTGAATCTTTGATATAAACCATGAACCTATTTTTTTTTCCAAAACCTGTTTTTCTTTGTATATTAATACTAGATAGCAAAGCAAATTCATCACTGTTTCCTGGCAAGCTGAATTGCACTTCAAAGACGACAGGAAAACTTGCATTCATGAGCAAAACACCAAGACTTTTGCAAAAAAAAAAAAAAAAATCATTTTCTAACTACTTATCAGTACTTATAAAATGTAAACACCTTGTACAGTCGTAAAAATCAAAATGGCGGCCATTTCCCGGCCGCACTTTTCATATGGTTTCATCAACACCATCTTATCACAATTCTGCTGCTAAAATACATTTGACTCATTCCATACCTGTCCCTGATATTTAAGTATATTTACCAAGATTTAAGACAACAATTGCATATTTAAACTAGAACAGGCTGATTTTCCAACAGAAAATCAAATGTCTCCCCCGTGCGCCCTTACTATTGTCACCCTTATTTTCATAAATAGGCATACCCATTCCAATGATCTACAGATATGGTGAAGGTACACTCTTTATAGACATTTCAAAAGGTTGACTTTTGACGAAATACCCACGTGACCTTGAAAAATAGGTCAAGGTCATACATTTGCAGTTACAATCAAGGTCGTACAAAAGCTTTACATAGAAACATAATCACACAAAATGTCAACCTCTTTAAGACAAATCTTTCTCGAGTGCATCTGCAATTGATTTTTAAAAAAGTGGCCATGTGACCTTGAAAATACGTCAAGGTCCCCCATCTACAATCCTAATCTAGTTCATAATTTGGTACATAATCATGCAAAATTTCAACATCTTAAGTCAAATCCTTGCGGAGTTATTGCATACAAGTCAATTTTACATGGCATGCCCATGTGACCTTGAAAAATAGGTCAAGGTTACCCATCTGCAATCCCAAGCAAGGTTTATATAGGAACATCTTCACAAAAAAATTCAACTTCCCAAGTGAAATCTTTCTTGAGTTATCGCCTCCTCAACGCACACAACAATGTGTTGAAGAAGAAGAAGAAGAAGAAGAAGAAGAAGAAGAAGAAGAAGAAGAAACGGATGCAAAAACAATATGTCCCCCTGTTGCATGGGGAGACATAATTCTTCATGACAAGAGCTTTCGTTCAAGTACCAACATGCCTATTGTCTGAAGTCAGTGCCAGAACCACTGACCAAGGCCTGTCGCCATGGTATGGAATGAGTTCAAGATTATCACGTTATCCAGAGAAGAATTTCTGTTGCATCCTATGAAAGATGAATAAAATAATATGACAACAATAAAATAAAATCTAATGGCGGTTGACGGACAGTCACGGCAATGCCATTTTGAACTTAATTATGAAACAATCTGTATCTCCTTCAGCAAAGCTTCCGTCTTTCCAGGTTCCTGTAGTGAACTCTTACCTTTATAACATTTCCAGCATATAAAATCAAAATAGTGGATACCGGTAATTTGTCAAACAGTAATTTTGCTCCTGGCACACAGTTTTTGTCTAAAATTATAAAAACTTCAGCCATGTCGATAACCTACTTAATATGTTTATGCTTTACGCCATGTGTCTCAGAGATGGATCCCCCTGCTTCTCCCATAATCCTTTGCGGTAAACTCGCTGATACATAATAGGGCTTGAGGGCTATTGGTACACATCGAATGCATACATACATACCTGAATAAACACGTCCAGCCCTGCTATGTGAACAACAAATGCATAGTACTGAACATGCATGTACAATGCATAACTTCCTGGAAGAACACATATATGATCAATACTGAGATTGATTGACAATTAGAAGAGGTTGTAGTATTTTCAAAAATCTACATGACCCAAGGCTAGTGGATTTGGAGAATAACTAACCCCAATGGAAATAACTTGCCCCGAAAATTACAAGCCAATGAATATAACTTTTTAAATAATATGTACGAAACTGGCCAACTTTTTTCAATGACAAATGGCTTTCATATTTTAATTGTCCTCCTCTACTCTGGCTCATTTGTCCATCCACCTACAAATGCATTTTTTAATTTTTAAGGCAAATTTTGTGGTTACCGCTCATGTGTATATATGCCTTGAATTTTTGGGGGAATTTAGTTGTTCTGGGCTGCTGGACATGCTAATTGGTAATTAGTGAGCCCCAGTTAAGACAAGGCCTATTGTGTGGAACAAGTAAAACTTTCCAGCTGTAAAGACACTGAGCTTTGAATATTTAACAATTTTATTCCTTTTATGTCGGCAAAAATCATCATTGGTAATTCTGATGTTTGTTTTCAGGCCGTAGTAACTTTTTTGCCTGCATTTTGGCGCTACTTCAGTACTTCCTGTTTATGACTTCCGGAACATTCTAGGTCACCAAGCCAATATATTAAATTAGTTTGCACCGTCAGCGTATTTTGATTATCAGATTAGGCCATTTATGTTGGTAATTTAATTCAGTTACAAAAAAAGCAGAATGGAACAGAATTGAGTAAAATTAAAAAAAGAAAAATTGATTTTTTTTAAGCAGGAAGTGCAAGGACCTACACAAGAGTGTGGCACAAAGCTGTTGATCCAGACCATACACTTTCCCCAAAACTGCCAAATCCAGACTGAGCAACCTGGTACTTGAGTGTGGCATTGGCAAGAGGAGGACTCCAAGGGTTAAAGTTCAAGGTCATCTGCACTGTGCAGTATCAAACTTCTAATGTGATAGATGTAAACTATTGTACATTTGTAAATTAGTCAACTGAAAATGGCCTTCCACTGGAGAAAGCTTAAGAAAAGTCATTCGTAAAGTTTTAAAACATACAAAACATTTTGAAAATTTTATTTGTTTGCTAGAAAAAGTGCTATCATCCATTGCGACAAAAACACTTTGATGTTCTGTGCTCACGAGAGTCTGATATTTTGGATATCGGGTCTCTCTGGGGAGCAATATCTCATTGACAGTCACTTAATTACGCATTCAATAATAACATAACAAGCAATGCCTGGAGGCAACTGTGCCTGTGGGCATGTCTCACGAGTATTGCGTGTGGGATAATTAAGTTACAGGATTGGCTCCTGTCCGATGGCTAATTTATCAAGGCGTGGTTCACGTCCAATGGCCTCGCCTACAGCACGTGAACCTTGCCCTGATAAATCAGCCATCGGACTGTCTCCAGTCCTAAAACCTACACTTATTTGTGGATCATGGTTAAGTAACGTAACTGGTAGAAGTGCCTTCATCATGGCAGATGCATAGTTCTGTTGCCTGGCAACAGCGGGAACCAGAACAGACAGATCTGCATTGAATACAATTAAATATGAATACCTCCTACAGATTTGTTATCACAATTATGCGTTTAAAGTGTTTTTTGACACGTATGACGCTAGTTTCAATTAAAATCACCAGTGATGTCACTTTGACACTACAGATCATAGACTTTGTAATGTAATGACCATCAACAAGGCCCATACAAAGAGAACTACTGAAACAGAATTTGGAAATTTCTGGCTGGTGAAATGGAATTTCTAGTTTTTTGAAACGGAAAAATACAGGCCCTATTAGTCAGTAGCCAAAAGGACTGAATGGGCGAGGGATCACTTTATGTCTGTTAATAACATTTGGTTAAATTCCAAGCCAAATCTAAAATTTCACTAGCCAACAGCAAAATTGACCAGCATTTGGCTGGTGGCAGGTGCTAATTTCAAGCCTGGAGCTCATTTGTACAATTCCCTGTGATAGATATTCTTGCATGTGCCAAGACAACAATGACTGAGTTCTTAACTTTATCATCAGGGCTCGACAATTTTTTTAAAAATCACTTGTCCGCAGGGCAAGTAAATTTCAAAATCCACTTGTCCGCGTACAAAATCCACTTGTCCTGATAAAACTTCTATAAACATCGTTTTTTTCAAACACAATGCTAAGGCCCACACAAACCATTTACCCTAAAATATATTTGCCGCGTATTGTCGCTTGCAAACTCGCACAAAAATGTCAAATTTTACAACGATTCAAGCTGCAACTGTTCGACAGTGAAACTGGCAAAACATTAAAAATACAAATTAAAAAAGTAAGCTATTTGCATGGGGTGACTAACGATGAAAAATACATTGTAATTTCTGGGACGATAGGAGTCCGTATCCCGGTTAAACTTAAATAACGATTAAAATAGTTGCATTGGTTTCAGGATCCTTTCTCGCTGCCTCTGATGCCGTGATGGGATGCATATCGTTTGCGTACCTACCATGAACGCTATCGGTACATCGTGGTAAATTTGCGTATACAGTATTGGCAAGTTCCTCGTAATAAACGGTGTTCTTAAATAAAATTCAAAAAGAAAATTTTAATATTTCAAATCAGAAATCGAGCGTGCGCACCGTCAACATCTTTGCTTCTTTCCTGCAACTGTACACAAACAGCTGCTTTGGCCATGTGGCCTGACGCACAACACATCACCCGATTGGTCAATTGAGTCACATGCAAAAATGAGCCAATCGCGGCTCGTGCTGCAGTGTTTTCATCATGGCTTCCGCCCAGTGAACATGTGTGAATATGCCGTAATTTACGGAGGGAACACACAAACGGGAAGCTTTTTTTTTTTTTAATTGCAGCATGCGAAAATAAAGATTCCAGTGTTTATAGCAACAATTATTTGGAGTCACAGGCAAATACGCAAAGGTAGGGGGATAGAGAAAAATGCCGAATGTGTGACAGATCAGTCAGCATGATGCTCCGTTCACCGTAGATTACTCCACGCGGTCACTTGCGTGTGACTGGCAGATGTGTGTTTTGCTTGGCCGGGAAGTCAACTTGCGGCACCATTACATGATCTCTCCAACACTTTTAGAGCCCACCGATAAATTGTCTTTGATGCTAATTTGCTCAAGAATTCGCCATGCAAGTTAAAAAATTTTTTGATGTTCCTTTGTCATCGTTCGGGCAGATAAGACTGACGGTGAGGTGCTGTGACCTTGCCCCGATACGGGCGAAAGCCAATAAGCCCCAATGCATGACTGCTGGTACCTTTGATCTCGTCGTCGTATGCACGCAACGGTCAAAATACCTGCTTGTTTTGACAGAAATCAAGTTGGTAATCAAGTCCTGTTGAATACACCTGCTGACCATGTAATTGTTTAAACCTGGATTGTTTACTTTAGGCCAGGGGATTATCATCACCTATTGCGCATTGGCGTCCCCACACACATGCTTGCATTGGTGTTTATGTTCTGTTCACACGGACCACAGTAATCGCCAACACACACAGTCGTGAAGGTTCTGACTGCTCATCATTATGT
>OZ026621.1:23049436-23099436 GCA_964020975.1 Hermodice carunculata | reverse complement strand
TTGGCATTTTTTGTTTTGTTGCACAACATGCAACTTGGCGGCATGTGAATCATGTATATACGACACTGTATAACATGGTTAAATATGTGCAATAAAGTTTCATTCAAGGCATTAAAGTGGCTGACTTTTTTATTTTTGCAATTCATGAAAAATGATCAAAATTACTTTTGTTGAGTACGACTTTCTCTACATTTCTATGTGGTTTCGACAAGTTTTTACATGGATTTCACATTGTGACCTAGATTTTGAACCTAGTGACCTACTTTTGCCATGCTACACTCCAGCACCCCAAGAAGTATGCACATAACAAAGTTAGTAGCTGTAGGTATTATAGTATAAGAAATTTGGTGCTGACAAGGTTTTACACAGAATTTTATACTGTGACCTATATATTTGACCTCCTGACCTAATTTCCCCTCATGACACACTTTAGGGTCAAGGTACATTATCATGTAAAATTTCATAAAAAGAGGTCCAAAAGTTAAAAAAATTACAGTCAGGACCTGAACATTCTGTATATTTACATATCGATCGGCGACCCAAATATTTGACCTAGTGACCTAGTTTTGCTTTATGACACTTTCTTAGACTAAGCTTCACATTTGTGTAAAATTTCATGACTCTAAGTAAAAGGACAAAAAAGTTATGGCCCGGACAAGATTTTTCATACATATGTATTCTGTGACCCAGATATTTGACCTAGTGACCTACTTTTGGCACATGATACACCTCTATCCTAGGAAGTACAAACACATAAAATTTGGTAGCTGTGGGTGTTATGGTGTTGGAAATATGGCCCGGAGAAACTTCGGACGGATGGACGGAAGGACGGAAGGATGGACGGACGGACGAGGTGCAAACCTATAGTCCCCCACCAAGTAGGCGGGGGACTAAAAAGGATGCATTTGATTGGATGGCGAACACCATGTGATTGATCCTGGCCCCCTGACTGACCTAGAACATTTCCAAGAATCGTCTACAGTAGTTTCAGACTAAAATAACGACGTATCTGTTTAAAAGGGAAGCAGTTTTGGTTGGGTTTCCCCTTCCCCTAAATTTCTTTTGTTTCAGCCAATGGGAGAGCTTGTTCTTAAAATAGACAAGGTTCTTCGCATTCTGACGATGTGAAGAACATGGTGGGTAGACGAAAAAAGGTCGAGACCACGACGATGAAATCACCTTATTTTTGCGCAGTTTTGCAGAGTTACATCATTCAAATTGTCACAAACAACGGCCTGATCATTGATTTTAATCATCAAGGAAGGAAAATATTCATTTTTAACACAAAATCGAAATAGCCATGAGCAAGAACTGATGTTTCTTTACAATAAAATGAGCATGCTTGCATGTAAATAAACAACACCGGGAATTTGAGAGCACCTTGAATCAGCCACTTCAAAAGTTATAGCGTACTAGACACTGGTGGCAATTCACAATGGTACACTGTGTGAGTGCACTCGAAACTGGTGTGCTAGGGGTTAAATACACAGATAGCTAGCCTATGCCACTGCATAACTCTAATCTGCTGATTGGGAAATGCATCAACCCTGAAATTAACCATCACTCGGACGACTACACATGAAACCTGCAGTAGGGGATTTCGAGTCAACCAATCACACGCTTTCTTTCAAAAAGGCTAGCCTATGGATTGAAGATGACGATTTGAATGCTGAAAGTTACCAGTCAAACCCATGAATATGAATGATGTTCATGCTGTCAGATAGTCCAACAAGGAACATAAAAAACAAAGACAACGTCCAGGATTATTCTTGTAAATATTTCTTATTCCCAACACACAATATCGATAACAAATGTCTTAAATCATAAAGCAGACTAAAAAAAAAAAAAAAAAAACAGAAGTGACTTCTGGTTTTTTTATCTCCACCAACTGGTCAACTTGATCAAACAATTCAATCGCCCACACAGTAATTTAATCGACTCGGTCGACTGGACAATCGTCAAGTTTATGCACTGGTGATCTAACAAAAATAGGTCAAGGTCACCAATATTATATAAAATCCTAGGTTTAGACATGGTCTATATATCCTATAAATTTGGCAAGTGTCGTCTAACTACTTTTCCGAATATGGACTTTATATCTTAAAACACATTTTGGCTCTTCCATCAGATTATAGGTGGTGCCACTAGTATCATTAGCAACTGAGACTTTGACCTCCCCCCTCAATCCCACCAAATTTGGTGAAGATCTGCCACAAATTAAAGATGCTACAGTGATCGTAAGATTTTCATATTTTGACCCCTATATTGCATAATATTCTAAGTGGCACCACCATATCAAAATGAGCCTAGATTATTATACCCCCTGCAAGTCCTCAAAGTTATCCTGGGCTAACTTGAAAACTGTGGACACTATTGCAGTCACAAGATTTCCACATTTTGACCTGTATATTACATAATACTACAGGTGGCAACAGCAACATTGATGTTGACAAAGATTCTTATACACTTTAAAACTCCTACGTTATATGGGCCTAACTCAAAAACTGCTGGGTGCAGAGTATTCACGAGATGACCTCTATATATTCAAACTGGTCATTTGACCTTGACCTTCAACTCTGATTAAAAAATTGTAACCGTTCAAAATATGTGCCCCACATCCAGTTTTACTGGAACTATAGGTAATCTATGCCCAACAAGATTCCAATTCTTCTGCCCTATGTCAACTGACACCCATCTTTTTATTATTCATCAAAATCTAGAGTCAAGATAATTATGACACAAAATATTACTGGATAGATTTTCAATTCAAGAATTTATATAAAAAAAAAAAGCGAGTAGCTGTATTATAATTTTTATTAATCAGTTTCACTTAAAGTGACCACCAGAAAGCTTGTCAGAAATTACATGATTTATTTTCTGGTGCAGTTTCTAGGTCATTTTACCCAAATTTAGGTACCCTTGGAGATGTAAAGTGGTGGATCTTTAGTGCAGTTACAGTTTTTAACAAACGCGTCTGCATGATTCATGGGCATAATTTACCGTAACATCACATAATTTTTCTGTCATCCCTTATGAATTTTACTCCTATCTTGTTCTGTGTTACAGATTTGTTCCATTTGTAAGTTTTAATGAAACCTCACCTATACAATTTATTTTATTGCTCCAATATTAATGTGTCATGTCCGCATCTCAAGATCAACCGGAGCGATAACAACACATTGCAGGCTTGGTTACAATGCCGTGACAAATCTCCTTATATTCCTTATAATGGATGGTTGTTAGATTTTTATCTGTTTTACACAACTCACTTGCCTTATCAATCACCTCATCAGTTAATCCAATTGCACAAATAGGATCGGCCAGCAGCCTGAATGCCTAGACTTCCCTACCCTCCTTGATAAAACAGGGCCAGAATTTCGGCAAGAATCCATTCTGATAAAGATTCTCCTAAACTTGTTTTTCTTTAAAAAGAAAACTAATTTACAAAAATCCAAATAGATTCTCGCAAAATTTTGCAAAATTCTGACCCTGTAAAAGTGACGTCACAGACCAGAATGGTCAAACTGTGAAAGAAAGTGGCAATATGTGATGCCAGAGGCCACCAAATGAGAGACAAATCTGCATGATCAAACAGTGAATAAAGTATACATTGCATCATTGCAAAGGCAAAGTTTCTTCACAAAAATGCTATAACAATTCAACTCCTTCACTCTGCATAAAAAAATTAAGTATTTGGCAAGGGAAAACTTGAAAGGGTTAACCAGTTCATAAGGTACATATGCTACATAGCTGAAATAATAAAATGACAATGTGTCTATTCGAGACTAGAAGGAACCAGATCTCATTGTATATCAAGACTGGTCAAACTCCAAGGGATTGGATCTTTGTGACTCATTGCATGAAAAACAGTTTTTATCTGAATCGGGAATATTAAAGTTCAAGTACATGTGATGACAAAGCCTTTATTTTAAGATATTAAGTACAGTTGCGTAGTTTTAAATAATATCAAAAACAGATTTTGTAAGGGTGAAGCAGAATACGTTCATGCTGTCTAGCACCTTCAGGATACAAAGATTTGCAAGTAAATCTTTCATCTAACAAACCTCATTTTGTACTTATTGAAGTATACTGGAAGATGGCAGTACAGTTCCAAGAAGTCATACTGAGTTACTACATTAAATGTCCAATCATAACAGACATCGACACATGTGTGTTTAAAAAGAGTACTTAACTCGGAATGAAAAACCCTCGTGCAATCATATATAGTATTGTAATCAGGCACAACACATTATGACTGCAGCAGATTGGTTCTGGCTCTTATCATAGAACTGCACAAGACAAACAAAAAACAAACAAAAAATCATCAACTTGGAGACCTCAAAGTCTGACTTTCCTGCAGTATGGATGCATGAATGTATCTATACCACCGACAAAGCCCAGAATACCCAGCATGCAGCTGGGCCTAGAGGATTTCATGTCCTTCTGATATGAAGAAGCAGCCACTGCTCTTCAACTGCCCAGACCATTTTGTGCAACTGAGAAAAATACTTATCACCTTGACTGGCAAAGTTTATGGACTGACAGAAATGAGTAATCACATCAGCACTGCGACCTTAGGTCAGCCGAGTTAAAGAAAACATTTTAAGTTCAGTAGGTCGTGGACAACAATAAAACATGAGAAGATAAGTATGAGTATAGGTATACTATGATGACGTACTGACATGTTTGAAAATTCAGCAATCATAAAGGCAAATGCTCTAAGAACCCCGTGCTTGCTGATCACTCCCGGGCAATTCTTTTAATCTGCTGTAGTCCTCAGGGCTCTACATGTATTGTAGTTTTAGCATTTTATTAGCCGTCCTTTCAAACTCGCCTGCCTACCAATACAATTATGTCATTCAGAAAACGATTATTTCTGGTTGCCCCCAGGGCCAGTGCTTTGGGACTTTATGGTGTTCTCATTGGAATTTGACTTGTCCTGAGCTAGTGCATGTGCACTCGGTATAGCCCAGTCACTAAATACCTGACAGGGACCGTGTTCAGCTTACCTCTGTGTGGTACCTTTTGGGCATGTACTGAAGCTGAGTTCATGTATCTGTAGGCATCAATTATCCCATCACTATCATAGTCTACTTCCACCAGTCCACAGACTACGCACTGGTGACCATCAGCCCATTAGCTGGTACTTTCTAATTCATTTGAACATGAATTGTGTGAGAGTTAAGTCAAACTCTGTAGTGACTACTCTTTTATTTCCATATCTGGCTACAAATTTTGAAGGCCTAGATCTGCCCCTGTCAGTAGACATGCTTTGTAAGACTGCATCATGAACATGGAAAGCTCAAAAATCCTGGAAAATTTTCATCATCATATTCAGTGACCATCTGAAGAGGTATGAAAATCCTCAAGGGAGTCCAGGGGCATGCCCCCACACCCCACTCAGGCTAGAATTCTCAAAAATACACATGCAGAGTGGTGCAATCTGATGCACTCTGAAGCACAAATCTTTGTTTTTTCTGAGCTTTATAAAAATATATACATCAAGGCCTAAAACACATTGACACATCGGTACTTTTGAAACAGAAATAATGTCAACAATGAACTATCAGATGCATCTTTCATCTTATGAATGCCTATTCAACAGAAAATAAAAGACAAACCAAATTGGATTAAATTCCCTCCCAGCAATCAATAAATCAGTGAGAAAATTAACATGCAATTGAAAGGCATATTGATTTTGAGAATTACAATGACATGTACTGGAAGCTTGCATTGATTGTGCTGCACCTGTTACCCGGCTATGATGAAAAAAAAACAAGATTTTTTTTTTTCTTTTGGAATATTTCAGAACAATTTTATCCAATCCGAGGCAGACAGTGCCACGTCATGAATATGGGACTGCCCCAGATAATCTGGGACAGTTGGTAGCCTTGTTTGTACATTTATGGGACTGCCCCAGATAATCTGGGACAGTTGGCAGCCTTGTTTGTACATTTATGGGACTGCCCCAGATAATCTGGGACAGTTGGTAGCCTTGTTTGTACATTTATGGGACTGCCCCAGATAATCTGGGACAGTTGGCAGCCTTGTTTGTACATTTATGGGACTGCCCCAGATAATCTGGGACAGTTGGCAGCCTTGTTTGTACATTTATGGGACTGCTCCAGATAATCTGGGACAGTTGGTAGCCTTGTTTGTACATTTATGGGACTGCTTGTACATTTATGGGACTGCCCCAGATAATCTGGGACACTTGGCAGCCTTGTTTGTACATTTATGGGACTGCCCCAGATAATCTGGGACAGTTGGTAGCCTTGTTTGTACATTTAAGGGACTGCCCCAGATAATCTGGGACAGTTGGCAGCCTTGTTTGTACATTTAAGGGACTGCCCCAGATAATCTGGGACAGTTGGCAGCCTTGTTTGTACATTTATGGCAATATTCACCAGCTTCTCAGTATCTTACATTGTATCAGCTGGAAATAAATCTTGAAACTGAATTATTGCTTGGATAAAATGTGGTGAAAATTGCTTTTAAATTGACTCCATAGGCCTGCTGGGCAAGTCAGCTAAAAAATCAATTACACCACCATTCAAGAGTTTGTGTAACCATGTTGGCAAGACTAAGATAATTTAACAAAATATTCTGTCCTTAAATTTTGATTGCAATTTTGGCAGTTGGAAAATTACACGAAGGTCTGATAATATGATGGATGCTTTCTTTTAAAGGGGGACATAAAACAAAAATGTTATACTCGCTGCACAGGGAAATGGCCTCTGTAGAAGTGGTGGTTTGTTGTCTGGGGACCTTGCAAGAACGGCACCACTGCAGCTCTAATAATCCAACATAGAAGTTTCAGGAAAATGTAAACTCTGAATTTTTTGGTGCAGAAAAACCTGTTTTTGAGACCACTGTGAGGAAAGACCACCTGCCTTTTCAGACCATGTTTACCACATCCCTTTTGCCATCTTTCCCATGTTATTGCACCTCTATTGAGAGACCACCTGCTTTAAGTGACCACTTTTTGGCCTGCTCTAGGGGCAGTCTCTCAAAACAGGTTTTACTGTATTTGTTTTTCACCTCCCTGAAGTGTATTTGAATTTACAACTTGAAACCATCTCTCACAAAATAAAAATCTACATGAATGATATATGATATAGTGCCACTGTTTCAAAGTGCATGTCCAGCTTGTTACTTCATATTGGAAATCTGTAAGTAGGGGCTATCAAAAAGTGTCATAGCTCTTAATTTCACAAAGATTCCTCTATTCAGTTTTGAGTGAGGCTTTCTCAAAATAACCAAGTCTTGTAAAGAATTGTTTCTGAGATATTCACTCCGAAGGATAACCAAGGTGATTTGCTGACTTTAATTACTCAAAAATGATATCTACTCAGGCCATCAAGACTAAACACTAATCCCCAAATCTCGGTCATAACTTTGAACTACACACTCACAAATAATAAAGTGGTTCTAATCAGTCACCTGTGAAATAATCTGCTCACCTGTAAAAACAAATCCAGTGAGGCTTTGACTGTGAATGGTAATCTAAACATCACCATTAAATTAGTGACCACATCTAACAGCCAATTAACTGACTGATTCCATATAAAGACTGTGTACTGGCAGAGGGACACTTTTTCATCTTAAAGATTTGCATAGAAGTGAACATGTTACAGTGAGACTATTTGGCATGGATAAAGATTATTACTTTATCATCACAAAAGTAACAAAAGCTCAATTTCACTAATTTGAAGATCTCAAGTAAGGCCCAGCACCTAAAATTTTGTTACTTTTTATTACATTCCCAACTTGTATCATTTCACACTATTTCAGACCGGTGTAATTTTCATGTCGCTAAAACAAGGTCAGCAGTGAAAAAAAATCATAATTTTTTCCCTAAGACTAGTAAAACAATTTCCTTTTTCTTTTATTACATGATTGCACAATAAGATAAACATTATAATTGGAAAGCCCAGCTAAAAAAAAACAAACAAAAGCAAACAAACAAACAAAAAAAACCACATGATTATTCTGAGGAGTAGTGGATGGAAAGTGTACTTTTTGAAGCATTTTTTAACTCAAATTTATACTTGTTTAGAACAGTCTACTAACAGGGTCCACACATTTCCCTTGTGTGGTCCTGTTTACATGCTATCCAATCACTGTTTGTTGTTAGGGGAGACTTGGTCACTGTATTCACGGCTCATACTAGGTCACATCAAAAACTGTAAAAAAATATCAACATAACTAATTAACACCTGTAGACAACATGGACCACAGCAAAATCCAGGAGTGCTATTTCCTGTTTGTTCAAGGCTCTTTGACACATGGTATGACTGGGCCCATGTCATTTGACCACTCAGGCCAGGCAACGACAACAAGTCCAGGCCCCATCAACTTCAAGATCCTTTTTATTTGGATGGAATCTGACATGGGAATGGCTGTATCTACCCATAGAAATATCGTTGGAACATTTTGCTCCACTTTTGTGAATTCCAAAGGGACGGGGAGACACAAAAAGTTGACAAGACCACAAAAGTCGACCAGCTTTAGTGTTATGTTGCCAGTGTGTATAGCAATGGCCACGCTGATCTTTATTCCAAACCAGCCAATTTTTACTTTAATATTTGCATCAATTACAAAGTGCTTCTGACACTATCCAGGTGAGCATTTCCATACAAATGAACCTCACAGAAAATATGAGCTATTACTTCAAGGCAACAACCAATGTTCCAAAGTATGCTTCTCAACAAAGTGTAAGGAATGTGCGGGGTCAAAGCTGTCTTAACTCTTTAAGTGTCAAATTTTGGACTGGGTCAACAGCTTTTCTCCGCATGCATTGTGCACAATAGGCACCAAGAATAGCTCTTGACCTGGGATATTTTCTCTGAAACTATAGGCATGCTGGTACTTGAATGAAAGGTCTTTTTACTAGGAATATGTACAACTGAGACCCTAGTGATAATTCAGACTAGTTTGACTTTAGTAGATAGACTTAAGGCGTGATTGGCACTGAAAGAGTGAACATATTGACCTGATTCAATCCACTATTCAGGCATGAACATTTACTTTATAGCAATGGCTTTATGCACATCATGGCAATCTTGTAGTTGTTATGCTTGTAATGGAGCTGCCAGAACAAAAGCTATAGGCTGTGACATGTGTGACAAAGTACCATATAATAATAGAAATTTTATTAGCCCCCAGTCCTGGGGGAAACACTTACATAAGACATATATTATGTATACATATCTTGATACAATACAAAGCTGGGCTTGCACTAGGGATTTTATCTTGTTAGGCAACTTGGCTAAAATCCTTTAAATCTTTTAGCCAAACTTAAATTTTACTAGCCCACCAGCAGATCACATCTTCACAAATTTTTCATCTAATAGTTGGCACTTCAATGATATCTAGAGCAGTAAAACTGATCTTGAAGCTACAGAGTAACAAAAATTTCTTTAGCCAATTTGGACAAAAAAGGTTGTAAGTTCTTTCAGCCAAATTCCACATGTATCAGCCCATGGCAAATGGCTAGCGCTGGCCCAGGAGGGAAGAAAGAAAACTAAAAATTCAGAAAGACCACAGTAAGAACCATACATTTAATATTCACATTACTTGTCAATATTAGGCAAGAAGAAAAAAATTTAAAAACATTTGCTGAGCAAAACTTCAGTACACATTCATCAGCTCTAGGCTTAATGAAATTTTCATGATGTAAAAGGTAGCTTAGTGTATCAACAGCTCTGTCGCCACCATAACAGGTAATTAGTGAGCATTTAGTTTCAAAAAAAGCAACATGTTTGGGATATGTACCAATAAATAGGATTGGTATGTCTCCCAAAATATACCGACTCTGCCAATTGATATATGTGAACAATCTAGTAACAATACAGGGCCAGAATTTCCCAAAATTTTGTGAGAATCTAGTTGGATTTTTGTCAATTAGTTTTCTTTTTAACAAAAGAAAAATTCAGGAGAATCTTTACGAGAATGGATTCTTGCCACAAGTCTGGCCCTGCAATACTTTTATTCAAAGCACTAATCCTGATAATCTGAAAGGGCTAGCTTTTGGCTTACCAGAGAAGGGTATTAGGATTGTGAGTTGGAATATTCAACACCTGTCAAACAAATTTGCAGAAGTACAGTATCTGCTCTTCAAAGCCCCCACAAAGCACATATAATTGGGCTATCTGAAACTTTCCTGCATTCCTGACTGTCAACACCAATGTATGTTACAGATGGTTATACAGTGAAAAAAAAAAGACTGCTAGAACAGAGGTGTAGCAATGGAATTTTTATTTAATATGGAGAAACTATACAAACCTACATCTGTAAGCCCATGTATTGTTTGAACAAGTGCTATCAAGTCCAATATTCTAAGAGCAAAGTCCTATTTCAATGACTAATAGAGATGGAGTGGTAACATTCTTTTCTATATGAAGCAGGGTGTGGAAATTTCTACGATCCTTTAGTATCATAGTGAGATGTCAAGTTTCAACATCGAACAGTCCTAGAAACCAAAAAAAGCCAAATTTGCAAAAAAGGAGACTCAATTTTTGTCTTCACTACTTATAGTTTATTTTGCCACAAGAACTTTAAAGTTTGAATGAAAAATAAATAAGTTAAATCCATTTCAAACTGAAAAATTAGGAAAATTGCACGTTCACTTTGTGCAATTGCTGTATGAACACAAGACAAGTGACACAAATGACAATGAAAAAAAGGACAATTCTCCACTTTATATACTTTCAAAAATAAGTACATGTACAGTCTAATCATAAATTTCCGCCATAGATAAATATTCCCAAAGCAACCCAGTTCGGGAATACCAAACTTTGTGCAATTGCTGTTTAAACACAAGACAAAAAACAAAACACAATTCTCCACTTTATGTACTTTTCAAAAATATAAACATATACATGTACTGTCTAATCATAATTTTCCTTGAGGAATAAATATTCCCTAATTTTCCTCAGGAAACCCAGTCCATGAATATTAAACTCAGGAAAACTGTAGCACATTGAGTGTGGAATGAAAACCTGCATCAAATCGGAGAAACATAACTCGTGAAATTCTGATTTTGGAGTGTATTCAGGAAGTTTTGTGCCCAGGAATTATATGTAATTATAACATGATAAACACAGTACTTGTTGGACCTATTTTTCAGTTTAATATAATTGTGTTTTATGGCCTTTTTTGTGGACACTTCTTCTAAGCAGAAGTATACCCTTAAGCCAAAACTAAGGATACACTTCATTAGCAGGGGTCACATTTAGCTTGCGTCCTGCGTCATAGACGCAAAAAATAAAGAAATGACGCCTGGAAATTAATAAAACATCCTCATTTTGCGTATCTGTGGACGCACGCACAAAAATGCGATGCATTTTTGAAAGATACAACTGCAAAAATTACCCCAAGCGGTCACGGTGTTTTGTATCGACCATTATCAATCTCATGATTATTTATTATACTGATGGAATGATAAAGAAATGACGCCTGGAAATAAAACATCCTCATTTTGCGTCTCTGTGGACGCACGCACAAAAATGCGATGCATTTTTGAAAGATACAACTGCAAAAATTACCCCAAGCGGTCATGGTGTTTTGTATCGACCATTATCAATCTCATGATTATTTATTATACTGATGGAATGATAAAGAAATGACGCCTGGAAATTAATAAAACATCCTCATTTTGCGTCTCTGTGGACGCACGCACAAAAATGCGATGCATTTTTGAAAGATACAACTGCAAAAATTACCCCAAGCGGTCACGGTGTTTTGTATTGACCATTATCAATCTCATGATTATTTATTATACTGATGGAATCCTCTGATGTTCGTCTTTCTATGTAACAAGCTCTCTTATTTGCCAAGAAAAAATATTCCTGGGGTATCCCTGCAAAAATTTGCCAGTATGGGAATGGATGGATGTCACTTCACCTTATTATAAATGCTGAGAGCACTTCCAGGCTCCTCATTGGGTGGATTTGATCACGTGCCCCTCTAGGGCCTGTATTTTTCCGTTTCAAAATGAGTGTTTTTCCGTTTTGGGAAACTACAAATTCGGTTTCATTTCCGTTTCACTAATTCTAGGGCTCCATTTTAGCACTGGTCAATAAAAAAGGAAAAACAGTTGATCTTATCGCCTCTGGAAAATGTTGATCCATCGACGAACGGCAAAGTGACTCCATATTGTTTACTATGTACGTTGACAGCCTTCACCTACAGACGGCGCTTTTATCATTGTACCTCTGTTGCGCGTTATATCTATATGCCATGCAAATGAATGGATATGGTAGTAATGGGGTCTATAGCGCGCAAATGTCCGGCCTGTCGTTAAATTTGCTCCTCGGGTATCGATAACGCCGCCGACTCGTCAAATTTGGATCCAAGTCCGTGTGTTTTGCTTTATGCGATGACGTATGTGGTGATTTTGAATTATTTGAGAGGCAAAATTCACAAATTCCGCTTAATTTCCGTGGCATTTGCCGATTTCCGTTCCAAATCATAAATTCCGTTTGAGATCATAGATTCCGCAAATTCCGTCCGTTTTCCGCGATCGCGGAAAAGTACTGGCCCTACCCCTCACTGCCCAATCAAATTCGTTGTTCCCCATGTGCTTGTCTCATGTCGCAATGTTGGGAAGGTACAAGTCGTATTACGCAAAGATAATTGGACTAAGATGTTAAATTTTCAAATCATATTTTCACCAAGAAGACTTCCATCTAAAAAATCTAGACCCAGATAAAGGCACGAGTGAAAATTCATTACGGACGGCAAGGAAAATACGCAGTCTAGTCATCGCAAGGTTACACATGCACGAAGCGAAAATTTGCATTAGCCGGCCTAACAGTGTAACACGATGTTGTTCATAACTGTCTCCGTTGGTTCACGTGGTTATTGGTGTTTTTTAAACAAAATTTGGTTGTTTTGATTTCATTGAAATGTTTGAATGGAACAAATCTGTATGACAGAACAAGATAGGAATTAAAAAAATTTATGATCGAAGGCCGGAAAAGCGAAAAACCATGCCTGGGTGCATGCCCGTGACAGGCTCTGTACACTCTCTTGTGTGTTGCACGGCTTGTAGGCATACCGTGTTGCTTGATGAAAAAAGTGACCGCAATTAAGATCAGACTTTTAACACCACCTACGGTATCAATTTTTTCAGGTATATTGAAATAGAAAGTGCACAGAAATATAAATCATATAATTTCTGACAATTTCATCACGTGGAATCAATCGCAAAAATAACAGAGCCCAGGCATTTTCAATCACGCATGCCGCTTGTTGTGCAAGCGAGTTAAAAAAAACTGTCTGGTGGCACACGGTGTACAACCCCAGATACTGGCACAGTGGCAGCGTGCTAGGGGTTAAGCCCCATTCACAACCATTTTTTGGTAGACCAGGGATGTGCTATAGACTTAGACGTAATAGCAGGTTCCTGGGTAGATTGAATTCATCCTTGGTACCGTCAACAACTTTTAGACCCTTTTACATATTGGTAACTATTTATTCAATCTTAAATTTTATAATAGGCCTAATGAGTTACCTACGTGAGATACAGACCCTATGTTATGTTCGTTTCTAGGCTTAAGTTACCTGCATGTTTTATTTATTTATCATTGTGATATATGTTAATTATACCAAATAAAATCAATTAATCAAATTACATCAAATGAAGTCCAGTTTGCACAATTTCAGACTGGACGCATCTATTCAGTCCATGGACCCACTATTTTTCCTGAAAATGGAGAAAGATGGGTCCAACGGACCCATACTGAAAAATCCTTAATGTGACCCCTGATTAGCACATGATATTATGATGGAGGACAAGCAAAAACTTAGAGTCACTTGACGTACAGACCAGTAGTATCAAAACAAATTTTCTCACCTTGTCAGTGACCATCTCCCCGACTGCCGGGATAGGCCACAGTGAAGAAATTGTATTGCCAGTGATCAATCCTCCAAAAGCCAAGAGTTTACTTGTTGATTTTATAGATCACCCCCAAACACACATACAATGGAAGACAATAGTATCTAATATTGAGGCTGCTGCAACCAATAGCAAGGACACTTATTAAGTTATTTATTGGGGAACATTAATATCATTGTACTTCATGATCAGAAATATTCTTTTGCCTCACATGTTGCTAAGCTTGGTTTTGTGCATCAAATATCAGACATTACAAGGTACCTAAAGCACTCATAGCTCATGCTTACAGAAATACTACTACTACTACTACTACTACTACTAGTCTAATATATATATATATATATATATATATATATATATTATTCATCTACTCTCCTGTACATATGGAAACAAGAGGCCCTTAGGACTAATGCTCTGCTGATCACAATCACTAAAAAATAATTCCATACAATGTATTCCCTCCACGACCTAGCAAATTAATCAAAGTCATGGTGACCCTAAAATTAGGTCACTCACATAGTTTTTTGTACTGTGTATGCAGGTGCAATTTTGATCTGAAGGCTCAATTCTCATTGCTATTGATGTCCAAGCTACACCCTGCCATTACAAATCACCTTTTCCACTGTACAGCTTTGGTGACCTAACAAAAATAGGTCAAGGTTTCTGATATTACCATATTAGCATTTCACATTATCCACATATCCTATAAATTTGGCATATCTAACTCAATTAGTTTCTGAGATATTTTCATATCTTTCAACACACTTTGCCTCCTAATTTCTGTCAAATTACAGGTGCTGCCACTAGTACCACACACACTGATATTTTGATCTACTCCACAATCCCACTAAATTTTATGAAGACCCATAAAAAGTTAAGAATGCTGCGTACAGCACTTGGTCACAAGGCTTTCCTCTTTTGACCCATATATTATATAATGCTGTAGTCATGGTAGGTAGTGCCAGGATAATCCAAAGCAACCTAGATCTTTGTAACCTTTATATGTCTCAAAACTTTCATGCAGCAAGCAGTAAAACTGTATCGTGTTCACAAGCAAAAGTTTACAGATATCTATGGATGGACACATGAAAGGGCAGAAAGAAGGGAGATTCTGTATGCTATGGCAACTTTGGCCAAAAAAATACATATACATATATGTATGTATGTATGTATATATAAATAAATATATCAGTGTTTTTTCCCCTAATGGACCAAAAATTTTTGGCACAGACATAATTTTTCTTCTTTTTAGTATGATAATTTGGGTGGGTCTGTATGTTTTCATTGTTAAATATTCCGCTATCTGGGGTAGGTTGGGGAATTTTGACATGGTTCGGACAGGTTAAGGGAAAGAGAAACAATTATTTTTTTGGCCTTAGGTTAGCAGAGCTAAAAATGGACAGGAACCTTCTGTGTCAACATGGCACAGTCTGCAATGAACTCAAGGAACACTCTGCAGCTTCTTAAGCATTCCACCTGTCTGAAAAGGATATGCATAAATGCATCTTTGCCTGTGATTAGTTGTTTATCAATGTATTCCTGTTTTTCACTGGAAGAGGACATCTTGATGTAAATATTTGCACCAATATTTAGAGCATTTTAGGTGCAAGAAGTTGCACCCCTAAGGTGAAGTTTACTGTTGGATGCATATACAAATGAAATTTATGGTTCCAGAAAAGTCTACAGAAAAACCAGAAAAATCCTCAAATAATATAATCTCGGACCTACAATGCTATGGAACTTCCGGTTCTAAACTACAGCTTCAAATTCCTTTCATCATCAGTGCATTTATCATGAGATACAATAAGTAGTACAAATACTGTATGTATTTTATTCTCATGGACTACAGTATTCCTTCAAAATAAAAAAAAAAAGAAAGATCTTTGAAGATTTTATGCTAGAATCATTGTATATGTATCAGTGCATTTTACTCTAGCCTTTAAGCTAATGTCCCCATTATAGCATAGTATTATACTGTGTACGAACATTAATTAAACGTCAAAGTGATCATGCATGATATTAAGCTATACTGTAATACTCACTAAAAGTTATACACATTTATCATATGCAGGATATTTTATATTATCACTGCAACAATCAACACTTTTTGTGCACAAAACTCCACAAACCTATATATGCATGTATTGCCATAAACTTTGAATGGAGATTATGTCAGATGAACATTTATGACTAGAGTCTGACCTTGACTTGACCTTTCAAGGTCATGGACTTCCAAAAATATGAAAAATGGTGATTTTTGGCCAGATAAGTGAGGGATTTTTCTTTTAGTTTCTCTCCTAATCCTCCACTAAATTACATGATTATATGCAGAATTATATGGTTAAAAAAAAAAGAACTTTGCTTTTTTTTCAATATTAAAGGGAATATGGCATGACCTTCACCTAAAAACAGCATACACGTGGCCTTTGGTTTTCTCTTCAGCACATGGATAATGAGCTTTGATGTTAACACTGCAAAATGTACCATAACAACTGAATAGTAATAAATACATAAACTCTACAAACCTATATATTCCAATAAAGCTTGGATGGAGTATTGTGTCTTACATGCACAGGGGTGATTAGAGGCTAACCTTGAATTGACCTCAAGGTAACTGACTTCTCAAGGTAATCTAAAGAATATATTTTTTCTGTTGCCAAAAAGGTGTGGAAATTTTATTTTAATTGTGTTTCTGTCGTTACCCCATTGAATTATATAAGTATATGGTACAGAAGAAAATCGCTTTACTATTTTTCTAATATAACTGAATGAAATGCGCTATGATGTTTACAAACACTTGGATACCATTACAACTGAATAGTAATAAATGCACAAAGTAAGAAGAATCCACATAAACTTCACAAAGTCATATATTGCCATTAAGCTTGGATATAGGAGAATGTCTCATAAGAACAGTGGTAACAAATGACTGACCTTGAATTGACATTTCAAGGTCACAAACTTCCGCAAATAAACCATTTGGCCCCCCAAAAGCAAAACAATAAATTTTCATTAGGTTTCTCTGCTAATGTCCCACAATAATGGTATTGGCATAGAAGAAAATTAAAGCTTTGTCAGTTTTTCTTTTTTTTTTCAATATTACAGGGAGCATGGCATGACCTCGTCATGAAAACTACATGTATCTATTTGACCTTTAGTTTTGCCTGCTTCATTACATTGATAATGAGCTATGACCAGGGAGCTATGGCACCGGAATACCATTGCAACTGAACATTAGTACATTTAAAAGTTATTACATTATGTGGTCCAGATGCTTCATTATAAGTGAAATTTGTGGATAGAATAACGTCTACCCCAATTTACTGTAATCTCCTTCCAAATCTACATAATTATCGACACTATCACTTACAGAGTCCAGCTTATTTTCCCTGAGATCACTTTCTGACTGCCATTGTTCGAAGCAAAAATAGCGTAATGAAGCAATATGAAATTAGTTTAATTACCAATCTCCCCCACCTGTCACCAACAGCATGGCTTGAATGAAACTGGAAGCATGGAAACCAGAAAAAGCTCAAGTTTACATCATAGAAGGGGGTTTCCCATAAACCTCTTTACGTGCTGTTGTAGCTGAGACTTGTTGCCACAACACTCGGTACTTCTGCTTATCATTATTTATTTATTGGGGTCAGTGTGTGAAAACATATTTACTATAGGAAGTCATGATCTTGGCTATACACACTTTGCAAGGGAGCCATGATCATGGCGCACCACACTTTAAGGGTTATTAATGACTTGTATTTGTACTCTGATTTTGGTGGCTCCAATTATTTCCACCCTTCGGTTTTCAGGGGAGGGCAACACCAGGATTACTTCATGCCTGAGGTAAATTACCAATAAAAGGGCACACATGAAGTATCTACAGAACCAGGTCCAGTTGCGGGTAATTTTCCAGCTACAGAACCGGGAGGATTGTTATTGGCTATCGTCATGATGTCATTATTCTCACGACACTCTCCATCTGCAGCATATCCAAACTTAACCTTTCGTGGTGCACAGGTTAGGGTGGGGATGGTGTAGAATATGAGCCCAGTTGCAGATCTGGGATGGGACAGAAAAAAACCTAATAGGCCTATATGTTTTATTTCATATACACAAGCGACTTTAGGCTAGAACCGGACCTGGCCCTCATAGTCATACGGTCTTTGGTTGCGATACCAGACCCAGCACTCAAGTGATTTTTCACAGTATTGGATCGAGTACAGGATCTGGCTCGCCATGTATATTGTCTACCATACCTGTCCAGCTCTGTAGTGTAGTCAATTCAACAACCAAAACCAGTCCCGGTTAAGTAGCCACGTCCTTAATTTTAACTACAGTGAAACCCCCCTATACCGAACACCCTTGGGACCGGAAAAAAAGTGTTCAGTATAGTGAGGTGTTTGGTATAGGGAGGTTTGATAGCATTAAATGTATATATTTGGGGGAAATGGTGTTCAGTATAGAGAGGTGTTCGGTATATGGAGGTGTTCGGTTAGAGAGGTTTTACTGTAGTCTAATAAAATCTCAATCTCACACTTCATTGTTTTTCACCCCTTGCTTAACATGTCCGCACATTTTTTTTTTTTTTCAAATGAGAAGACCTACTTTCATGCTATTTAAGCCAACGGTGTAACCCTTCCTTCGGCTTAGCACCAGCATGCTTTAGTTTGAATATCATGCTCCGACAGAAGCACACACCTACAAAAATGAACTTGACCAACCTAGGCTTACCTAGGGAAGACATGTACCCAACAATAACGCATTTAAACGACAGATATGACCAATCAATTCTAGATCATCACCACACAAGATTGAACCATGGAAGAATAAACTGGATTGAACCATGGAAGATGCAGCGCCTCGCCTGGTGGGAGTTCAACACGTTCCTAATTGAACGCACACTGATTCGATGAATCAACATAAACATGCTCAGGTCCATTTCACGTGTTTATACTTGGTGTTTTGACGTAGACCTGTCAATAATATGGTTCAAGACAAACTTATTAGACATACCCTTTTTCATTTCATAGCATCCGAGTTCTCCTGTCTGTGCAACATGAGTTGTTTTGGCGCTGTTTTTTTTCAACAGACTTCCTTCGATTTATTTGGCTTTCTCATGAGCAAAATTGTCAGCTGTCAAAACCCCGTTAAAACTTGCACCAAAAGCGCCCTCTCATATCCACAACAGACATTAAATTTCACACCTGATTACGCTGCCGCCTGGCGGAGAGTATTGCTACAACAACGTTTTCTGCGTTCTCTTCGCCCGCTGTTGCACACAACAACATCGTCGAGTTAAATAATGTGTGGACATCGTCGCTTTAAAAAAGGGATCATTTATCAGCTATTTTTATTATTGTATTATTCTGATTCATATTAGAACATGGCCATTTAAAATGAAAAGTCAAAAGATTTTGCCCAAGGCTACTTGCTAAGTTAACCTTAGAATAATCATTAATTGATAGGCCTACCATGGCAATGTGGGTCCGCAAAATTCAGATATTAAATTATAATCCATTAACAAAGGTTAACAACATATATATAGGGCAATTCTGTATTTATTGTAGGTGCAATTTTGTAGTTCCATCTCAATTTATTATTGCAATAATGACTTTAATGTGTGTTAGATACCTAGGGTAACTTAAGGTGAAGTGGGACACTTTTGGGAAAATTAGGTAGCATGTCGTTGTTCAAACGTTACCAACAACTTCTCTCTCTGATAAGACAAGGCAAACTTCAACTTTATTTAACACCATGGATACAATTGCTGAATGTCTTAAAATCATTTTTGTATGTATGACTAAAATTTATAAAACAGGTATCCCACTTTAGCTTAGACTCTATATAAAGTGAGACATTTTGATCTGGTTAAGTGGACCAAACTGACAAAAACGTCTCCATGGCCTCGAGAATTAGGTCAAGGGCTCTCAAGCTCCATTGCACGAATGTAATTACTAAGATATATAACCCACACCAATTTAATTAACTTTCCTCAAATCCACCTTGATTTGCTGTGTAAAAACAAACTGCACTAAGGGGTACACATGGCTCTCTGACCTTTGAAATAAGGTCAAGGTCAGTCAGATCTTAATGATTCGCAGGTAAATACAGACAAACATGCATTACCCTAAAATGTTCCATCGATTTATATAAAAGGGTAGTTTTTGAAGATTTTCAGGAAGCTTATTTGTTGAAAATATAGGCTATTTATTTACATATTTGCACAGTTTATGTATTTCCGTCAAGGTCACCCAACTTCTATTGCAAGTGAGTACATAATCACTTACCAAGTTCCATAGGTTTCTCCGAAGTTGTGGCACAAACATATTATATGACGTTAATGGCTGAATGACTTTGAGAATTTGATCAAAACTACCGAGTTTCAAAAGCAAAAGAGCATTTACATCAACATTTCTGCTAAATTTTATTAATTTCCTAAATTAATTCTTCAGTCATTGTGCTTGAAATCAAGCTAGAACCAATGTCACTGTGTGTCATAGGGGAATATAAGGCAAGGAAACATTCTTTGCACAATTTTTTTCCGAAGTTAATATGGTTATTATAGGTATTTAAGGTGCCGTTTCATTCATTATATCATAAAAAGCAGGCTGAAAATTTGGAGACTGAAGCACGAATGCATATGTCCCGCTTTACCTGAAATACACTGTCCCACTTTATAAAGCTGTTTTGGGTGAAGTGGGGCAGGCCATGTCACGTGACAATAGGCAGTGAAGAACCAGGATGTAAAATGTTGATATTATTAGCTGACACTCTGCAACCTAACACACAAATTAAAGTGATGTGAGAAACATCTCTATTTTGTTGCACAGGATGAAAAACTTAGGAAAAATGTTTATACCTTCTTAAGCATTTGAGTAAATAGTTTATCTTGCTTTAAAGCCTCGTTTTTGCGCAACCACATTGCTCTTGCAGCTAACAGCGTGGTTAAGACTTAGTAGAAATAGAAAAGTGTAGATCCTGTCATTTTGATTGTTTTTTTTTTTTTTTTTTTTTTTTTTACCATGGACAGTCAAATAAAATCAGTGGGACGAAAACAAAGTTAAAGTTCTACTTTACCTGATGTCCTACTTTGTCACAACCTACCCTATGTTATGAATTGTGATCAGGCCTAGGCCAGGCTATACCACCAGTGGTACCACCTCGACTCCACACGTCAGAGACTTGTGCTCGTATAACCACCCATGTATTAATGACAATAACTCCATGGTATAACGTTATTGCTATCGTATGGATGGATATATGTTCACAACTTAAAATGTAACGATCATGTCAAAATATTTTCTGAAATGCAATGCTTTTGGGACCTTGAGAATTTAGTTCAATGACGTCCATATTTTTCAATATCAAACTTTTACATAGGATACCATTTGTAGCAGGGAAAAGCAGGGCAAGATGACGCAAGGGTTAAGATGATACATTTAAAAGTCACATGATACTATGACGTAATTACTTCGTAGCACAAGCCAGGGTATCGACTACCTTTTGGTTGGCAGTTAGGCCTAAAGTATGTGAAAATATTTTCCATCCGTATATTAAGAAGCCCTGTCATCTCAAAGAAGTTCCATGCATTATGTTTGCTCAACCATTGGGGTAAGATGACATATGTTATGTTTAACATTTAAAGGGACGAAATGGCTGGTCTTTACTTAAATTTGTTTTACCAATAACACAAAATTTGTTAATGGGGGGTTGGGTTGTTGTTATTGGGTTTTGTGAACTTGACATATCTGAATAAATTCTAATTCCATAATCTAGAAAAAATCCTTAAGTGATCACCCTAGGCCTACAAGTGTGAAGCAATTACAGGCCAGACATTAAATAGGCGTGCATGGATGAATGAATGATAGGCCTATATACTGAAGAATGTAGCCAATACAAATAAAAATGTCTTCTAAAGCAAAAAAAAAAAATCATGTATACTAGGCCCTAACCAGAACAGTCCCCAAAGGCAAACCAGATACTCCCCACATCCCAAAGATGCCACTGATTTATTTTTGCTTCATATGCACATTTGGGTCATGGTACAGGATGTTAGTTTTCCTGAATTTAAATCAATCCAGTATTAATGACTATTAACACTTTTATAGCCAACATGGGCATATGAATACATATATTTTTTGAATAAAGGTACTTTGATTTTTGCCTTTGATCAAGTGACCTACATTAGCTTTGCAGCACACCCTTAATCTTGAAAAGCTTGATGAAGAGCTGTGCAGCAATGGAAGAATCATAGGCCAGAGACTAAATTAGAATTATTTTTGACTTCATGACATACTTTTCAGTTTGACAAGTTTCGTGTTTATTAAAAATTTCATGAATTTAAGGCACATGAAAAAAATAATTATAGCCTGAGCATGAAAGTATTGCACCCTTATATTATTGTATCATAGTAACTCGGATATTTGACCTTGTGATCAACGTTTAAATACTTCAGGACATATTCGTACGCAATGACCAATGGTCAAGCAAAGATTTACAAAGATATATGCATCACTGAAGCAATTACTGGCCAGACATGAGTTTATTGCGGACAATACACTGTAATCCCGATGTTGGCAATATTGATCTATTGAAACATATGTAGGCCTAAATGTGATCACGGAGACTAAGCAGACATTATGTATAGTATATATACAAGCTTTGCTATACCCAAAAGGTTTTTAATGGTATACATTTTGATATATTCATTCACATAAAGCACAGAACACGCTTCTGTAAGCAGGCCAAAATCTAAGGTTATTTTGAAAACAGAAAGAAGGCATGTCACCATGTTTTTTATCACATTGTTGCTCGATGATCGCATAATAATTGTAATGGGACATTGCACATCGAAGTGAATATCCTAAGTTGATATAAGGATGGGGTAAGATGATGCGCTTTATAATTTATCTATGTTATGACCTTGTCATTTATTGTTGAAGTATTTTAATGGATTTTAGGTTTGAGCGTTTCCTATAAATATGGCAATAATATAGGACAAAGTAGGAGGAATTACAAGAAATTTCTGACTTCAATTACTCTTGAGGATATTGCAGCGAATCAAAATTGTGAACATGTCTAACAATAAATCTTTCAATATTGTTGATTCATACCACAAACATGTATTTACAGATAATGTGAATATAATACAAAAGTCAGTTTTAAAAGAATTGATGAGAAAAGGTAGAAATTTCGGATATATCCTAAGTTTAACATTGACAGTATTTTTCAGGACACATGTAATGCATTTGATTTTTACTGTATGAAATGGACAAATAAAGAAAAAATAGAGTTTCAGAAATTTGTTAGATAGTTATTAAACTTGAAAAGAGTCTTTAGAAATAGAATTAATCGTTACAAATTCCACATAAGAATTTCAATATGGTAAATTTCAAACAGACTAAAGTTTCAAAAGCAGTCAAAGAACAAGAAGGAAGATTTGTAAACATTAACATTGATAAGACAGGTAACAATTTTGGGATCATGTGCAAAAAATATTATCTGGATGTTTTTCAAAATGAACTTGGTATAAACAGTATTTCAGACATAAGAGGAAAATGACGTATGCAAATAACACAAACAATCCATTGGGAATTTGACAGATACATATAAAGATGAGATGAAAAGGAATTTTAATATCAAAATTTGTGAGGAGGACTCCTCTGTTCCACATTTGTTCTGGATACCCAAACTACATAAAAACCCTTTTAAATCTAGATCCATAGCTGGTGCTTCAAAATGTACAACAAAACAACTATCAAATGATGTAACACTGTGTTTGACTGCAATTAAGAATCATTTTGGTAAATGCTATAATACAATTTCTAGGAATTGTGAAGTAAATTGTTTTTGGAGTATAAGCAATTCTTCCGAGTTTGTGTCTAAAATCAAAGATTTGGAAGCAAATAATTATCAAATGTTTTTATTTTTCTACACTGTACACAAATCTACCCATATATGAAGTCAAAAGTTCTCTTTCATAATTAATAAGCAAAACGTTTAAACATAATGTTAAACCATACACAAATAATAGTTCATATTCAAAAAGAGCATATTGGTCGCACAATAAATTTTTAAAAAATTCTTACAGTGTTAAAACTTTGATCCATGCTATAAAATTTCTTTTGGATAATACTTCAGTTCAATGTGGACCTTTGGTTTTTCAACGAATAAAGGTAATTCCAATGGGTAGCAACTGCTCCCCGTTAACTGCAGATTTATATTTAAGGTGTCTGCTCTTGCTCAGGGTACACGAAAGAGTGGTACAAATATTGCCACTGTGTCTCTGTGCTTGGATACAAGCCCATCGATGTATACGTTTTTAGCTTTGTCAATGTGTGTAGTTTCTTTGCATGTAACAATAAATACTCTAAGATTAATTTGTAAAATTTAAGGGGCATTTTATTCAATTAGTCTGATTTACACAATTTGAGAAAGGATCACAACAAAACCTTTGGCATAAAAAGTAAGAAATCAACGGCTTCGTAAAGAGAATAGTATCATTTAGGTAACCATCTTTTGTTTTCCGTTAAAAGGAATGGTTTTTATGTTATTGAATTTTGAAGCATCTTCAACTAACATTGATAATTTTTTCCTCTTTGAAGCTCAAAAAGTGGCATTTAAAATTGGAATATTGGTAACCTAAGTTATACTCTTGTTTTTACATAGTCGTTAATTTTACAAAGACCCATCATCCATCCAGTTTTGAGTGAGGCTGTCTCAAAATTACCAAGTCGTGCAAAAAAACTCTTTCAAAGATAACCAAGGAGATTTACTCACAAATGAGATATGCTCAGGCCGTTAAGAAGGATGACTAAATGCTCAATTCTTGAACCGTGTCATAACTTTGACCTATACACTTAAAAACAATATGGTGGTTCTAAGCAGTCACCTGTGAAATAATGCGCTCACCTGTAAAAACACATCTAGTGAGGCTTTTACTGTGAATAGTTATCTAAAAATAACCATTACTGACCATATCTAACAGCCAATTAACTGACGGACTCTTTAAAACAGGGACATTTTTCATCTTAAGCTTTGCATCGAATTAAACATGTTACAGCGAAACTTTTTGGCATGGATAAAAATTAGTACTTTGCATTGCATTGTATTGTAAACATATTTATTTCAGAAAAAAAAAACTGGATTGCCCAATAGCCATTGAGTGGGTCTCTACTTCATCATCTCAAAAGTAGCAAAAGCTCAATTTCACTGATTTGAAGGTCTCAGGTAAGTGCCGGCGCCTTAATCTGGCTTGAATTTAAGTATATAGATAAATTGATGAAAAAGGCCTTTCAAATGGCTATAAAATTATGAAACAACGCAAGATATAGTGATGGCATTGCTTGTGTAAATGTAAAAAATTTCAGTGAAATTGCCAAACAAATTTACCCAAAAGATATTGCTTTGGAAGGTAACAATTCAGATGGTTTCAGAAATGTGTTTCGGGACTTGGATATTCGGGTCACTAATGACAGGTTTTGCATTTAAAATTTATATCGCAAAATATATGAGTTTAGCTTTGAAGTACTTAACTATCCTTTCCCATACACTAATATTTCGGATGCTATTGGATATAATACATTTTTGTCAGAAATTTTGAGATTTGATCGTATTTGTTCTAAATTCCAGGACCTTGCATCTAGATCCAAAATTTATTTACAATAAACTTGAGTCAAGATGATTCAAAGATGTACTTTGGAAGAAACATTTCTACAACTTTGGCTATAAATATCCAATAGATGGTTTGAAAGTTTGACTTCAATAATTTTAGAGATTTTAGACTTGCCTGCTTTGCTACTTAATTTCATCTTTTGGTGTCATTCTGTTTAATATTCACCTTTCAGACATTTTAGGGTAGCTTGTTTCTATTAGATTAGACCCCCAAGGGGGTATCAGTAGCAAGCAGCGGCCTACGACAGTTACAAGCTTGCCTTATTGTACTTGATATCTGGTTAAGAAAAATAACATTTTGATTGCATTTTCTTGACTTTAAAACTAACGACTTTCACTCTTTTCTGATTTGCCCTTCAAATTTTGCTCTTAATATCCAAAGATTATCAGAAAGTTTGGCTGCAATAATTTTCCAGATTTTAGACTTGCCTCTTTTGCTACTTAATTTTATCTTTCGACATCATTCTGTTTTAACATTCACTTTCTTACATTTTAGGCTTGCATGTTTTCTGTAACTTTAAACTCCCAGGGGCTGTCAGTTACCAACGACAGTTACAAAGTTTGCCTAATTGTACTTAAAATCTGGTCAAGAAAAATAATATTTTGATAATAATTATGTTTTTGACTGAAATGTGAATGACTTTCATTGTTTTCTGACATGCCTAAGTACACATTTACTGAATGTCCAAAACCACTAGAATTTGACAGTATTTACTCAAATATCACAAACCTGACCCATTACGTTGAAACATTGCCTCAGGGTTTGCAGCCAAATAGAGCTTTATTGTTTGGAGACTTTTAAAGTGAAGAGTAGGTGTCATTGTGGGATTTGTTTTACATTTGTGGTGCAGGATGTCCATTGTTGCAGTACTTGTTGGGATTTCCCTCGGTTGGTACATGTGGTCTAGCTGCAACTGTTTACTTTACAATCACTCGGACTGTATATAATGCCCCAGTTTGTTTCTACTTCTTAACAGGGGCAGGTGGTTTAAGTAAGATAAGCTATCCAGCCAGAAAGGGCATATACTGGTTCAGGGGTAGGTCAAATTGTTCTTATCTGAACTTGTACCATACAAATGCAGTAATTATGTTTGGTTTGACAGGGATTCTTCAAGCATAATAAAACTCTGCATTTATTAAGCATAACTTCACCTATTTAGCTAATTCATCATTTGCCAAGTTCATATTTATTCATTATTTTGTGGGTTGTCTTTGCTGAATATTTAGCTTAGACAAGGAGCCGCAACTCAAAGAGACGTGCGGGTAATAGGCTCCGAAACATGTTGAGTAGTTGCCCGCTAGTAGAGACCCTTTAATTTATTTGGGCTGATACAGCCTAGGTCAAAATTTTACAGAGGAATAATAATGGACAATAGTAATTCCATATATGTATATCTATATATAAACATATATATATATATATATATATAGGTTAGACAGGGACAGGTTACCTTATGGAGAGTAAAGAGTTTGGACTGCGGAATAGGGTAATGACCATTAGGAAGTGGTTCTGGGCAAAAAGACACAAATACAATAGTAATCAATAGAAAAGGTGCATTTACAAATAAGTACTCGAATTGAAAAAAAAAATGTAAAAAAAAAAAATCAGAAGTCCACAACAGTGCCACTTAGTGAACAACTTTGTTTGATTCGTTCACAAGGAATATATCCACTAAGTTTCAGCTTAATCTGAGTAACAATTCTGGAGAAGTTCAAAATAGTGAAAACCAAAAATTCGTAAACTAGAGGGCTGCATGAACAGCCTGTGCTCAGCTGACCTAAGCTTGTCCTACAAAATCAAGGTTGCAACTGAATACACCTGCCTTGACATTTAGCTGAGTGCATGTGACATTTGGAAGTATTTCTAAGATGGACGACTGAGTCTCTCTCCTAAAAGCACAGCCTGTCTAGCAATTTAGCTTAGCTTAAAATTGCAGTGCCTCCTGGTGCACAAATTAAGAACTGGGAGATCTTACCAGTGTTCCTGTGTGACATCAAAGCAGTTGGGTGAGGGGATTCGGGGAATTTTTTTTTTTATTTGGCTCAAAAAAGGACAAAAAAAATTAAAAAATCACTGAAGCATGACCATTTGAACAAACCTGGTAGAGACCCCCCACCACCACCTAATGAAAAGCTTTGTTTGACCCCTTCAGAAGGAACATATCCACAAAGTTTCACCTTAATCTGAGTGACGGTTCAGCAGAAGAAGTGGAAAATAGCAAAAATACATAAAAAATAGAAAAAAATTGCAGCATCAGATGGTGAACAAATTAAGAACTAAGAGTCCCTTGGAGTGTACCTGTGTGTATCAAAGCAATTGGGTAAGCACTTTTGGAGAAAATTTTTTCAGATTTACTCCCAAAAGAACAAAAAAACATTTATAAACATTCCAAAATCACTGGAGTGTGACAATTTGAACAAACTTGGTAGAGACCCACCCAAGGTACACTGCTACCAAGTTTGAAATCAATCTGGCTGACGTTTTCAAAAAGTTGAAAACGGGAATAAGCATTAGAATGCACATTGAGATGCATAGTAATCAATAGGAAATGTGTATTTACCAGTAAGTATCCCAAATTGAAAAAAAAAAATGTTAAAAATCAGGAATCCAAAGCAGTGCCACCTGGTGAACAACTTTGTTTGACCCTTTCACAAGGAAATTATCCACAAAGTTTCAGCCTTATGTGAGTGACGGTTCTGGAGAAGTTGAAAATAGCTAAAAGACACAAAGAATTATAAAAAAATAGGGGGGAAAATGCAGCGCCACCTGGTGAACAATTTAAGAGCTAAGAGTCCCTAGGAGTCTTCCTATGTGATATCAAAGCAATCGGGTGAGCAGTTTCAGAGAAGATTTTATAATATTTTCCCCAAAGGAACAAAAAAATTCATTACCCCCCCCTCCAAGTCACTGTAGCATGACCATTTGAACAAACTTGGCAGGGACCCACCAAAGGTACATTGCTCCCAAGTTTGAAGTGAATCTGAATGAGGGTTTTGAAGAAGTCAAAAATGTGAATTGTGAACGGGCCGACGAGGGACGACGGACGACTCAGCCTCCTAAAACCTCAGCCTGACTAGTACGTCAACTGAGCTAAAAATAGAAAAATGCAGCACCACCTGGTGAACAAATTAAGAACTATGAGTCCATAGGAGTCTTCCTGTATGATATCAAAACAATAGTATAGTATAAACATATTTATTTTCTCTGGATTGCCTAATAGTACACAACGACTAATCTGGAGGCTCTCCAATACTGGAGTATAGGACGGCAGGTGGTAGTACTTGGCAGTGTTTTTTTGCATAAATTTGGATATTTGCTTAACAAAAGCTTCAAAGGGATTTGTTATGTAAATTAGTAAAATTCCAGAAAAAATATTGAAGGTCAACAGCTTTTGTCAGTGCTCATTGGGCACAAGGGCACCCAATGTGTGCCAAGAAAAGCTGTTGACTTGGTCCAAAATTTGGCACTTTAAGAGTTAACCCTTTGTTTTAGGGTTTGGGTTATCTCAGATCATATATGTAATTGGATAATGGAGCATATTCTCCTAGATGGTGCCACTGTTCAAAGGTAACCTAGTTGCTAATACTTGCAGGTGGAGACATCTGGGGATAAACAAAACAGGCTCTTCTTACTGTCCAATGGTTGTTAACCGGAAATGGTGTATCATGAAAATATAACCTCTGAACCAGTACTGGCACCTACATGTACGTGAACATCCCTCATTGACAGCTAGTGTTAGTAACCATACTCAACAATCTTTGGTCAGACTTCCTCAGTTAGAATTTTGGTTGTTCCCATTGATTTTTTTTTCTGAGTGTTGAAAATGCTTGCAAGGGAGGTTTCATTGTATAAGACTCTGACTAACAGTGATTTATTTGTGCAGACACAAACATTTTAATTGGCCTCCAAGGAAAAATACATGTACCAGAGCACTGGAACCTGTTTTTAACAAGTTTATTGCCATGTTACAAAAGAAGCAGACTTGGCCTCATGAAAAATACAGGACATTCGCATTAGCTGCGATGCTGCTGGTGCCTCTATCATTAAACATGGAGTGGCCTGTATGTGGGGACATATCCCTGTGTCAAATATGGCAGAATACATGTATGTTGATATTGCTGACAGGCAACTTGGATAAAATTAACAGTTTAAGAAGTCAGTCCTGTTCTCCAACACACGTTGACCCTCGAAGAAAGAATCTTTATATGTTTGGAATGTGTGGGGTTTTTTTTTTTCAATCCACACAAATGTTAGTTACAGCATTGGTTTTTGATCCTTACAGCTGTATCATGGTAGCTGGTTTTCATCCTTTCTAGCAACAGGGTCGTTGACTTTGGCAGCAAATTCATATCAAAGTCCTATATCAAGATGTATTCTGATGATGATAATATTGATGTGATGGAGACATTGCATGTGTTCCAAAAAACAATAAACAGCCAATAAATCTTTTGTGGAAGATTCATTTTATTACATTATATACAAAGCATAATTTTACAATATAAGATATTGGTATCAATATACAGGAACCAGCACAAGAACTAGACTTTTTTCTTGATGTTTATTATTGGTGCAGACCCCTTTTTTGAACCAAACATAATGCTCAAGTATTGTCTCTCATCAACTTTTGCTAGAAGATTGAACTTGTTGACAGGTTCAAGATGGGGGCACTGTATATCACCTTGCCAGAGATGCTGGTGGTGGGGGCAATGACATGTAATGATGTGGGCTCTGTTTCAGCGATCCAGTATCTTGAAGAAATATTCAACCTGGAAAGTAGAGCAATTAAAAACCACTTGTGAGGACTTGAAATTGAGAAACATGCATAACTAGAAAAGTAAGATTTGCTTCAAAGCAAATCTGTCTCTATGCCTTCAAAGCTTGCATAAATTAAAATTCTTCAATATTGACTTCAAGCCCATAGGCTGTACCTTAAGCAAATCATAAGGTACATAAGAATTTAACCAGTGGCCTTTCAAATGTTGATTCCTTGCACATAACCCAACTGGCAATAAAGAATTAGTTATTCATGGGAATTGAAGTTGGACTGATACTTATCTGTAATAATTTTTCATGCTATGCAACATTCAAATACATTAGCATAAAGTGAGATCCTACAACTTTTTTTACTGTTCGCTGGATGCACTAACTATGACAATTTTGAAGACGCAGTGGTACCTGCTCTTAAGACTGCCTCCAATATCAGACCAAATATCTTTTCAAGACCACTCCTTGAAGACCCTTTACTGTCCAGACTGATGCGTTTTTCTGTCCCTCAACTTTACGGCCAACTGAAAATTTGCTCTATGTTTCAACCTTATGTTTTCATTTCAGGCCAAAGTGTGAGTGCAGCTTACCTCTAGCAGTCCATCTTCAGGCAGATCAGTACAATGGACAGCATTCTTCACTTTATCCTTCCCAAAGAGTGCCCTCAGTGTATTTGGTCTCAAGTGACGCGCAATTTCCTGAAGAGTCAAACATCACTCAAAGTATAAAGTTGGCAAAGATCCAAAAGTGTATTTTACCATGTCTGTGTTTCTCTCTATAACATGCAAGGGTTTCAAATTCGCGATTCAGATCTGCTCATGAAAAGCCAGTAATACTGATCCCTCGTTAAAATTTTTGATCATACATACATCTCTTTGATAGAAAGCAATCAGACCATGAATTCATTCCAGAAAACACATGCAATTGCACTCATGTGAACACCGTATACAGTAAAACCTCCATAAAGTGGGCACCCTCGGGACCGGAGTAAAATGCCCACTTTAGGGAGGTGCCCACTTTACAGAGGGTTGGCCATTTTGGGTTGTGTGGACGAGCAACAAAGATAAGGGAGAGACTATACATACACATGTATACATGTACATCCATATTTATATGTATACAGATACCTGTATTTTAATCCCACATGAAATAAATGAGAGAAGCAGTTTTTTCAACATTTTGCCTAAAGTTATTACTTGAAAACAAAATTAGTTATATATCAACTTCATGTACTCTGTAGACAAATAAAGTCCAGAACAGGTCCCAGCTCAATGATTACTAGCAGGCACATCAAACTTATCAAACTGCAAGGTTGAGCAAATCACTGAGCTGACACCCAATCACACACCAACTTGCTTCCTAGTAGAGTCAATTGTTCTCTCCACTTTGATACCTTAATCCTATGGTTAATCCACAAAACTGTCAAAAGTCATTGTGGACTGAAACAATTGTTATGCTTTCTTGATGCTGGCCTATACATTGTACTGTACTCTATTATGATAGGGGGAAGTCACATTAGGTGGTGAGCACTGATAGAAAAATGACACTTGGAGAATTAAAAGTTAATGGTGGCAAGTCCTGATGCAAAAAAAAAAAAAAAAAAAAAAAAAACTTTTACAAAGTAAAATATTTATTGAACAAAATAATAGTGCCCACTGTAACAGATTTTGGTACATGTTTAGGGTGCCCAATGCCCAGATTAGGGAGGTGTCCACTTTAGAGAGGTGGCTTTATAATGTAAATAAATAAGACTAGGCAAGGCCAGTGGCAGTCAAAACTTAAGACCAGTGAAAACTTCGACTGGTTTCGCTCTTTGTTCTGAGCTCGTCAGGGAGTGAATTGAAAACACCGTTAATTACACTGCTTTATATAGCAGGGGGTAACGTTGCCAAGGACGGTTGGACAACGTAACGTAAAAATTAACGACCATGCGTTAAGACAGATCTACCGGTCTAACCGTCAGATTGACGTGTTAGTATGGCTTGAAGATATTTACTCTTCACGTCATAATAGATCTCACGTGCCCTTCACAGGCGACATGTTATGTGGGTGACTTGGGGTTACTAAGCCACATGTAGTATTTGGCTGAGACTGGCGGTCTCTAGTCAATATGTATGTGGGAATGAACATACATTCTCTCACATTGCAAGTGTATAGAGCTGTATTGAATGATAGCTTATCTTGACAGGGGGTTCACAGTGTTTTCAGGTGCTAACCTTGTCAGGTGTAGCCAGGTGTCATTTGCTTAGGATAGATAGACACGGAAATAAAAATTTGGTATAATACTAGGCAAAGGTGCCTATCTATCCATGACATTGAGGCCAAATGGTTCTGTAGTGCAAAGCTGGTGGATCCAATGGTTTTCCCTCTTTAAACGTAGCGTCTCTGTTCTGGACAGCTCTGGTGGAATACATATGTGTTCCAGAATCTGAATCTTTACATTGATTCCTGTGTGTGCTGGTAGGCGGAAATGTCTACCTAGGGGCTGAGTTACATCTTTATGCTTGATGTAATAATAAAAAAAAATTTAAAAAAAAAAAAAAAAGGCTTTATAATGTAGTCAATAGGAAAAATGAATTGGGACCAAAGAAAAGTGCCCACTGTAAGGAGGTGCCCACTTTGGAGAGGTGCCCACAGATGGAGGTTCTACTGTACTCAGCATCACTTGATATCATCATCATTAATAACTATGATTTCAGTGGTCACTTACAGGGTCTGCTGGTCCAACCAGTTCTCTGAATACCTTGGGTGCATCTTGTGCTCTGATTTCCATGGCTATACAGGGCCCAGATGTCAGCTCTGTTACCATGGAGGAGTACTCCTGAACCACTCCTTTGTACACTTCGAAGAACTCCTCCGCATTCGCTTTTTCTAAGTGGAACATTTGGATGGCTGAGATATTGAAGCCAGCATCACAAATCTTGTTAATGACGCTGCCTGCTAAACCTGGAATATATAATGTTAGTACATGTATTAGTGTTAATCTCCCTACTGGTCTCCAACAGGAATTGCAAAAAAAAAAAAAAAAAAAAAAAAAAAAAAAAGAGAAAAGAAAAAAAAGGATTTGTATAGAAGCAAGATTCTCTCAAGAGAATCACAGAGAAACTTTGATGTTGTTGTCTGTTATTAGAATATATAGGTTTAAAAATCAAGGGAACCTCATTATCTGTCCAGCCTAAAATATGGTCACTTTCAAGAGCACTTATTATATTGTCAAATGACATGAAACAGGGTATGACTGAGGTATATTCTATATCCAGCTTTTCAATGGGACACAGGCTAACTTGTTTCATATGATCAAGTGATATTTTTTTTTTTTTTTTTTTTTTATACAAATGGTCATATTGCAATAAGCTGACCCAACAGGTATCTAAACCAAAAATACCATTTGCCTCTCAGTAAGGTCCTCTGCTCTAAAACTGACCCCTACCTGCTTGGAATCTGAATGATGAAATATCAGACCTAAAGACTGTACAATCTGTGATCTTTTTCACAGTATTTTACCTATAATCAAGATACTGTTCATAGTAGGGTTCTAGACTGAAGGCTCTACTCTGTTGTAATTTTGCAGGCACTTACATGGACGAATACAGTACTTGCTAGCAATATGATTTTCCTCAGTTTCAAACTGACACTGGGCCTTTTTCATAATTCATTTTTACCCTTGACTCAGTCTGTCAGTTGCACCTCCAAATTTGAAGCTTCAGTTCAGAGATTCATATTTAATAATACTTGATTAACTGTCAAACCAAAACTATGTTCAGAACTGTACCATTTGGTACTAGATCTTAGGCTATTCAGCACACTCAATTCTATATGCTAATCAATTCACCTTGCATTTATGTAAGATTGGGTGAAAGATGCACTCAAATGCATAAGTGGTTTTTCTGGTGAAGGTACCAAGTGTTCTGTGTTTCTTTATTTTACTTTATTTTGGTCCAACATATGCTATTCTACTATCAGATTTACAGCATGATGTTCTCTTGAAGATATTGACATTTTTTTTGAGCACTGGAAGAATTTGATTTTGAAAGCGACCCTATCTGCTAATTAAAAGTCGTCGTTTTACCATGTTAATGACTTTTACCTGTTCAAGGTTTCTTCTGATTTTAGATGAATTCCAGAAGTGAATATTTTCTTTGAACAGTGACATGATTTTCAGTCAAAAGCGCATTAACAAATAATAAAAATCTGTTCTGATGTGTATGTTTTGATGTCCATTTCATTGCATGTACTCAAGTGACACCTGATGGTAAAAACACGAGAATCATTTGCTGCACACTGCAGATTTAAAAAGGTTAACATTAAGATGAATAAGAATCATGGGTGTTTTCACCCAGCTGTGGCATAGTGCTGAGATGAGAATGATCAGATCTTGGCCAACTTTTTTGAACTACAAGACATCAGACACAGCATTATCATTTCTCAAAATATTGGGGATCTGTACTAGGAACAAACAAACTGGATTATTTTATTATTTTGAGTTCTGATTGTACTCTGTGAATCACATATATGATGTATTGATACATAAGTTCTTCCATTATTGCTCACCATGCTATATTTTCTGTGCAATTTAGTTGGCAAAATTCAGTCAAAAATGAAAACAATAGGGCTATGAGAACAGCCCATCATCAGCTGACCTTTAAATTCAACACCTATTAAGTCCCACTCCAGTCTAGGGAATGAGGATTTTGGAGAGGAAGTAAAACTTGGACTTTCCATTGCAATCCCCATTGACTTCCATGGTAATCAACAGAGAAGTGCATGCTTTAACTGACAAGTACCTGCATTGAAAAAAATTTGTCAAAAATCCGGGATCTAGAGTGTCACCGCCTAGTGAACAAAGCTGATCAATCCTCCCTCAAGCTACATTTCAGAACAATCTGAGTGACATTTTTGTTGATGTCTAAACACACAAAAAATCATTAAAACATAGATAAAAATAGTAGTGCCACCTGTTGAACAAATTAAGGTCTGGGGGTCCAAAGAAGCATCCCTGTACAATTTCAAAGCAATTGGCTGAGCAGTTTGAGGGGAAAGAATTTTTTTTATAATTTTGCCAAAAGCTTCCATCCAAAAAATTCATTGAAAAATCTACAAATCACCACAACTTGACCATTTGAATATAGTTGGTCAAGATCCACTTAAGGTACACCCCCACCAAGTTTCAAGTGAATCTGGGTGACAGTTTTGGAAAAGAAGTCTAAAATAAGAATTTCCAATGCAGCCACCATTAACTAACATGGTAATCAATACATGTAGGAATGCATGCATTAACTGCCAGGTACCCAAATTAAAAAATTTGTTAAAAATCAGGGATGCAGAATATCACTACTTGGTGAACACCTTTGTTTACCCCTCCGACAAATTACATATCCACTACCTTTGAGAACAATCTCAGTGATGGTTCTGGAGAAGAAAATGAAAATAGCCTTAACACAACACACAAAAATTTGTTAAAAAAAAAATAGCATAGAAAAAAATGCAGCACCACCTACTGAACAAATTAAGGTCTTGGGGTCCCCAGAAGGGTCCCTATAGAATTTCAAAGCAATTGGCTGGGTGGTTTCAGAGGAAGAGAACATTTTCAAGATTTTGTCAACGAAAAAAATCATAAAAAAATTTAAAAATCAATGGCCCTTGACCACCAGAATAAACTCTGTACAGACTCACCCAAAGTACATTCTCACCAAGTTTCAAGAGAATCTGGTTGACAGTTATGGAGAAGAAGTTGAAAATGTGAATTTCCACTGAAATTCCCATTGACTCACGTGGCAATTGATAGGAATGAATGCATGCATTAAACGAAAAGTACCCAAATTGAAAAATTTGTTAAAAATCAGAGATCCGCAGTGTCACTATTTACTGAACAGCTTTGTTTACCCCTCCCACAAGCTACATATCCACTATGTTTTAGAACAATCTCAGTGGCGGTTCTGGAGAAGTTGAAAATAGCCTTAACACATAAAAATTCATAAAAAAGTACAAACAAATTGCAGCACCATCTCTTGAACAAAGTAAGGTCAAGGGGTCCCCAGAAGTGTCCCTGTGCAATTTCAAAGCAATAGGAGAGATATGGGTTAGTTCTACAGATGGTGCTGCCCATTCTGTTCATGGTTGACTGCCCACCTCTTGTGGTCACTTTCCATGATCCTCACCTTTTGGAATACAGCAGGTATAAATTTAACATCTCTATGTGTTGTCAAAAGAACTTTTAACTTTTATTTTATCACACCTAGGTATTATTGCAGGATGACTATATATGTACTTCAGGTAGATTAGATGATAAATACAAAATTCTTCTCTGTATGCAGGGTGAAACTTTCAGGACTTTTAGGTTCACTGTACTGTAATGGGCTTTGCTCACCAACCTTTACACTTGACCTCAAATGGCATGGGCTGCTAGGTGTCACAAATATGCACCATGGGAATGAAAGGCTATGTGTCAAGAAATTAAACCAATCCAGATCACCCCTATTAGCTGGGCTGTTTCGGAGAGGATTTTTCAACATTTTGACCAAACATGAGCCAACATTTTTTTAGATATTAACAAAATCAATCGATTGCGATGAATTGAACAACCTGGTAAAGACCCACCACAGGTAAATCTGCACCAAGTTTAAAGTGAATTGGACGGACAGACGATGGACCATACTATAACCTCAGCTGACTTGTTAGCTGAGGTAAAAACATTCATTTATAAATTATATAATTTGCCTTTTGTGAACTTGATATTGGATCAACATTTCTATGTGTACAAAGCACATATTCTCCAATTCTGAATTTCACAAATTTGTGCCGATTATCACTAATTTTATAAGGGGGCTGGACAGACTACCATTTCACAAAATACACTTGTCTGAGACAAATTCAAGGTGTCTTGTGCTCCCAGAGCACCAATAAAGTTGAGCCCTGTCTGTTAAACTGCTTGTTGTGACAAATTTTAAGATAAACAAGTCTTGTGGACATATAATATACCAATGTTTGTCTCATCTTTGTGTCCATCCTGTCATCTGTCATGTCATGATGTTGCTGAATCAATAAAATGAGGCTAATTCGGCATAAACCAGATCCATTCACTGCGTACAAATATGTCAATCCAGAGTCAGTGGTTGTTCAGGCTGCATCACTTGACAAGTCATGCTCCAAGCTGCTGTCAGGGCAGCTGGAGGGCACCTTTTTCCACCGTCCCATGACCCCTGAGCTAGATCCCCAGATTATTATTTGTCAGTATGAAATGAGTTGTAAACCGGGTAAAATACCCTACAGTCACTTCCACATGTATACAGGTACGCAAGTTCACTTTCCCTGTGTTTTTATTTTCATTTTTTATCACTTACAGCAGTTAAAACCATACAGACAAAAAAAAAAAAAAAAAAACAAGATGAAGATAGCATTTCAACATAGGTTTGACAGGGACTTGGTCAAGTACAATTTAGTTAACTCATTCCATACCAGTCCCTGATTTTTCTGTATATCTACCTAGATTTAAGACGACAATTGCACATTTAAATTCTCCATGAAAAGAGCTTTTGTTCAAGTACCAACACGCCTATAGTCTTAAGTCAGTGGTTCTGGCACCGCCTGGCAAGTCATGCTGCAGCTGCCCTTGCAGCAGCTGCAGCATGACTTGCCGAGCAGTGCCAGAACCACTGACCATAGTATAGAATGAGTTAAAACTTCAGTTTAATGCCTGAAGTGCAAAAAGGATGAAAATCTATGCTCAGGAAAATAAGTCATACATTTGGAGTATTGCTCAACTTTACTCCCCAAAAAAGGTGCCTACCATCCATGACACAGTGAGGTTTGATGACGCAGCATGTACAGTCTGTGAACACGGCTGTATTCGTGCAACCTTGACCTTTGGTGGGGAAGAAGAACTCCAGTTCCCTGGCTGCTGATGCAGGAGAATCCGACCCATGACAGGCATTCTTTGTATTATCTGTAAAACATGATGTTCATATCAGTCAGAAAGTAGCATAGCAGTTAAGTTGGAAGTTTTTATGTTCAACAAGCCAAAGGTTTCCTCGCCATCAGTTGGGCACTAAGTGCCCAACCCATGCCAAGGACCTGTTGACCTGGGGCATGTGATCTTGATAAGTCTCATGTACATTTCTCTGTCAAATTGTTTTTCAAAACTGTTGAAGTTAGTTGAAAACACTGAAGCAGACGACATTTGAACACCAGCCGGTTTTGGCCGGTTTGAGGGGGAAAGGGTTAGATCTTGAAATCAACTGGTGGTCATTGTGTGGCAGTCTTCTTTCAATTTATGTCTTAAAGTATTACTATCATCTGTTCTTCATTTGCATTTTCACAAATTTACTTCACATGCAATCTTTATGATGGTTCCAAAATTGGTTTTGCCATTTGATAGGAGTAACAAATAATTATATCGCAGTGTAACTATTGAAAAGTTGTGTTTGCGACATACACTAGTCAAACCCTTGACCTACCTGTACCAAAACGAGCCCTAATGCTCATGGGGGCCTCCCCCCGTGCCTTAGCTGAGTCCGTGGGTCCCAGAAGCTGTCTCCATTGCTCCACAGCGCCCTCTCCCATCAGTTCCAATGCAATCACTGGCCCGCTCGTCATGAACCTTATTAGTGTGCTGCAAGGTGGACAAACATGTCTTAGAATTTATGGCTGTGGGCTCTGAGTTTCCACCATGAGTATAATACAAAGTTTGTGACAGGGCCATTTGCAGGCCAGAAAGAGTCAGTCTGCTACATTCGTCAGCGCTGATTCATATTATCTGTGCAGCACCGACAAAAGTTAATAACATGAAGCATGCAGGGACTGCTGATAAATATAGTTCTTACTTCTTTGTTTTAACTCATTCCATACCAGTCCCTGATTTTTCCATATATTTACCTAGATTTAAGAGGACAATTGCATATTTAAATTCTTCAAGAAAAGAGCTTTCATTCAAGTACAAACATGCCTATAGTCTAAAGTCAGTGGTTCTGGCACTGCCTGGCAAGTCATGCTGCAGCCGCTGTAAAGGCAGCAGCAGCATGACTTGCCAGGCAGTGCCAGAACCACTGACAAAGGCCTGTCACCATAGTGTTGAATGAGTTGAAGAAAAATAGGAGTAGATAGTCAACTTGCTGTTGCATTTTATGTCTCGCATGTACTTGTATACACATATATTTAAATGAGGACACGCAAAAGAACAAGATGAAGAAATGAAACCAAACAAAACTGAAGCACACGCCATTTGATATATCGGTACAATGACAGCACAGAAAGGCTTATGATCATATTTCCTGCACAGATGAAATTTGAATTTAGTTACTAACGCTAACATGGCTAATGTGGCCTAACTCTAGCTGCTCAAGCCAAATGAAAATCCATCCACTGGAATTTCTAGCAGATCTGCCCTTGGGTATTTTGACAAGTATATCATAGCAATTTTATGTTTTAAATGCCTATGTAGTAGGAATCCAGACGTACATGCAGGGATAAAAACCAACATTTGTACAACAGTTTTGCATTATACAGATTTCATGAGACCAACTTTTTTTTCGTTTTCTTTCTAGTCTGTCAGTTTAATTTATATTAGCAGCAAGGACAAAATTAAAATTTCCGGCATCACAAGTAGTTCTGTGTTGTTGTTGTTGTTGTTCTTTTGCATGTTCTCTTTGAAATACACACAAATACATGTGAGACATAAGTACAACGGCAAGTCGATTGTCTAATCCTATTTTTCTCAACTTCCATCTGACTAAAAGCATCCTATTTTCAGCAGTCACTTCAAATGCTGTCAATCATTTTCAAAATTGCAATTTACTTCAGGGTCTTTATAACACCTTGAGCAGCGTCTCCATCAGTAGTTTGTCTAATAATCATATATCATTATATATTACAATGTTGGTCAGCCGGGAAGGTGATGCTAATTACTAATTTCACTCATATTACCTGCACACATAAACATGATAAATATAGCATGAGCTGTGCTTATCACAATCAAAACACTAACTTGAAGAAACTTTTACTCTGGTGCTCCTGGTAGAAGTCAAAGGCTTCGTTTTCTGTGAGTTGACACATCTTGAGTTTGGTGATGAGAAAGCCACTTCTGTATATGAGGTCCAGGATCTGTCCCATCTTGGCGACAGCATCAGGTTTGATCAAGCCCAGTGTTCTGTTGATACCCCCCCAAAAAAAAAAAAAAAAAAATATATATATATATATATATATATATATATATATATATATATATATTACCTTTGAGGTGCATACATTATGGATTTCCAAAAGTATAACCACCAAAGGATAAAAGATACTATAGCGTATCATTTGCATTCAGGCATATTTAACACTCCATAATGGACGAGTGCTAGGCATTAAATTCAAGTATAGCCAATTTGGCAAAAATTCACTCAAATGTATTAGCCAAACTTGTATTTCTGCAGTCAATATATATACTGGTTTTACATTATAAAGTTTACATACATGCATTTGATAAAAACTAAAGAAAACTAAAATCTTTTTGTTTTTGTTTTGTTTTTTGAAAATTTTGCCAAAAGATGGTTAATATCTTAGGCCAAATCCCACCTATATTAGCTCTATGGCTAATGGCTATTGCTGGTACAGTCCATGATGGCTATTGGTCATAACATGGAGCAAGCTTTCCTCAATACCTGCTTAATTCTTTCTACTGCATCAAACAACTTATTGACTGGTGCTGACAAATGATATGAACATGACCAAAGGGCACAGCACTAATGCTACGTGCATATAGACAATTTAACAATCTATACTTGCCTACATTTCTACTTGCTGTTTGTGAATATGTGTTCCCATTTTAGGGGTCAGCCATTTTTATCAACATTTTCACATTAGTACATAGACTACACGGGGGGGGGGGGGGGGGGGAGGTGTCAAGATCAATGTACGTTTTTAGCTAATTTTGAAAATATTGATCAATATTTAGCCAAAAATCAACATTTTTAGAGTACTCTTTTGGGGGAGGAAGGGGGTTACAAGAAAGAGTACTCTGTGCATGCTCATGAGAATGTTGAAAATTTTGGCTGACCCCTTAGTTTTGGTTCATTAGACAACATGCACGCAGCTCATCAGACATCAATGACGGATCAGAACTAAGAGCAGCTCACTGAAATAACTATGTTCTGTCCACCTACCTTTACCCAACATTATGCTATCAGTTCAGCCAGTTATAAACAAAACAACAGATTTCAACATGAGAATTATTTTACTTCACAAACATAGCATTTTAAATTAAATCTTTAAATTCTCACCTCTTGGCTTTAAATAAAAAAGTTGTTGGCTGCAGTTTTTCCCTCAGGTTTTAAAATGCAATGGAACCTGTCTTCAAAGACCACCCCTTGGGACCACCATGAGACAGGTGGTCTTTCATGGGAGGGACTACTGTATGTGACTCACCTTGCTTTCTTTGCTCCCAGTTTCCTCTCCGTGTATTCATCCCCGTACCCTACGACTTTCAGCTGTCGTGCATTGACATTAACAGTGCCACCTATGAACAGATCTTCTAACTGACAGTTCTCCACTTTACACCTCTGAAGGAACATCCGATGGTTCTTGATGTCGTACTGTGAAAAAATGAAAATAACGTCATTATATTGAATTACTAAATCAATTATAAATGAGATAAACATTTATAACACTGTGGACAATAAAAAGAGAAATAATGAACTGACCAAATTTTAGATATTTAAAATATTTATTTCAATTAGCATTAATTCTTTCAGTGCCAATCTACTTAGGTCAAACTAGCCCGAATTATCATTAGGATCCCAGATTGGTGTTCCTTGCAAAAGACCTTTCATTCAAGTAGTAGTATGCCCATACTTCCAGAGAAAATATCCAAGGTCAACAGCTTTTCTCGGCATGCATTGGGGGCACTGCACCCAATGCGCGCCAAGAAAAGCTGTTGACTCCATCAAAAATTTGGCACTGAAAGAGTTAATCATATTTATATCACATCCATAGCAATACAGTAAGTATAAGCTATATGAACAAGCTCTGCTTATGCATTATCCGAGGAAACATTCATGACAAACACAGAGTAACGTATTTACTCACTTTCATGATTGAAACAGACATTTTCACCAGCTAATAGTTATATAGGCTGATCCATGTTGCCTGCATTAAATATCCCCTCCCCCTCCCTCCCCAGTTTACATATATGTAATTCAACGATGCTATCCCAATACATGTATGTCTTCTGCATAAACAGTTCCAATGCATAACATCCTTGTTTTACAAGAACACCAGTGAACAAGATTTCACATCCATGCACATTTATCACAAATATATTTCAAAATTGTCAGTAACATACCATAGCTGTGGTGGAATCGCTGGGGTAGAAGAAAAGTTTGTACTCGCGTATGAGAGCAGCATGAGGGTCATACCACTCGACAAAGAAACAAAACCTGTCGTCTAGTGAAGACTGAAATAAAAAATCAATCTGTAAGCATTCTACAACCATTTGGTATAGGCAGATACACATGTATGACAAAGGGGGTTCAACATGCAGATAGTACCATAATATTACAGTTTGAATTTTAAAATGTTACTTCACTGTCATTGCGTGTTACCATACGTAGCACATATTGCAAAATAAACAACAAGTGTCTCATATAAACACACACTAAGCTGCAGTCTTTTTTTTTTCCAAGCGAGTCAATAATAGTACATGTATCATTGTATCTTGTACATGATCACTGACCATAGGGTCACAATCTTTGGATTAAATGTGTATATTCTTTCGCTTTTACCTAATAAAGTAAGCTGGCCCATCTGGTGGGCAGATGTACATGTTGATTTTACATGTATACATAGAGATAAAATCATACATAGACCATGTTTAGGAGGGGGATTTATGAAATAATATTACACTGTACTTGCAAATGGAAGTTCTGATTTGTTATTTGTGACACTAAGAAGGGTTTTTTTTTTATTTTATGGAACACCACACAACATCTGCTGAACTGAAGATGATGCCAGCTTAAACATGTTCAAATCACCACAAATATACCTTTCAAAGCCTTAAAATGAATATCATATAGATAGACCACACTTGGTGGGTTAGACTTTCTTAGGTCCATTTCTTGCTTGTCTATTGTGTAATGTGTTTGTAGAATTTGCATGAAATAAGAGAATTATGAAAAAAAAAAAGAAACAAGAGGATCATGATGATCCTGTGCTCTGCTGACTGGGATCTGCTTTTACAGTATTGGAACACATGGACTGCAGTCTAGATTTGTACAGCTATATACATGTATGTAGAGTGGTAGCAAAGTTTGTCCTTAAAATAAATTTTGCGGAAGGACGGATGGACAGATGGACGACGGACGCAAAAGGATTCTATAAGCTCTGCTGATGGTAGTACATGTATTATCATTTGACATACCTTGCTGTTTCAATGGCTGCTGGTGTACAGTGGCAGCACTCACTTACAGTCACAAAGTCTGATATTGCATAACTTTGTCAAAAATTAACATATCCACATTATTTTTGCAAACTTTCATTGCCTAATGTCAAACTATATTTTGATAAAATTTTAAGCAATTCTATCATGCTATTCTGGAGAAGTCGTCGAAAATAGCCTTAACATGCAAAAATTCATAAAAAGAATAGGAAAAAATCACAGCACCACCTAGTGGCCAAAATGAGAACTAGTTGACCCAAGGTGACCCTATGTGCAATATCAAAGCAATTGGCCAGGTAGTTCTTGAGATGAAGAAATTTTTTTTTTTTCAAAAAATAAATAAAAAATTCATTAAAAATAGAAAAATTATTGCATCATCATCTCCTTTGCAAACTTGGTAGAGGTTCACCTGGGTAACATCCATGTGCAAAATTAAAATATTCCATACAGCGGTTTTTGAGAAGAAGTCAAAAGGGTAAATACAATAGTGTAATATATGCACTGTATTGCCATATATATATATATATATATATATATATATATATATACAGCTGCAGCACTTCCTTACAGTTGCGAAGTTTGATATCCCATAACTTTGCCTAAAATTAATATATCCATACTATTTTCGTAAACTTTCATTGTCTAATGTCCAACTATATTCTGATAAAATTTTAAGCAATTCTGTCCCGCCGTTCTGGAGAAGAAGTCGAAAATAGCCTTAACAGGCAATAATTCATAAAAAAATAGGAAAAAATCACAGCGCCACCTGGTGGCCAAAATAAGAACTAGTTGACCCCAGATGACCCTATGTGCAATATCAAAGAAATTGGCTTCCTAGTTCTTAAGATGAAGAAATTTTAATTTTTTTCAAAAAATAAATTAAAAAATTCTTAAAAAATAGAAAAATTATTGCATCATCATCTTCTTCGCAAACTTGGTAGAGGTCCACCTGGGGATCATCCATGTGCAAAATCAAAACATTCTATGCGGCGGTTTTTGAGAAGAAGTCGATAATATAAAAAGTCTAACGACAGACGGACGGACGGACGGACGGACGCAAACGGATTCTATAAGCTCTGCTGACTGGTCAGCAGAGCTAAAAAACTGGTGTCAGGGGAATCACTGCATCAAACCAAAATGACAGCAGCCATGAGTCACTAAAACAAGGGATTTTTGCAACATTTGGTGATCCCTCAGGAAAGGCACTGGGCCCCCTAAAAGGTATATATAGGCGCCCTGGGAAGCTCAAACCCTACATTCTACATACAATTTTTCCACAAAATACAGGGTCTAAATTCCACATTCTCTTCCAAACTGGCGGTTAAAATTCTATATTCTTTTTTTTTTTTCCAAAACAAGATATTTTCATTTTTTATATGCAAATTGTAGGAAAATTGACCCACATATAATCAGCGCTTGTGATGGGGTCAATATTCAGACTGTACATCGGGAAGCGCAGCATTAAAACTCTACAGTGGATGGAAAATAAGAGGCCATTCCCAAGGCACCTCTATCTACCACTCTAGAGAGAGAGTACCCCCCCCCCCCCTTCTGTGATCCTCATTAAATATTCATAAAGGTTGGCAATGTGGCATTCTGATGGCCAACACTGCTCAATTGTCCTTGACCAGATAATATGAGGAGTGAGTTGACATGGCAAATTACGCTAGTTGCAGACTGCACAATAACTATGACTGTTGAGAAATGTTCCTTTCTTCAATGACTCACAGCTGGCTTCAAGCTCTGGCTTGATGCTATGTATCCCCTCACACTTTTTTTTTAAAATTCTTTTATTGCACACAATCTTTTATCTATTATCATGAGTATAGAAAACTATCTAAGTAAAGAAAGGTTGTGATGGAAGTCTATTAGTAGGGGTCTTTGTGAGCAAGACTGGCCTCTTGATCATGTTGATAAGGAAATTTTTGTCACAGCGTTCGGTAAATTTAATTAATAGGGCTTGTCTTCCTTCATAAAGACCCCTCCTAACTGATGTTCACATTACCACTGGTACTTTTTAGCCTATGAGGCAACATGTGCAATAGCTGTGTAAAGACAAAAGCATGCAAAATTGGACTTTCAGTTGAAATCTAAAGCGCTGCAATTGTGAAATTAAATGAAATATAGAATAGTATGCAGATGCATGTTTATGAAGCACAAATGAAGTGAACTCAGTCAGAGTAAAAATTTTGACTTTAATGTACAAGTTCATGAATATGGTAACATGAACTGAAAGTTTAGACCATCACAGCAGACAAACATTTTACACTTTACCCTTTGAAGGTTACCAAAAATTAAGATTTGTTATGCAGAAGGTTCTGTCTCAACAGCATATCTCAGTGCTTTTTTGTTTTTTGTTTACATCTGTGACATGTTTACACACATCGGCAGCTTTTGATTTCTTCAGATATGACAACAGCTGTTGACAATCAAATATTGTCACAAGTTATGACTTTGAAAATTGTTTATTAAACATGTGGACATTTTGGAACCAGTGAATGCCTTTTCCAATATAGATACTTGTACTGTCAGCATGTCCTGTGTATCATGGGTGGATTACATGTAACTGTTATGAATTAAAAAGGACAAAAACAAAAAACCAAAAAAACAAAAAACATACAAACAACCAACCAAATAAATTAATAAAAAAAAAAAAGGAGGGACCTGGCGTTAGAAGTCACCAGAACAATATATTTTATATTTTTTTCAATGCAAAATAGTGTGACCCTTGTTTAGTTTCAATTAAAGCTATCTTTATTGCTGACACTTTTCCATGCCCTACTATGTATATTTTATAAAGAATTTCTCATTTGTTGTTTAATACCTGTCATCAAAGTTTTATCCTTATTTTCATTTTCATGCCATATTATATAATCCCAAAACATTTCTACATATGCCACAGATTAGGGCAAAGTTGACTGGAACAGTAAAATTCACAGAACAACATATAAAGCACTTATCAGAATGGGTAAGTTGTATCAAGTTTCATCAGAATGCTAGAAATCCATGCAAAATGCAAGACCTGCACATGAAATACCTGGTATATCATTGCATACAGGGTCTGCTGAGAAGCATGCAGTTATACTTACATCTGAAGGAAATAAGCTCTGCAGGAAAGTACATTATATCATCAAAATCATTCTCTTGAAAAATGGCCAATAGGTATGTACAGTGCAGTGCTGGCATGTACATGTATGTGGCTGCGAATTGAAAATAGATTTGGCAGCATTGGTGTCAAAACAATCATGTTGCAATCAAGTTGATGTGTCTCTCACAGGTTTCAGGACACTAAAGCGACTCAAACCCCAGACAATGTCCAAAAGGAAGAATTTCCCTCCAATATGATTGTGCAAACTGGAGATTTGAGAGCTGGCTTTGGGGTTTTGGTTTAGGAGGGGGCAGGGCCACGTCTTGTAAGAAAATTTTCCCAAAAATAAGATTGAAATGGTGGGGGGTGGGGGAGGCTGGGGTTGGTGCACTTTTATCTTCTCATCACTGAGGGGTATTTTCATATGACACAGTTTGGGATTTAAGTGGGACAGAACTGTCTCTAAAAGGGGAGAAGGGGAATTTGAATTGGCATATATACATGTATCTCTCACTCAAAACAGGAGAACTGGAGTCTCTGATATTCTATTAACCCTGTCTTGGTGTTTATTTAATCAGAAGAGAAATTCAATTGAACTGTTAAAAAAAAGTTTTAAGTGATATTGATGATTGAAGATTTGGGAAACAGGTTCATGTAGTCATGTATCATGTCCAATTCTTGACCTTAACAACACATGTCCAAAAAATCCATAAATTCTCTTTTTCAAGCTGACAAGTACATGTACATGTTCCTTACAATACTTTGCATGTGCATGTATATATGTCATTCTCTTGATGTACATCTGCCTTTACAGTACAACACTTGCAATCCTTGACTTACTACCAATGTACCAAACATTCTCTTGAATTTGTCACGAGACTTCACCCTACATCCATGGCAAGACACACTAAACTTTGTAAGTTTGCACAGTTGGAACTTTAAGCTGTGTAGTTTTACTTTTTGTTTGTTTGTTGGTAATAATGTCACTGGACTGGTGGTGGCCCAGTCTTAACCCTTTCAGTGCCAAATTTTGGACTAAGTCCACAGCTTTTCTCAGCATGTATTGTGCCCAGTGCATGCCAAGAAAGGCTGTTGACCTGGGGTATTCTCACTGGAACTATAGGAATACTGGTACTTGAACGAAAGGTCTTTTTACAAGGAATATGAATCTGGAATCTTTATGATAATTCAAACTTGTTTGAGTTCAGTAGTTTGACTTAAGACGTGATTGGCACTGAAAGAGTTAAAGTCAATGATTCTTGTGTGATGTCAGTCTGCCCATGCTAACAACATCCATTGTTTACACCATCACACAAACCTCATGCTGTCCTGTACCTGGTGAGTAGGAGAGAGAAATTCATCTGATTCCCGATATTGTTATATGTTGGCCAGTTGGGTTAGGCCATTGGCATTGCCTGGTACTTTTTATTCATTATTTTTCCCTATTTTTTCCACTGGTACTTTTATGATTTGCCCTTGGTCTTTTCTCCGACTAACATTCACATTGGCTGCCTTTAACAGCCAATACGGCAATAGAACAAGACAATACTAGTCATGCACGTCAATGCAGCAATAGGTTAGCAATAGCATGTTCCATCTTGATCACATCACTTTGATCCGAGTACGGAAAGGATTTCACTACATGTGGCAACCAAAATAATCAGAAATCTGTTTAGAAAATTACATTGCTACTATGCTGTCCAACTTGAATACTGTCACTTGATGTAATTTGCTCGCCAAAACTCACCATTTTGACTTGACAATGAAGCTTAGAAGCTCGGGATACAGCACTGATTTCCTTCAAACGAGTTGTTGTTGGCAACACACTCAAAGCGAGGCCACTACATGCTTGACTGATACAGGCAGAAAATCCGCGCCTTTATGGAAGTTACAAACGTAATGACAAACTTTTTGAAACGGATAAGTGAAACAATGAAAGAACAAAAAAATTAATAAAAGACAAGTAAAATGAATAAACAGCGTCTTTAAATTCTTAAAACGTTTTCTCTTCGGCACTTACCCTTGAATTTTATACACAAAGCTCTAATGTTCAAAATAAAAACAAAAAAACAAAAACAAAAACACACAAAAATAATTTACAATGGTATGACATGTATAAACGTGTATATTGTACAAGAATATGAGTATATACATACATATATATATATATATATATATATATATATATATATATAATAATTTACAATATAATAATATATATATAATAATTTACAATGGTATGACATGTATAAACGTGTATATTGTACAAGGATATGAGTATATACATACATACATATATATATATATATATATATATATATATATATATATATATATATATATATATCATGGACCTCTGGTGAGGATTTTGCACACGGGTCATAACATTTTTCAAAACAAATTTGTTGCCACTGGCACCGGTCATAAGAAATTTACATTTAAGAATCTGGAAAATTTCAAAGCAGTTGTGATTACAACGTTTGTGGCGCAGTGCATTTCTAAACTGCTTGCATTTGCTACAACTTAACCTAAAATACATTTCTTGTTCCATTTGTTGAACATTTTATGGAGCCCCAGAATGGACATATTTTAAAACAGAATTTAAAATGTTGTACAAGGAGCAGTCCAACGTGTTCCAGAAGGGACATAAGAAAATATCATTTTCATTTCATTCCATCTCTATTCTATTGTGTTCCTCTGAAATAATTAATTTATTCCCTCGCAATGATATTGCCTTCCCTCAAAATAATTATATCGTTTCTTGCAATAACATTGTGTTCCTTTGAAATATTTTTTTCGTTCCCTCGCAATACTATTGCTTTCCCTCTAAAACAAAATGTTATTGCAAAAGAACAAAATAGTTATTTAGAGGGAACAAAATATAATTGATAAACTCTTATGTCCCTTTGGGGGCACCAAATTACTCCTTGTCCTAGGGGATTGAGTAATTTTTATTTATGTTTTTTAATTGAGAGGGAAAGAAACATTACTGCGAGGGAATTTAATAATTATTGCGTCACGTGGAACGCAATAGTTATTGCAAGGGAACGAAATAAAAATATTTTTTCTCTTGTTCCCTCCGGGGCTCCATATAGTTTTGACACTGAGTACATGTTCTGTTTTCTGGGATGGTTGGGTTGCAGTATAACGCCCTGTTTCA
>OZ026621.1:22986236-23049236 GCA_964020975.1 Hermodice carunculata | reverse complement strand
ATTTTCAAATCATGGGCATAATTTCTCAATATTGTAACATTTCCGTGTTTCTAAGTCACAACATGTTCATATTTACGCATTCCCGTCAGTCCAAACCTACTTTTACATTTAGAGTGTGTTTTCAGTTTGTTAAAATTTCTATTCGTGCCCAAGATGTCGCTGAAGTGTTGTACTTTTTTATTTATTTATCTAGACTATTTGTCTCTTGTTTTTATGTTTGTTTATTTGTATTTTCTTGGTTTCAATCATCATCATCATCATCATCATCATCATCATCATCATCATATAAAATTAGTGAATTTAATAACAAATGAACGAGTCTAGTATTTCTTAAGACCCTGTCTTAGTTAATTCGTTATAAAAGAAAATAGCTACGTAATGAATATAAAAATAAATGAGGGCATTTCTTCAGTCCTCTCCACGACCGCTTCACGGCCTGGCTTGTTCTAGCTCATGGTTTACCATCGCCTGCTCGGAAAGGTTGCGGTAATAATACCCTGCATGTATTCTGCTTTACTGCCAGGTGAGGAAGTACGAAGCCAGACACATCCGCTTCCGGCTCTGTCGGTGGCAAACGTTTTGATAGGCGGGGTGCTGAAGTTGAAGGTGTCCATCCACGAGTAAACTGGTCGACAACAGTGAAAAGTGACGGAAACTTCTTGGTATAGTGCCTAGGTAAGTTTTAAGAGGGAAAATTCATTTCAACAGAGGACTTGACGATCAGCCTTTTTTCCTTTGGAAATGTGTCCGATCATGACATATGTCTCGAGGCAACAAAGTGAGACCTGCTGAAATGTCATCATTCATGGCATGTGTCAGTGTCAGCAGACTGCAGTGGCTATGATGACGCTGTCATTATTTGTTTTTTTTTTTTGAGTGGATAATAATTCATCAATATTTGTGAGTTGTGCGATTCAAAGATTTCACAGCCACATAACCATTCCACGCCCACAAGAGGCCAGTTATAGGCCCTACTGTTAATTTACAAATACATCATAATGTATACAGGCCCGTACCAGCCAAGGGGTCAGGGTAGGAGATTCGTCCAAACCCACAGTTTCAAATGAACTTCCTTTCCTCCTTCAACGAGCCACCCCAAAACCTAATGTTATTTGCCATCATATCATGTTTCCAGAATAGTTTCATGAATAGAATGTGCATTGGAACAAGAGTCGAGACCAAATTTATGCTCTATTTTCATGAAATGCAATTTTTGAAACCTTTAATTTTTTAGTATTTTCTAGGGAATGGGAATGCCCAGAGATGTCACCAGTCCATAGTTTGAACTTCACAACTCAGGCATTTGCATATTCCATCAAATGAAAGTTTTGTTTGCTTTTTTATTGTGCCACATATCATAATATCACCTGACAATTAAATGACCTCAAACGAAACTCTGTACTGTCAACTATTAAAATATTAAGGGACTCATTCCATTTATTTTATATCCATGTACAGTGTCTGCAAAACTTATCAGTTCAACACATTGTTTTTGTTGACTGTTACCATCCTAGCCAGGGCACAGTATTTGCAAATACATTTTCAAGATGTGGTGAGAAAAAATGAATTCCCAAGTTCTATTCTATGTTTGCATCGTTGGAACAGTTTATGAGAATTCAGTGATTTTTGTTTTCTTAAGAGAGCAGTCTTTATTTGATTAATCTTGACGTGTAGCATGCGGAGAGCCATAGATTTGTTCATGTGAATTTGGGTGTATGTTACAGGTCTCCATTGTTTAAATTTAGGAAAGGTCAAAGGTCAATGCATGGTCCATTGAACACCATGCTGAATTTTAGAAGTTTTTAGTTACTTATTCCTTTAGTTGTGTTAAGACTGGAACCTCCAAATTTTGAGACCTAATAGGTTCGATTTACTGCAAAATAAGAGAAAATTTCCAAAATGATTAAAGGTTTCATCACATGAACACTTAAGCATTAATAGTTCATGGTGGCTATAACATATATGCACCCAGTGAACCAGCTGTTGTTTTTGTTATGTAAGCTATGTGTGTCTAGGTCTGATAGTAATGTGTGATATGTATACAAGAAGTGCAATGGTGTTCCAGCACTGAGTTACCCATAGTTTGTGTGTGGAACCAGCAGACAGGTTACCATTCAGTGAAATCTGCTGTGGACATGATGGAAGTCACCTCCCGTGAGAGGCTTGAGAGGCCATGTGTCTTGTGAAGACTGCGATTTCAGGACAGCTATGAAGATTACCTCTCTTCAGAGATTGTGTGTCTAAAAAGGACTGCTCTTGATACTTGTTATATGACACTTAAGTATATTTCTTGAAGTTTGCCTTCTATTTCAGACAAATTGCAGTGTTTTTCGTGTTTCTGCTGACAGTGGGATACTCTTAAATTAAATAACTGGTACCACTTCATTATAATCATAAATTTTTTCCTGATTGTTCTGAACAATTCAATTTTTTTTTTATTTTCAACTCTGAGAAATAAGGACCATGTTCTCTCATTTTGTGTCCTTTTCTTTAATAACAATTGTCAGTCACAGTGTGGAACAGATGGTCTTTCCGTCTAAACTGATGCTGTTTACACATTCAGAAACAAAAGATAGTGGGAAGAAAGCAATACTATACAGAAAGTGAAGCCTCATTATCACAACACCAGCTGTTCCATGCTAAATGTGTCAGATATTTGAATGTATTTAGTGAGTGAAATGGGAAATGACTAGGATTTGCATCTTTCAAAACTTGTGTCATTAAGTGGCTATGTTGGATATGGGTGTTGTTATGGGGTGGTATTACTTTAATTAAGGTGGGAGATTTGAAGCTAGTGTGCAGTGAGACTGGCAACTTTGAATCAATATTACCCATATAATTTTTTCACAAGTACATTAAACTGTATATTTTCTGATTACTGCATATCCATAGATTTGTATCCATAGTTATCCACAGACATTTTGTGTTTCCAAGAATTCTCTCTCTCTCTATGACCTTTAAAATTATGCAAATGAGGGACAATTAAAATTTTAAAAGCTCCATATCTGCCAAACTATTGCAGATAGACACAAAGTTTTAACTTACACATGTAGGTTTGAGACATCTGGCAAATCCAATAGCATGCAAACAAAAGTTGGTGAATTTCAATGTATGCTAAATTCACTGAATGTTCCAACAATACACAAGTATCCAGGGCTTCTACTGTTGCATGGACCTTCATGGTGCTAGGCAACCATTTTGCATTCACAATTAATGAGTTTCAACCTGTTTCATATAGGCAGGCTTGTACCTGGGGTTTTGTTTGTCTGTTGGGTTGATTATACAGTCTTAATTAGTCATTCATTAACATAGGGAAAATGTTGATTCAGCATTAGCCTTGTCACATTTTGTGTACAACTGGGGTTTTGTTTCTCTCTTGGATTAAAAAGCTTGTGTTAATGAACTTGGGGAAAATGTTGATTCGACATTACAGTTTTCACAGTTGTGTCACATGTATCTCAAAAAGTATTTGAGGTTCAACCATGAAACTTTGTGTAAACATCTTACTCCAGTTACATGCCATATTCTTCCCAATATTGATGGGGGCGTCTGTGTTTTTTGGACACTTTTCTAGTTTTTTTTTGTGATACATGTTTTTGGACACTCTTCTAGTTTTTTTTTGGTGGTTAGCTTACAAAATACGACTTGAGGTAAAACTTGTTGATAGGCCCCTTTCAAATGTAATGACAGATATATGTAGTTCAGCACTTGTCAGTGATATGTACATACATGTACATGTAATATTGAAAGTGGCTTCTCAAAATTAGATACTGTAAATGTACATATTTTCATGGGTATAAATTTTCATGGTTTTTGCATATCAGGCATTTCACTGAATTGTTAATTTCACTATTTTGAACATATACTCCTATTAAATCAATGTTAAAATACTATTTCATTGCATTTTTATTTTCATGGTTTTGTGCCATCAGCAAAATAAGCAAAAATGGAAATACTGCGAAATGAAAGCAATTTACAGTATATTCAGTCATGGTACATGTGCTAGCAAGATATTGGAATGTAGGTGTGCAGATTCTCTTTTTATAATCCTGGCAGACCAAGTTTTGGGGCGGGTATACTGTTTTCTGCGTATCTGACTCGATCCATAGCAGACTCATAGGAAGCAAAATATTCCTCGATTCATGGGCTGCATCACACTCAAAATTATCTCAATAACTGTATCTTGACACTATTTACTGACCTAATTCCATTTTGGGGACCTTTACCGCATTGAAAAGGTCATAAGACCTGTGTGATTGCAAAGCAAGGATCATCCAGTCTGTTGGCAATGAATTTTTTAGTTTCTCATAAAACTGAGTGGGCATCTCTTATCTGCTCCATCGTATCTGGGTGTGTTCTTGAGGAATTGGGTGTGCAAACAGACCTGTACACCTGGATAGCTATATTCTAATATCGACAGGCTTGTGGATAGTTTTGTGACAGAATCCTTTTCTTACATATATGTATACATGCCCAGGTCTTTTTGTCAAAACGATATATCATCTGTTAACAACTTTTATCGTAAAACAAAGCTTGCGTATTTTCCAGGCCTGTGTATAATATGCAAACTTGAGATTCATTTAAACATCAGCAAAAAGAAATTTGAGTATTGTCGCTTATGCATTGCATATGTGTCAATGTATGTGTAAAACTACAAAGTTGTTATGTATCTATTAAAAAATCAAACAGATTGAAAAAATAAATAAAAACTAAATGAGCACAGGTATATATACATGACTAATCTGGAGTTTTGATTTGATGTTTTATTGTATAGGGTTGTCATGGCAACAGTTCCCAGGGTACAGGGCGATGGCATGGACAGTGAAGCTCTGCGTAAAGAGGAGAAATCAAGATCAGGAAAGAAGAGGAGTAGACATAAAAACCTCAACAGGACTGAAACTAGCACATCTATTGTGAAGAACAGTGCCATTAATTATGTGCCTCATGAACCTGTGCGTGGAGCTGTAAGACCAATCACAGCTGTACAGAAGGGAACCGGCTTACCTTGGAGTTCACCAGTCCCACAAGGGGGTGCTCCGGTTTCCCTTAGTTCTCAGCTGTACACACCCAGAGGCCTTTCAATATCTTCAGTACCTGTCATGCCACCATCCATAAGTTCATCCCCAAACAAAGTGACCAAGGCAATACTAAATGCTCCTTTAACAAATGGATCCATTAATCATGTTAATACAAGTCCCAACAGAAATGTAAATGGTGTACAGCATTCAGTGTCTTTGAGGCAGTCTGGTTCCCGTGCTCATGGTTCTGGGGAATCTCCTGTCTTACAACCACCGGGAACATTTCTGAACTCACCTTGGTGCAAATACAGTTCTGAATCTCAGCAGAATTTGGTTAAGAATGTTCAGGGAAAAACAGTGCCACCTAGTGGTAATGTTTTGAAAAATGTGGATAACAATGTGAAGGGCACAAGTCAAATTGTGAAGGAAGCAAATAGCCACAGGTTGCCAAAGAGAAAAGAATCTCAAAGACCAACATCAGCTACCTCAACCATTGAAATAGTGAGCAAGTCCCCAGATGGAGCACACAGACAAACTGTGAGGGAAATCCAAGTGCCTGTGTATGGAGCACCATCTCATTTGAAGATGAGTACTTATGAGTCGATTAGGAAACAAACAGAAAAGAATGATTCTGTTAGGATAAACATGGTACCAAAGCAAATCAAACAACAGAATGAATCAATCAGTCGAGAGAGAAGTGAATCAATGAACAGTCAAGCTACCTGTGATATGGCTTCAAAAAATAATCTAGGTGGCAGCACTAATGCTATGGAGGAGCGGCAGGTGGAGGGGGATGTTCAGACTCCGCAGTCTGATGTTGAAAAATTGTTGGAGGAGAGAGATATGTACAAGAAGCAGTTGGACATGCAGACTAAGGTAAGAATGAAGACATTTAGACAGTCATTAATTGCATAAATGCAGCAGACTTGAATCTCCAGAGGGCACCACATGGGATTACATGGCACACTCAGGCATATTTAATTTGCCAAAGGATGTCAGATGATGCCTGCTGATTAGTGATCTCTTTAGATTCATGCTCAGTACCTTTATCCATTATGAATGTCCCTTTCACTGAAATCCTGACATTTCAGGAGTGACTTCTTTTCTCTCCCTGTAAACATTGATTTATTTTTGACTGCCTATTTAAGATAATTCATGTAATTTCAATAAATGTAGAGATATTTCCCATAATTGATGGTCCTGTATCATGTTTATGTGGAACAAGTTCAGACTGTGCACATGGGAAACTGCAAGGCCAGAATTTCGGCGAGAATCCCAGAATCCATTCTCGTATTTATGGTTCTCTTAAACTTGTCTTTCTTTAAAAAGGAAACTAATTGAAAAAAATACAAATAGATTCTCGCAAAATTTTGTGAAATTCTGGCCCTGAACTGTAACCCAGTTTGAAAGTTCATTGGGCTACCATGGTGAATTTAGTGTTCAGCTGGCATCTAAAGGACTGTTCGAGGAAGAACTTTGATATTTGCACATGATTATGGTTGGCCTGATAGTTGAGGATGAGGTGTCACATAGGAACCCAAGATCTAAACTCCCAAAGTCATAGGGCCACTTTAATTAATTTTATGATTCACTTGATAAGTCAACCAATGACTCTGATATTGCCCACAGTGAGTCTTCTATGAGACCAAAGTGGCAGGTGTATTTAAATGACCTTGATAAATCTGCTAGGTCACAGAATGATTTTACTTTCACTTCATAACACAATAACTCTTGGCCAAAGGACTTGGATACTGCACCTGATGATGATGATGATATTTTATAGAATGATGCCAAAGTGAGAGAACACATGAGTTACCTTGACCTGATTGTCAAGGTTACAGGGTCAACTTAATTTGTCTATATTAGGCCAGCTTATGGAATGAAGGTAGTACCGTGAATATTTTTCATAGATCATTTGAATGTATAGGTTTGTATCTAGTATAATATATCCTGGGTTTGTAATAAGGAAAAAAAAAAAGTTTTTTTTTTTTTTTTTTTAGTTGAGATATAATTTTTCATATAAATGCTTATACTTCATAGGTAAATGGTGACCTGAAGCGCCTCCTGGTGGCTTCAGTTGGTGATGAATTGCATAGCAAGGTGGAAGATCTCGTGAAGTAAGTTCAACATTCATGTAAATGTGGCATTCCATTTAGTTACATGCTGTAAATTTAGAGTATTTTGCACCAGTCCTGACTCACTGGTTAATTATATGCATTTCTAGATAGAAGAGTCATTATTATTTATAAGTGAGAAACAAGTTTCCACACATATATGTATAACTTTTTTGGCAGAAAAATTAATTATGCAACTGGAGCTTGAATGTGTGGTAAATGTATGAATAGAGTTGGAAAAATTATGTCTCCCCGTGCAATGGGGGGACATATTGTTTTTGCGTCCGTTTCTTCCGCTTCTTCTTCTTCTTGTTCTTCTTAATGAACACATTGTTGTGTGCATTGCAGACGCGATAACTTGAGAAAGATTTGACTTGGGAAGCTGAAATTTTTTGTGAACATGTTCCTATATAAAACCTTGCTTTGGATTGCAGATGGGTGACCTTGACCTATTTTTCAAGGTCACATTGGCATGTCATATAAAATTAATGCGGACACAATAACTCCGCAAAGGATTTGACTTAAGAGGTTGAAATTTTGGATGATTATGTACCATAATACCAGCTAGGTTGGGATTGTAGATGGGTGATCTTGACCTGTTTTCAAGGTCAGGTGGCCACTTTTTAAAAATCATTGCAGATGCACTCGAGAAAGGTTTGTCTTAAAGAGGTTGACATTTTGTGTGATTATGTTTCTATGTAAGACTTTTGTAAGACCTTGCGTGTAACTGCAAATGTATGACCTTGACCTATTTTTCAAGGTCATGTGGGCATTTCGTCAAAAATCAATGTTTTGAAATGTCAATAAAGAGTGTACCTTCAGCATATCTGTAGATCGTTGGAATCAGTATGCCTATTTATAAAAATAAGGTTGACAATAGTAAGGGCGCACAGGGAGACATTTGATTTTCTGTTGGAAAATCAGCCTGTTCTAGTTTGTAACTGCTTTTACATGTAGAGTAAATGACTGCAGGGTTGCATGTTGGTGAGACGGACACTTAAAATATCAATTGCCAGAAAAATAAGTACATCCGACACAATTCTTCACACAAGGAAACCTTTCGCCTTACAGCATGAAATATGGACTTTAGTTTTGTGATAATAAAGTTTTGTGATGACTCGCATTTTCAGGGATCGTGTACACTTGACAATGGAAGTAGGTGGGTTTACGCAAAAAATTCACCAGGACTCAGAACACTTGGATAAAGTTGCCATACAGGCTGATGTCTGGCGCAGCAAATATTTGGCAAGCAGGCAAGTTATGCAACCAAATGTACACCGGACTGTTCTTCAGTTTTGAAAGTCCACTATGTATTGAAATTTTACCCATCTATGTGGCTCAGTGGTCAGAGTTATAGTGATCTTGGTGATAGTGATCAAATTATTGCAGTTTCTAACAAAGTTTTATGTGAATACTTTTGTCTTGGGGAAAAAGCACAAAGTGAAGTATATGTTGCTGATTGTAGATTTAATTCCATCCAGAAAGAGGAATATGGAAATTTTATCAAGTGAGAAAATGGTTAAAAATTTCAAGAAACATATAGTTTTGAATCATGCAAATTTTCAAACATCAAACTACAGCATTGAGACAAGGTCTTTTTTCCTGCAGGGTTCTAATTGAGCAGCTCAGCTCTTGGAAGACATTCCTTGACAACAAATATCGTGAGGCACAGCAAGCGTTGCATCGAGTGCTACAGGAGCGACAGACGATGAAGGAGGAGCTGCTGGCAACACACAGGTAGGACATACACATCACAGACAGCTTACTACTGTGCTAGGACATACACATCACAGACAGCCTACTACTGTGGTGGGACCCATACACATCACAGACAGCCTACTACTGTGGTAGGACATACACATCACAGACAGCCTACTACTGTGGTAGGACATACACATCACAGACAGCCTACTACCGTGGTAGGGCCATACACATCACAGACAGCCTACTACTGTGGTGGGACCCATACACATCACAGACAGCCTACTACTGTGGTAGGACACACACATCACAGACAGCCAACTACTGTGGTAGGACATACACATCACAGACAGCCTACTACTGTGGTGGGACCCATACACATCACAGACAGCCTACTACTGTGGTAGGACATACACATCACAGACAGCCTACTACTGTGGTAGGGCCCATACACATCACAGACAGCCTACTACTGTGGTAGGACATACACATCACAGACAGCCTACTACTGTGGTAGGACATACACATCACAGACAGCCTACTACTGTGGTGGGACCCATACACATCACAGACAGCCTACTACTGTGGTAGGACATACACATCACAGACAGCCTACTACTGTGGTAGGACATACACATCACAGACAGCCTACTACCGTGGTAGGGCCATACACATCACAGACAGCCTACTACTGTGGTGGGACCCATACACATCACAGACAGCCTACTACTGTGGTAGGACACACACATCACAGACAGCCAACTACTGTGGTAGGACATACACATCACAGACAGCCTACTACTGTGGTGGGACCCATACACATCACAGACAGCCTACTACTGTGGTAGGACATACACATCACAGACAGCCTACTACTGTGGTAGGGCCCATACACATCACAGACAGCCGACTACTGTGGTAGGACATACACATCACAGACAGCCTACTACTGTGGTAGGACATACTCATCACAGACAGCCTACTACTGTGGTAGGACAAACACATCACATACAGTCTACTACTGTGGTAGGGCCCATACACATCACAGACAGCCTACTGCTGTGCTAGGACATACTCATCACAGACAGCCTACTACTGTGGGAAGAGTTACACATCACAGACAGCCTACTACTGTGGTAGGACATACACATCACAGACAGCCTACTACTGTGCTAGGACATACACATCACAGACAGCCTACTACTGTGCTAGGATATACTCATCACAGACAGCCTACTACTGTGCTAGGACATACACATCATAGACAGCTTACTACTGTGGTAGGGCCCCTACACATCACAGACAGCCTACTACTGTGGTGGGACCCATAAACATCACAGACAGCCTACTACTGTGGTAAGACATACACATCACAGACAGCCTACTACTGTGGTAGGACATACACATCACAGACAGCCTACTACTGTGGTAAGACATACACATCACAGACAGCCTACTACTGTGGTAGGACATACACATCACAGACAGCCTACTACTGTGGTAAGACATACACATCATAGACAGCCTAGTACTGTGGTAGGACATACTCATCACAGACAGCCTACTACTATGGTAGGACAAACACATCACAGACAGCCTACTACTGTGGTAGGGCCCATACACATCACAAACAGCCCACTACTGTGGTAGGACATACACATCACAGACAGCCTACTACTGTGGTAGGACAAACACATCACAGACAGCCTACTACTGTGGTAGGACATACACATCACAGACAGCCTACTTCTGTGGTAGGGCCCACACACATCACAGACAGCCTACTACTGTGGTAGGACATATACATCACAGACAGCCTACTACTGTGGTAGGACAAACACATCACAGACAGCCTACTACTGTGGTAGGACATACACATCACAGACAGCCTACTACTGTGGTAGGACATACACATCACAGACAGCCTACTACTGTGGTAGGGCCCATACACATCACAGACAACCTACTACTGTGGTAGGGCCCCTACACATCACAGACAGCCTACTACTGTGGTGGGACCCATACACATCACAGACAGCCTACTACTGTGCTAGGACATACACATCACAGACAGCTTACTCCTTTGCTAGGACATACTCATCATAGACAGCCTACTACTGTGGTAGGACATACACATCTCAGACAGCATACTACTGTGGTAGGGCCCATACACATCACAGACAGCCTACTGCTGTGGTAGGACATACACATCACAGACAGCCTACTACTGTGGTAGGACAAACACATCACAGACAGCCTACTACTGTGGTAGGACATACACATCACAGACAGCCTACTACTGTGCTAGGACATACACATCAAAGACAGCCTACTACTGTGGTAGGACATACACATCATAGACAGCCTACTACTGTGGTAGGACATACACATCACAGACAGCCTACTACTGTGGTAGGGCCCATACACATCACAGACAGCCTACTACTGTGGTAGGACATACACATCATAGACAGCCTACTACTGTGCTAGGACATACACATCACAGACAGCCTACTACTGTGCTAGGACATACACATCACAGACAGCCTACTACTGTGGTAGGACATACACATCACAGACAGCCTACTACTGTGGTGGGACCCATACACATCACAGACAGCCTACTACTGTGGTAGGACATACACATCACAGACAGCCTACTACCTTGCTAGGACATACACATCACAGACAGCCTACTACCGTGGTAGGGCCATACACATCACAGACAGCCTACTACTGTGGTGGGACCCATACACATCACAGACAGCCTACTACTGTGGTAGGACACACACATCACAGACAGCCAACTACTGTGGTAGGACATACACATCACATACAGCCTACTACTGTGGTGGGACCCATACACATCACAGACAGCCTACTACTGTGGTAGGACATACACATCACAGACAGCCTACTACTGTGGTAGGACATACACATCACAGACAGCCTACTACCGTGGTAGGGCCATACACATCACAGACAGCCTACTACTGTGGTGGGACCCATACACATCACAGACAGCCTACTACTGTGGTAGGACACACACATCACAGACAGCCAACTACTGTGGTAGGACATACACATCACAGACAGCCTACTACTGTGGTGGGACCCATACACATCACAGACAGCCTACTACTGTGGTAGGACATACACATCACAGACAGCCTACTACTGTGGTAGGGCCCATACACATCACAGACAGCCTACTACTGTGGTAGGACATACACATCACAGACAGCCTACTACTGTGGTAGGACATACACATCACAGACAGCCTACTACTGTGGTGGGACCCATACACATCACAGACAGCCTACTACTGTGGTAGGACATACACATCACAGACAGCCTACTACTGTGGTAGGACATACACATCACAGACAGCCTACTACCGTGGTAGGGCCATACACATCACAGACAGCCTACTACTGTGGTGGGACCCATACACATCACAGACAGCCTACTACTGTGGTAGGACACACACATCACAGACAGCCAACTACTGTGGTAGGACATACACATCACAGACAGCCTACTACTGTGGTGGGACCCATACACATCACAGACAGCCTACTACTGTGGTAGGACATACACATCACAGACAGCCTACTACTGTGGTAGGGCCCATACACATCACAGACAGCCTACTACTGTGGTAGGACATACACATCACAGACAGCCTACTACTGTGGTAGGACATACTCATCACAGACAGCCTACTACTGTGGTAGGACAAACACATCACATACAGTCTACTACTGTGGTAGGGCCCATACACATCACAGACAGCCTACTGCTGTGCTAGGACATACTCATCACAGACAGCCTACTACTGTGGGAAGAGTTACACATCACAGACAGCCTACTACTGTGGTAGGACATACACATCACAGACAGCCTACTACTGTGCTAGGACATACACATCACAGACAGCCTACTACTGTGCTAGGATATACTCATCACAGACAGCCTACTACTGTGCTAGGACATACACATCATAGACAGCCTACTACTGTGGTAGGGCCCCTACACATCACAGACAGCCTACTACTGTGGTGGGACCCATAAACATCACAGACAGCCTACTACTGTGGTAAGACATACACATCACAGACAGCCTACTACTGTGGTAGGACATACACATCACAGACAGCCTACTACTGTGGTAAGACATACACATCACAGACAGCCTACTACTGTGGTAGGACATACACATCACAGACAGCCTACTACTGTGGTAAGACATACACATCATAGACAGCCTACTACTGTGGTAGGACATACTCATCACAGACAGCCTACTACTATGGTAGGACAAACACATCACAGACAGCCTACTACTGTGGTAGGGCCCATACACATCACAAACAGCCCACTACTGTGGTAGGACATACACATCACAGACAGCCTACTACTGTGGTAGGACAAACACATCACAGACAGCCTACTACTGTGGTAGGACATACACATCACAGACAGCCTACTTCTGTGGTAGGGCCCATACACATCACAGACAGCCTACTACTGTGGTAGGACATATACATCACAGACAGCCTACTACTGTGGTAGGACAAACACATCACAGACAGCCTACTACTGTGGTAGGACATACACATCACAGACAGCCTACTACTGTGGTAGGACATACACATCACAGACAGCCTACTACTGTGGTAGGGCCCATACACATCACAGACAACCTACTACTGTGGTAGGGCCCCTACACATCACAGACAGCCTACTACTGTGGTGGGACCCATACACATCACAGACAGCCTACTACTGTGCTAGGACATACACATCACAGACAGCTTACTCCTTTGCTAGGACATACTCATCATAGACAGCCTACTACTGTGGTAGGACATACACATCTCAGACAGCATACTACTGTGGTAGGGCCCATACACATCACAGACAGCCTACTGCTGTGGTAGGACATACACATCACAGACAGCCTACTACTGTGGTAGGACAAACACATCACAGACAGCCTACTACTGTGGTAGGACATACACATCACAGACAGCCTACTACTGTGCTAGGACATACACATCAAAGACAGCCTACTACTGTGGTAGGACATACACATCATAGACAGCCTACTACTGTGGTACAACATACTCATCACAGACAGCCTACTACTGTGGTAGGACATACACATCACAGACAGCCTACTACTCTGCTAGGACATACTCATCACAGACAGCCTACTACTGTGGTAGGACATACACATCACAGACAGCCTACTACTGTGGTAGGGCCCATACACATCACAGACAACCTACTACTGTGGTAGGACATACACATCACAGACAGCCTACTACTGTGGTAGGGCCCATACACATCACAGACAGCCTACTACTGTGGTAGGACATACACATCATAGACAGCCTACTACTGTGCTAGGACATACACATCACAGACAGCCTACTACTGTGCTAGGACATACACATCACAGACAGCCTACTACTGTGGTAGGACATACACATCACAGACAGCCTACTACTGTGGTGGGACCCATACACATCACAGACAGCCTACTACTGTGGTAGGGCCCCTACACATCACAGACAGCCTACTACCTTGCTAGGACATACACATCACAGACAGCCTACTACTGTGGTGGGACCCATACACATCACAGACAGCCTACTACTGTGCTAGGACATACTCATCACAGACAGCCTACTACTGTGGTAGGACATACACATCAGAGACAGCCTACTACTGTGGTAGGACATACATATCACAGACAGCCTACTACTGTGCTAGGACATACACATCACAGACAGCCTACTACTGTGCTAGGACATACACATCACAGACAGCCTACTACTGTGGTAGGACATACACATCACAGACAGCCTACTACTGTGGTAGGACATACACATCACAGACAGCCTACTACTGTGCTAGTACATACACATCACAGACAGCCTACTACTGTGGTAGGGCCCATGCACATCCGAACAGCCTACTACTGTGGTAGGGCCCCTATACATCACAGACAGCCTACTACTGTGGTAGGACATACACATCACAGACAGCCTACTACTGTGGTAGGACATACACATCACAGACAGCCTACTACTGTGCTAGGACATACACATCACAGACAGCCTACTACTGTGGTAGGACATACACATCACAGACAGCCTACTACTGTGCTAGGACATACACATCACAGACAGCCTACTACTGTGGTAGGGCCCATACACATCACAGACAGCCTACTACTGTGTAGGGCCCCTACACATCACAGACAGCCTACTACTGTGGTGGGACCCATACACATCACAGACAGCCTACTACTGTGGTAGGACATACACATCACAGACAGCCTACTACTGTGCTAGGACATACACATCATAGACAGCCTACTACTGTGGTAGGGCCCATACACATGACAGACAGCCTGCTACTGTGGTAGGACATATACATCACAGACAGCCTACTACTGTGCTAGGACATACACATCACAGACAGCCTACTACTGTGGTAGGGCATACACATCACAGACAGCCTACCACTGTGGTAGGACATACACATCACAGACAGCCTACTACTGTGCTAGGACATACACATCACAGACAGCCTACTACTGTGGTAGGGCCCATACACATCACAGACAGCCTACTACTGTGGTGGGACCCATACACATCACAGGCAGCCTACTACTGTGGTGGGACCCATACACATCACAGACAGCCTACTACTGTGGTAGGACATACACATCACAGACAGCCTACTACCTTGCTAGGACATACACATCACAGACAGCCTACTACTGTGGTAGGGCCGCTACACATCAGAGACAGCCTACTACTGTGGTGGGACCCATACACATCACAGACAGCCTACTACTGTGGTTGGACCCATACATATCACAGACAGCCTACTACTGTGATGGGACCCATACACATCACAGACAGCCTACTACTGTGGTAGGACATACACATCACAGACAGCCTACTACTGTGGTAGGACATACACATCACAGACAGCCTACTACTGTGGTAGGGCCCATACACATCACAGGCAGCCTACTACTGTGGTAGGACATACACATCACAGACTGCCTATTACTGTGGCAGGACATACACATCACAGACAGCCTACTACTGTGCTAGGACATACACATCACAGACAGCCTACTAGTGTGCTAGGACATACACATCACAGACAGCTTACTACTGTGGTAGGGCCCCTACACATCACAGACAGCCTACTATTGTGGTGGGACCCATACACATCACAGACAGCCTACTACTGTGGTGGGACCCCCATACATCACAGACAGCCTACCACTGTGGTGGGACCCATACACATCACAGACAGCCTACTACTGTGGTAGGACCCATATACATCACAGACAGCCTACTACTGTGCTAGGACATACATATCACAGACAGCCTACTACTGTGCTAGGACCCATACACATCACAAACAGCCTACTACTTTAGTAGGACATACACATCACATACAGTCTACTACCGTGGTAGGACCCATACACATCACAGATAGCCTACTACTGTGCTAGGACCCATTTACACAAAATAGACAACCTACCACTCAGGTAGGACCCACATATACAACACAGACAACCTACCACTCTGGTAGGACCCACATATACAACACAGACAACCTACCACTCACATAGGACACACATATACAACACAGACAACCTACCACTCACATAGGACACACATATACAACACAGACAACCTACTAGTCTGGTAGGACCCACATATACAACACAGACAACCTACCACTCACATAGGACACACATATACAACACAGACAACCTACCAGTCTGGTAGGACCCACATATACAACACAGACAACCTATCACTCACATAGGACACACATATACAACACAGACAACCTACCACTCACATAGGACACACATATACAACACAGACAACCTACCACTCACATAGGGCACACATATACAACACAAACAACCTACCACTCAGGTGGACATACACAATACAGACAACCCACCCCAATCCCCCTAAATTTCATGAAATTTACTGATCTTGCCTCTAGGTATTTGCGGCAGCTGAGAGATGCGTTTGATCCAGTCAATGCCCACAAGCCAACCTATGGCACAGGAGATGTACTGGATCTCACACAAGCCAATCTGAAGTTGGTAGATGGCGTCAAGTTCCGGTTGCTTGGCAGCACCCCACCCCTACACACCAGTATGGAAATTATGGGCGTGGACAGTCTCACACCAGCAGAGCAATGGGCTGTACAGGTAACAAATAGTGCACTGGACTACAGATGGTGCTACGTGTAACAGGGCCTTTGTTCTAGTAGATATTACATCATCAGGTTTAATTTGTCTTGCTGTTGTTAGAGATGTATCAAAGTGTCACTGGAAGCAAAAAAAAAGAAGAGTGTTTCATCAGCATTGCAATGGAATTTAATGCTGGCTAAGAGGGCAAATAAATGTCTTGGGCCTGTGAGGAGGATGGAATGATCAGGAACAACTTGGTCTATACTGCAGACATGTATGACAGATTATTTTAAAGGGTTTAACATGTAGAAAGACAAAGCCCCAATCAGCAGCCAAGATAAATGTCAATCAAGCTAGGTGTAAAACCAATTTTTGCAAGTCAAATACTTTTGATCAGTTTGTAACAGAGAAGATGCAATTAAAGACAGGAATAAAACTGCACTCTGTCATCTATAACATTCTTCCTTAAAATTTTATGTAATTTTCTTTGCAGATCATGACTGACCAATCTGTGTCACAGAAAGATTGTCCAGTACCATCCAGTGTCACAGCACCAATGATGATTGGCCCCATAGATCGGTGGCATCCATTGACACGCCATGATAACATTACCTTCAACTGTTGCTCCAAGTGCAGAGGAGATTTATGCGTGGTTTGACAAAATCTAATTTAATTGTTAAAAACACTTTTGCCACTTGAACATAAAGGTATGAGCATGGTTGGGAACCAGGCTGTAAATACATGGTCAGGATACCAACAGAATGAAACTCGTTTTTTTTTTTTGTAGAAAATATTCAGATTGATGCTTGGAGGTGCATGTACTTGCAGTTTTACCAAGGCTGTAAGTAAATTTGAAACTTTCACTGGTCAGGGAACCTGTCTTTTGAAACATGCTGCAGTCACATGGTCAGGGTACCAGGAAGATGGTGTCAGCTGGAAGCAAGGGTCTGCTGGTGTTTTAAAAAATATTTTATGGTCGAGCAGATTGCTATATGCATTGTGATAAGTGGTGCAAGATCATTTCCAAGTCATTATGTGATAAGAGGAAGCCATCAGTTTACATTGTATGTTTACAATGGTCAGATTTTTTTTGGGTTATCCGAGGTACAGGGACCAAGCATATGGTACAGAATGAGCCACAAGGTATGTTTATCTAGTCTTGGTTTTTCTATAGAAAAATTCTGGTTGTGAGTAATGGTTAAATAGTGTAACTCTCGAACAAGATTGGGCTATGGGTATCTTTAACCCTTTCCCCCTTGAATGAAGACTGAGTCAACAGCTTTCCTTGCCATGGGTTGGGCATTTTTAGTGCCCAACCCATGCCAAAGAAAGCTGTTAACCTGGGGCATGTGATCTTGATAAGCCTCATGTACATTTCTAAGTCAAATTGTTTTTCATAACTGTTGAAATAAGTTGAAAACACTGAAGCAGACGACATTTGACCACCAGCCAGTTTTGGCCGCTTTAAGGGGGAAAGGGTTAACAAGTATTTTATTTTGAAGTTTCTGGAGAGGTTAATGAGATATCAGCATGTCTATGGGTACACGGACATGTAATTGTACTCAAAATGTAGACTTTGCACAACCAATTGTAGTATTGTTATATCTTCAGAAGATAAAGCTGTGTACATGTGAGAAACTGCATAAACCATAAAAAATCTGTGGAAATGAAAATTACATGGTAAATGTTAAACTCATGTGAACATAGTACATGCAAGATGTTGCAATATGCACCTAAAATCAACTTTTTTGTGTATTGTTTGATTTGATTTCTTGATTCTTTTACCAGGGTCACTGGCTCAGTATGGCAATGCTGGTCTTCCGCCAGGCCCTGGATAAGTGTATTAATGATTGCACATGAGGACATGTAGAAGATTTATGTGATTTTTGCACTGATGGACATTGTGACCTCCAAGTCACTCAAAAACTGGCTCCATGTGAGAACTAGCAGCATTTTAATGCAACAGCAACAACAACAAAAAAAAACATTCTAATGTATATGTGACAAGTAAGGCATCAAAAATATTCCTTTGTGATTGGTACCAACCGACTTGCACCTTGAGTCAGTCCAAACAACTTTTAACTAGATTGTATAGCAGGGATGGGATTGGTCAGCTGATCAGCAGAGTATTTTTTTTAAATGTAAATATACTAGTACTTTTCTTTGTTAGACCCGTTTTATAAATTTCAGTGTTTTCTGGCTCATTTCGGAGTTTTTTGCAAAAAAGAAAAAAAAAATTATTCTCATCCCTGATAAAGAGTGGTGACGACCAACATGTCATGTTATCTGCACTGAAAATATGCTACTTTTAATGTTCAAATCGGTGCTTGTGCCATCTCATTTTGAAGTCCTATTTGACATAAGTTTTTTTACTCTAAAGAGGAAAAATACTCACATGATAAGTCTACCTTTTCCTGGTCAGTATAGATCTGAATCAGAAGTATTCCTTGGCATGAATATCAATACAATAACATGAAAATATGTATTCGTGATCTGATAAAAGTGGTCTCTCAAAACTTGGACCCCTATATGTGTACTGTTATAGATTAGTATACAGCCTACTGCCATAAGGAGTAGTGGTCATGTTCCATACATTCAGTGCATCATGTATTATTTGAGTATTTTCATGAGTAAAAATACCTGGATCTAATGGCACCACCAAGACGTAAGGCTTAACTCATTCCATACCAGTCCCTGGTTTTTCTGTACATTTATGTAGATTCAAGACGATAATGCGTATTTAAATTATTCATGAAAAGAGCTTTCGTTCAAGTACCAGCATGCCTGTAGTCTTACATCAGTGGTTCTGGCACTGCCTGGCAAGTCATGCTGCAGCTGCCGCAAGGGCAGCAGCAGCATGACTTGCAAGGCAGTACCAGAACCACTGACCAAGGCCTGTGACCACAGTATGAAATGAGCTAATTGGGGCTTCGCCTGACTTCCAGAATGATGAATCCTGAATTCTGAAATACAGAATGACACGTCTTTTATTTTGCTTGTATCTTGCTGGCTTACATTGGCTTTGCTACTCAGCTCTTTTACAGCTATTGAACTCCTTCAGTGGCACATTTTAGACTAAGTCAACAGCTTTCCTCAGTGCACTCTGGGCACAATGCACCCAAAGTGTGCCAAGGAAAGCTGTTGACCTGGACTATTGCTGTGTTTGTACCAACACTTGACATAAAATCCTACTCCTAGTACAGACTGAAGAACTCCATGGTATTTCATGTTAATACGATCCAATTTTGGCATTTTTACTATTACTTAGAGTTGAATGACCCCAAGTAAAGCTGAAATACAGTTAAGGAATAAAATCTTGCTTATTAATAATGGTGCATCTCCATCAGGAAATCATTTATTTTCCTTTTTAAAAATCTTAATTTAGCACACATTCAGGAAAATTTCTTGATTTTTATGCAAAAATCCTACGAATTTGAGCCCATTTCAATAAAAATCCTACTAAATCCGACTTTTTTGCCAAAATCGTACAAAAGTGGGGAAATCCTTCTGAGTACAGACACTGCTATTGTATCCCACGTAATTGTAGGCATGCTGCTATTTGAATGAAAGGTCATTTTGCAGAGAACATGAATGGAGCACAGTTATTGTAAGTCAAAGCCGGTCATTTTATGCAGTTTGACTTTACAGTGCTGCCAGAAAGTCTTCCTCCAAATCTCTGGGGGGTCACGAGTGGAGCCACTTACAGATTCCACTTTTCAAAGTGTAATATAAGTTAAATTTATAACACCATAACCAGCTTAGGGCCAAAGGGGGCCACAGGTAGGTGCAAAAAGCTCACTGAGTAACTAAAGTCAAACTTCCTAACAGTGTTCTCTGCAGGAGTCCCTTGTACAATATGTACCTGAGGAGGACCACGTGCAGGGGTCACCAGAGGAGATGGTGCAAGACTTTCTGGCGGCACTGTAGTTGCAGTTGGTACTGAAAGAGTTGACAGCTATCCTTGCTATACTTGGGGTGTCATGTCCAAAGAATGCTGATGAAAACTGCTCACCCAAACAAATTTTCCCTGGGAATATAGACATGTTGGATACTTGAATGAAAGGACTTTAATGAGGAATCCCAGGAATAGGAAAGGTCAGAATTAGCTCTAAGGTGTGTATTTGCCCCAATACACAACTGAATACACAAACATTTGGAGAGCTAGACCTGTGTATTCCCATTAGTTTGTATGTTAAAGCAACCTTAAATAAACTAGTCACTTTTGTAGCTGCGGATATATGATTTTTGTGACATACTTAGTTATGTAATTAGATTTACTGTCGGAAGTTTGGTGTCCCTATGTGCTGCAGTTTTCAAGTTATTAAGTTGCAAATTATAATATAAAGCAATGGGAATACACAACCCCAGCCCTCATGTGCCTGCAGTTCCCTCTTTTATGCAGTCCTTGAACCTTCTGATCTTGCCCTTGCCTATTTGGACAATGTTGCAGGATGTGGCAAACAGTTGTGAAATAATCAATTAGGAATTATTATAATTATCAGGTGGCTGCAACTTTTCATTTTTGTATATGCTTTTATTTTGGACATCATTCCTGTTCAAACAATGTTAAAATGCTATTTCACTGTGTTTTTATTTTCCTGGTCTTGTGTCATCACCAAAAATAAGGAAAATAAGAATACAGCAAAATAGCAAGCAATTTGCAGCAGCATTGAAAGATTTTAATATCATTACATGGTTCAACAAACATGATTGGTCAAGCTTCATTATTCATTGAGCTGGGTTTCTGAGGGCGAGTGATTCAAAGAACTGTTGAGTGAAATATAGTGAAGCCACATATTACAACAACCGTATTACCCAAAGTACTCGATAAACGGCAGAAGTTAAGAGGGACTTGAAGGCAAATTTTGACACCGTTTGGCCATTCATGTGACATTGAGATATGTGACATGTTCATGTGGAACAGGCAGCATCATTATAATGAGGCTTTGCCGTGACATGTTTACTGTACCCCATGAGAATAATTTAGCTAAATATTGTCTTAAGTTGTACTAATAAGAAACAAGTAGAGATATTATTCATGCATTTATCCTTTGTATTACAACAGATAGCACACGTTGAAATTTGATTGCAAGATTCATTTTGTTAGGAAATTGAGCACAAATGTCAATTGTACTAGCTAAATATCCAAGCCAGTTAGCCTTAACTATAATATTTGCGAGGTAAACAATATTGTGAACACACATGCTGAGAGTTTCTTAGTCTGTGTGTAGATGGCTTAGTTCAAGGTGTAGAAGTCTTACAGTTTTACATTGACTGGGAGCAGAAATCCACACAAATTTATCGTAATCAAGGTTTTTGTTAAGCACAATTTAAGCGTAAATATGTTTAATTCATGGTGCTGGGATCGGAATGCATTTTAACTTCTTATCAATATTTTACAATTATTTTATGGAATTGGTATAGAAACTGACATAGGTCCAAGGTAAAGGGTTTTGACCCAAGATATTATTGAACCCATGGACAAAAAAGAAAATCAAATATGAAATCAAAGTTACAAGGCAATGATAAATTACCCACTGTATAATTAACCTGCTACATTCACGTTAAATGAGAGTCTGAAACACCTTGGAGCAATGCTCCTGCTCTGCACCATCAAGTTTAATAGGAGACATTCATATAAGCTGTGGCCCTGTTGCTAGGCAACAAAGATATCTTTCCACAACAATGAGAGCTTGGTAGTAGGGCAAGATACTTTAGCATCTAGAAATGCCATATTCATTCTGATAGTAGCACAGGGTGCTAATTAAGGCAAAGATGTTCTTGGTCATACAGTGTTTTTGCAGGACTATGGAAGAAGTGACTTTCTTGATTGAGAGTATTTAAGGCTCTTTAATGAATGTGGATATTAAAAAAGCTTTCAAATCTTTATAAATGAGCCTGACTTTAAAAGTTGGAAGCAATATATATATTTGCTAAATACTTAAGATATTTTAATTTTAAATAAAGACCACTTGGATTAAAAGTCGGGGTGTGCTTCTATCAGAGCATGTACTACTATTAGAATGAATAGGCTAACACAATTTCTGCCACAAAACTTAATTTACAATAGTTTGGAAAACAAGTGAGTAACACTTTCTGAAGATCACTCCCTTCTATTGTTACTTTTGACAAGAGAAACACACTTGTCCATGCTTAATGCATGGATCTGCCCTCTTTCCTGCTAGTTCTTTCTGCAGGATAGGGATACCAAGCAGGGTAGTAGTTACATACATATAATATGAATGTCTGCTATTGTGGGTTTCAGCCATGTGTTCCAGGTATATGGGCACAAGTACATATACAAAATGTAGGTTTAATCCAGCAACACTGTCAGCTGTGATCAGGGTTTTTTTTGGGGGGGGGGGGCAGGGGGGCAGGTAGTTAATTAGTGTGTCTTAATCTGTACACATTTAAGCAGACAAGATTTGAAGTCTGGTAAGTTAGTAAGTTTAATTTGAATGGGAAACTTGAGAAGCCTAACATGTATGTGGGACATCCATCATGTCCATGTACGCAGATACATGTGTATGGCACACATTCAAGTAGTTTCACATTTCATTTTACATGGCAAGAATTAGGTTTAGTATTGTGGACATACAGGCAGAGAAAGCCAAGAAACAGAACACATTGAAGAAGACAAGATTTGAAATTTGGTTAGTTTGAAGGACTGAAGGATAAAACGAAGGCTTACAGGTATGTGAGACAATGTGTGGCACGCCACTAGATTCACACGTCATTTTACATGGTGAAAATCAGCGTCAGAATCATGGACGTATGTTGAGAGGAAGCTGGCCACATTAGTTGTGGGTATTGTGAGGAAATGTTGGAGTAAGCTCTTTTTCAAAAACCAGCGTGAAGGTTTGTGCAAAAAGTTAATGTTTCAAATAATTAATTATACCATTACCCCTCCCCCTCCCCAGATTTAGAGGCAACAAGTTCTTGTGCAGCAAAGTGGGAGTTCAGTGCCAAATTTGCACCTAATATCTGGTACCTGTGGTGTGCTAGTCTGGTAAATCCCATGGATAATTCCTAATCAAAGCATTTTTCATTAAGAACAAAAATGAATTATCAGTCAACATTGAGGTCAAATAATTTTGATCAATGTAAATTATCCCATGGATAATTCCTAATCAAAGCATTTTTCATTAAGAACAAAAATGAATTATCAGTCAACATTGACTGGTAAATCCCATGGATAATTCCTAATCAAAGCATTTTTCATTAAGAACAAAAATGAATTATCAGTCAACATTGAGGTCAAATAATTTTGATCAATGTAAATTATCCCATGGATAATTCCTAATCAAAGCATTTTTCATTAAGAACAAAAATGAATTATCAGTCAACATTGTGGTCAAATAATTTTGATCAATGTAAATAAATAGTTTTGATGTCCAACAGCAGCATTTTGATGGTTTTAAGGGGAAAAAGAACTACACCTTACGATTGTGTGTAATTTTTACCTAAAAGCATAATTATGTTCAATTTGTCATGATCAATTTTTATATGAAGTTACTCCAATACATACTATTACAAGGAAAGATGTATCCTTGTGGTTAAGGGGACATGTAAAAGTCATAAAACTTAATTTTAAACCAGTATTCAAAAACACATGCAGAAAAACTACTTTTGTCATTGTATACGAGGAAGGAAATTAAATGTATATATATGGCACAGTAGCAAGTCAGTTTAACAAACAACAGGTTAGTGGACATTCAGTTAAACAGACTTTTATTAAGTCTTCCAAAGCCCCAAAACACTAACATTTAACATGTCAGGTTGTCTGGTGATGAATACACCAGACTTTGTCAGCGTCTCTGTACAATACGATCTATGCATAAGTCTCCAAGCGGGGAAACCCCAGCGGAGATTCCGATGTCAGAGCTAGGCTTGCACAGGTTTCTGGGTAATTTGCGGGCACAGGCTACAGCGCTACAGAATACAGAAAGTAATGAGGAGTGAAACACGGACCATGGTTTCTTCAAAAAACAGAATCTAGGGTAGCTGAAAAAGTGTTTGAAAGACAAAGGAATATCAGTTGCTGGAAGGAATAAAGCAGCACTTTTATTTTTTATATTTGTCAGTTTTGACGTTTCTTCCTCGTATCAACATTACAGCCCACTACACAACAGTCAATGGTGGTTTACCATGATAATTCGCCTTGTCACTCAACGTTCTAACTATCAATGCTTTCCGTACTCCCTCCGCCAGCGATCTACAATGATAAACTTCTATACACCTCCTGTATTTGGTCCATTTCCTGCTGTTCTGTTCATGTTGACACAAATAAGATTAGCGTCCGCCATCATGTATTATCGTGACCGCTTTTGAGAAGGTGCACAGCGTGCCATCTGGTAGCAAAAAATCAGCCCGCATGCCTCGCTTTCATAATGGGACAACTGCTGGGGTTTTCCCATTTGGTGAACATATGCATAGACCGTATTTACTTTCAATTGTAGAAGAGCAGAAACTTTGCAACTTTCTGAATATGCCTGGAGAGGTTTAGAGTTGGTACAGTCATCTACCGGTGACAGTTGTTGTGCATGGATAGGACTGGTTAAACTTTGTTGCAGAGGAATACTTAAACTCTGCAGAATTTAAGTATTCTTTTATTTTGTACAATAAAAAAAAATACATACGTAGAGAAGTGTCAGTCATTTATTTTGCAGTTAACCCCATCAGCAAATTAACCCTTTCCTGCTCAAATCACCCCGAAGCATCTGTATGTAAATTGTTATCTGCCTTAAAATAGGTACATAAAATTTCCCGAAACAAGAAAACTGATGGGTGCGAGGGAATGAAGGACCAAACTGTGTGTTTGATTTGGGGGCAGGAAGGATTGACCTGGCAAGTGTTGCAAATATTTGAAAATTGGTCCCCAAACTAATGCTTCTTGGTAGGGTTTTTGGTGACTTTGAATAGCCTGGGAAATGGATGATGCAGTGTTCCAGGCCTCTTCCCTCCCGCACTCCCCCGCTGCCGGGGAGGGGGGAAGCTAAGGAAAAAGTTTGGGCTTGCTACAGGAGTAAAGCACCACCCCACCCACCCCCACACCAGATAATGTCTTGTCAATGGTTCTCCTTCAAAAAGTTCTTGTTCAGACCTTGAAGCATTAAGTGCAAAGTAACAAGGCGGCCCATCAGAGTGCATCTGGCTGTTCACACGATAAAACTTTCAAATCTGAGTGATTTCAACAACAAAAGATATGCTAACTACATTTTTTGTGGTTGTCTAGGCAGAGTGTTGCCATTCATCATTCTTAAAATTTGCAGCTATTAAAATTGTGTGCAGAAAAAAATACGAAACAAAACTTGAGATATTATCAATTAGTACATGTACCTGTGTGAGTACATGTACATGAACAGTGTAAACATGGTAATAGACAGTGTAACTGCCAACATGCAAAATATAGAATCAATTAGTTTTTTCATGTAGCATAAATCAATCCAACATAAAAGTAATAATTTGTAAAGATCAGAAATCCAAACAAGTTCAAAATTATATATACAAGTAAGTTCGTAACATGTTTGGCAATTAGGAATTTAATTAGGTTCATCTTTTAAGGTCCAAATTAAATAAGAAAAAATATTAGCCTGCAAGGGTAAATAAGCATGGAATATTCTGCAGGAGGGTGGAGGAAGTTATACTCTACAGCTTGTCTGACTGTCCATACCAGAATCCTTGGGAGCAAAATATCCCATGATTCATGGGTACATCAAACTAAAATTTAGTTCAACAGTACCTTGACAATATTTCCTGGCCCTTAATATAATATTTTGGTGACCCTCGTGTCATTTTAAGTCATCAGACCCATGCGGTGTGAAGCACGCAGTATAGAGTCTGTCGGTGATTACTACATGTTCTTGGATCAACGTCTTTTTACAGCAAATTTTATGTGTAACTATTTTGAAATCCCTATGTGAATATAATCAAATCCATGGTCCTGAAGTAAATACAGACGTAAAATGAGAACACGCAAGTTTTGCCAAAATAATGCATCAGTCATGTAATACCAGCACGAAAAATGTTAATAATACGCCAAGAGACCACTCGAGTGAGCAACCACGAGACCGCTCGAGTGAGCCACCAGGAGACACTTGATTGAGCCACCAGGGCTACCTGACTGAGTCAAGGGAGACCACTTGAGTGAGCCACCAGGAGACACTTGATTGAGCCACCAGGGCTACCTGAGTGAGTCAAGGGAGACCACTCGAGTGAGCCACCAGGAGACACTTGATTGAGCCACCAGGGCTACCTGACTGAGTCAAGGGAGACCACTCGAGTGAGCCACCAGGAGACACTTGATTGAGCCACCAGGGCTATCTGAGTGAGTCAAGGGAGACCAATCGAGTGGGCCACCAGAAGAACACTAGTCTAAGAGTGAGTCACCAGCAGATCAATTCAGTGAGCTACTAGGAGACCACTCGAGTGAGCCGACAGGAGACAAAAATAAGTGAGTCACCTAGAGACCACTAAAGTGAGCCACCAGGGAACCCCTTGCAAATGTGTGCGAGACTTTCTGACGGTCCTGTAAGTCTTGTTTTGGGAACCACGGACACCCACTGTGTACTCAAATCTGTAAAAAGTATGATACCTCCAAGTATTTACATGTAAAACAATAAGCTCATATAAGCTACTGAATTTGATCATAGTGTGTTCCAGTCTGTATTTTGCTGGAATATACGTGGAGGTACCAATTAAGTTGGAATGTTTACATATCCTTGAAAGCATTGTGTGAGAAATTACGTAATGAAACGATCATATATTTCACACGTATTTAATAATAGTCACATACTCCATACATTGTTTCATCAAATTGTGCCTGCTTGTGGTAACAATGACTAGCATGCCATTGTTGTTTTTCGTGCAAACCATGACATCTTGATACACAACATTCAATACTTACGTTTACATTCATTTTCACAATAAAAGGGTCATTTGCAATACAATGGTTTGACAGCAGCAAGGGGAGCCTGCCTTTATGCTGACCACAACAATTTGTAAAGTGACAAGTCAAATATCTACTGCAACAGGACTGCAGGGGTCAATATGCCAGATGGAGACATGAGTAACACAACCTTTTAAAGTCATGTCCACTGACACATCCTCATGCCATATTTACAATGCTGTCTTGCATCTTCATGCAAAATTAAAACAGCAGAATTCCATGCCTGTGGTGTTTGAAAGCTAAACCAAATATCAAGATTAAGCTTGTGTGACAAGATTGGGTCAGATTGCTTTACATATCACATTACACTCACTGTCCAGCTGTGTCATGTCTCTGTACATCTGGGTCATGTCACTGCCCTTATGGAAAATTTCTGTCTGAATTTGTCTGAATCAAATCTGAATTCTGTCTGAAACTTCCTTATCTGAATATTGTCTGAAATTCAGTCTTTTCAGCCACTATTCAGTCCATTTCCACAAGATTTCAGTAAGATTCAGCAAGAATTCAGAGCACTTCAGCTAGAATTTAGTCAGGATTCAGCCAAAATTCAGAAGAAGATACAGCCAGATTTCAGTAAATTTCAGCCAGCATTCAGATAGTTTCAGGCAGGATTCAGCTAGTTTCAGGCAGGATTCAGATAGTTTCAGGCAGAATTCAGCATTATTCAGGCAGTATTCATACAGCTTCAGCTAGAATTCAGACATAATTTTGCCTGGATTCGGCTGGGTTCAGCAAGTATTCAGCTAGACTCCCAGGCAGTGTTCATACAGCTTCAGCTGGAATTCAGACATGATTCTGCCTGGTTTCAGCCAGTATTCAGCTAGAATCCCAGGAATTGGAAGTGGACCTATCTTGGACATATGCTCCTGTTAAAGAGGCATAGAAAATTATATTATTGTCCCCAATTTGTCAGATTTTATGGTTACAAAAAAATAACATTTCTCATTCTGAAAATGGTTTTATAAAATTATACAACTTACTAAATGGTATACAGTTGCTTTCTGTGTAAAGGAATTATTTACAGAAACATTCTAATTTGAATATAACTTTGTCAAATTCATCAGAAGGGTTCAAACAATCCCTATGCTTATTCAATTTTACAAATTACAAACAAAAAAGTTGATCATCCACAGTTTTCCATTGTTTAAAAAAAAAGATATAGAGGTGCAGCACGAAAACCCCTAAAAGTGTTTGTCTTCACCCCAAATTATGGTATGCACTTTAAACTCAGTAACTTCTGAATTTTTCTGAAGTGATTCAGACAAAATTCAGAAAACTGAATGTTGCTGAAGTGATTCAGCCAAAATTCAGAAAGATCTGAATATTGCTGAAGTGATTCAGACAAGATTCAGAAAGATCTGAATATTGCTGAAGTGATTCAGACAAGATTCAGAAAGATCTGAATATTGCAAAAGTGATTCAGACCAGATTCAGAAAGATCTGAATATTGCTGAAGCGATTCAGACCAGATTCAGATACATCTGAATACTGCTGCAATGATTCAGACAAAATTCAGATACATATGAATATTGCTGAAGTGATTCAGCCAATCTGAATTTTGCTGAAGTAATTCAGCTGGAATTCAGCCATATTCAGACAAAATTCAGAAAGCCCCATGAACCTTCAGACCAGATTCAGTCATTTTCAGCAAAGATTCAGATATCATGGATTGTAAGGGTGAACGTCGATGTAATGTCAGTGTAAATCTGTGTCACATCACTGAACACCTGTGTCATGTCTCTGTACATCTGTGCCATGTCACTGAACATCTGTCATGTCAGTGTACATCTGTCACATCACTGCACATCTGTGTCATGTCTCTGAACATCTGTGTCATGTCACTGAATGTCTATGTCATGTCAGTGTACATCTGTGTCACGTCACTGTACATCTGTGTCATGTCTGTACATCTGTGTCACGTCACTGTACATCTGTGTCATGTCACTTTACATCTGTGTCATGTCTCTGTACATACATGTATGTGTGATGTGAAGGCTGTTTCAGGTATGCCAACGTTCCAAGTGTCATTTCAGGGATGAGTAGTTAAGACCATCAGAGACACAAAATAATTCACACAGAATATCACAGCAAATACCCAATTCAGATGAGGGATACACACTATAAATTGGTCAAGTTTTCAGCCAATTCCACGGACTGTCCGCGATGATGAGGGACAGTTGATATACATGGTGTATCTGCTGTTTACATTGTCAATATGCAGACTTTCCTCCTTGTGGACCCTTAATATGGAGTTGTCGCTCAAAAATGATAAAAATAAGTTGCTACCAAGTACACAAATACATTGTTGCATATACATGTTTGTATGATATAACTGCCACATATTCTAACGGCTCTGAGTAAAAAAATCACGTTATTCCAATTATGTGGGGTCTCGTTTTCACTGCAAGATCACCCCCAATAACAAGAGTCCCAGGGGCCTAATGCTCTACTGGCACCATGGCTTCAACTACATCTTCATTTCAAAGTTGCAAGCCATCGAGTGGCTACTGAACATTACAAAGCTTATGTTATATTAGTGTCTCATTTGTCCACCAGATAGAATTTTACTCCACATGTAATCATAGCTTATCTGTGCAATTCCTGTGATGAATATTGCTGCATGTGCCAAGACAACAATGAGCGAGTCCTTAACTTCATGTCCTCAATGACTTTGGGACAGAAGATCAAGGTCACCCACATTATGTAATACAAGAGGCCCATGGGCCTGGTGCTGTGTGGACATTGCCATTGTGTCCGAGCAACACCCTGCCATAACAAAATCACCTCTTTCAACTTTACAGGCATGGTGACCTCACAAAAATAGGTCAAGGTCACTGATATTACATACCATTCTAGCTCTATATATCCTATAAATTTGGCAAGTCTAATCTAATTACTTTTCCAGATACATGTATGGTATTCCATATCTGAAAACTTATTTTGGCTCATAATTTCCATCAAATTATAGGTGGCACCACTAATATCATCAACAATTTAGACTTTGACCTCCCCCCCCATAATCCCACCAAATTCTATAATGATCTGCCAAAAATGAAAGATGCTACAGTGTTCACAAGATTTTCACATTTTGAGCCCTATATTGCATAACATTGCAGGTTGCGCTACCAATATTTGAAGGGACCTAGATTTTCATACACCCAAAAATCCAGAAAGTTATATGGGCTTAACTTGAAAAGTGTGAATGGTATCGTGGTCACAAGATTTTCACATTTTGACCTGTATATTACATAATACTATAGGTGGCACCACATACATTTAAGTCAATGAAGATTTTCATCCCTTTGTAACTTCAAAACATTAGACGGGCCTAACTGAAAAATTGTGGGGGGCTGAGAGCATGTCAAACTGGCCATTTGACCTTGACCTTTAACTCGGGTTAAACAATTGTTACTGTTCAAATATGTGCTCCACATCCAGCTTTCCATACATGGTCCCTTTGTTCAAATCGGGTAATAACTTTTCCAGTTAATGAAAAAAAACCCCAAAATTTGGACAAGCGCCAAACTCCATACTTACTGGGTCAAGGTGACCCAAAAAGAAGGTCACCAAGTACAGTTTTATGTATGAGGCAATCAAGTGGAATTTTGATCTGGAGGCTCAAGTCTCTCTGCTATTGATGTCCATGCTACACCCTGCCATTACAAAATCACCTCTTTTCAACTTTACAGGCATGGTGACCTCACAAAAATAGGTCATGGTCACTGATATTACATAACATTCTAGCATTTGACATGCTCTATATATCCTGTAAATTTGGCAAGTCTAATCCAATCACTTTTCCAAATATGGAATTTTATATCTTAAAACACATTTTGGCTCATAATTTTGGTCAAATTATAGGTAGCGCCACTTATATCATTATAAAGTTACTTTGACCTCGTCCACAATCCCACCAAATTTGGTGAAGATCCGCCAAAAATTAAAGATGCTCGAGTCTTCACAACATTTTCATATTTTGACCCCTATATTACATAATATTGTAGGTGGCGCCACCAATATCGAAAGGGACCTAGATTTTCATACACCCTGTAATTTCTGAAAGTTATATTGGGCTAACTTGAAAACTGTGAACGGTATTGCATCACGAACCAAAAGCGCATGGACGGACAGAAGGTGAGAATGACAGACGAATGGAAGGACATAAGCGATCATATAAGTTCTGCTACCTTTGATCAGCAGAGCTAAATACCTTGCACACTCTGTTTATATAGTCATTCCATGTGTCTTTGATGTGTTAGTCACAACAAAAGTTGTGCTCATGTCAATTATTAATATGATAAGAGTAAGAGTGACACACTGAAAGGTTTATTAATGTTAGCAGGATCGAGTCACACACTAAAGGGTTAATATTGGAAGCAAGAGTGACGCATAATGTAAGCAGGAGTGATAGACTAAGCAAGGGGATATGTCTGTCATTCATCCAGAGGGCTTTAATATCTTATCACAGATCTACTGCATACATTGTGGCTGTACGCTACAATTGCTACAATCTTTTAACAGTACAGTGAGCCCTGTCTTGAGAGACCACTCCTAGGGCTGTACTGAAAGCAGTCTCTCAAAACAGGTGCTCTCTCATTGGGGGTGGGGAGGGAGGACACTTACGCCACCTGGCTTACATCAGCCACACACTTCTATATATACACATTAATTTATATCTATATTGATCTATATATAAGCCCAATTATTCATCATCTGTTTGCAATATTATTATAAAAAACATTAAAAAAAATACATGTATTTACAATATTCAAGCTGAATATTTTTTTTCAGAACATCCCCCACAGCACAGAATAAATTTTAACTATCAAAGTTTTGATGCAAAAAAATCTTAATAGATTCTTTACAACATGCAGGAATGTTTCACAGAACAAGAGGGCTGTGTGAACAGCCCATGCCCAGCTGACCTAGAGATTCATCACACTTGCGGCTCTGTGAACTTGGGATACGTTCAAGGTCACCCATGTACAAGTAACTGACCTTTACGGAGGAACACTATCATGTGCACCATCAAGGTCCCAGTTCAAGTAGTTCTAGAGATGCAGTGACAAGTAAAATTCATGTATGTTGCACTGTGACCTCCTACATGAGGTCAAGGTCACTCATGCACTGTCTAAGCATCACCTCTATAGAGAAACATTAACATATGAAACATCGAGGTCCAAACTCAAAATAGATCTCAAGTTATCAAGTGAACAGTAAATTTCATGTCAATTGTCCTGTGACCTTGGGAATGGCTGGTGGTTGTCAAAAGAGAATCATAACCATATGCATGTAAAATATCAACGGCCAAGCGGAAATAGTCCTCTCTAGAGTAAATCACATCTAAGTGACCCTTTGACCTTGAGAATGAGGTTAAGGTCACCCATGTGCCTTGTCACTCTTACTATCATGTCCTCCAGCGTTCCCATTCAATTTTGACTCAATTGACCGATGGTGGTTTTGGAGAAGATTTTTTTTAGATTTGGCCAAAAAGTGAATAAAAAAAAAAATCATAAACAGCCCAAAAATCATTGGAGCATGACCATTTGAACAAACTTAGCAGAGACCCACCAAAAGTACATCCCCACCAAGACTGAAGTAAATCTGGTCAGTGGTTTTGGACAAGTCAAAATTGTGAATTACAATAATATATTGCAATCCTGATTTACTTACATAGTAATCAATAGGACTGTATGCACAAACTGATGAGTACTCCAATTAAACAAAATAATTAAAAATTGGACTTTCACAGTAATACAATCATGTGAACAACACTAATTGGCCCTTAATTCTACGATGAACATTTCCAGCAAGTTTCAGCATAAGATAGTTTTGAAGAAGTCAAAGTAGAAAAAACACACATTTTTTGAAAAAAAAAAAGAAAAAAAATTGAAAATAACAGCACCACCTGTTGAATAAATTAAGGTCTCCAGGTCCCTAGAAATATCCCATAGCAATTTGGAATCAATTGGCCAAGTGGGTTTGGAGATGATTTTTAAAGATTTGGCCATAAAAAAAAATGAAGAAACAAGAGGCCCATCAACCACCATCAACAAGAAATAATTTTCTGAAGTGTTTTCAATCATTTGTGGTACATTTGCCATCATTCGTCTACTCTTTATCAAGATATTGATTTAAATGTCCTGATATAACACAATATTCTATGTGGCACCACCAATATCAAAAGGGACCCAGATTTTCATACACCCTATAAGTCCTGAAAGTTATGTTGGCCTTACTTGAATATGGTGGACAGCATCACGCAAATGAGAGAAAGTCTGTGGACGGACGGATGGAGAGACATGAGCGGTCGCTTAAGCTCTACGACCTTAGGTCAGCAGAGCTAAAAATTTATAAAAAATCCATAAATTCACTGGAGTATGACCATTTGAACAAATTTAGTACAGACCCACCCAAGGCATATGCCCATGAAGTATGACATAGATCTGGCAAACAGTTAGAGAGAAGAAGTAAAAAATGTAAATTGTGGATGGACGACGGACGTCTCCTTAAAAGCTTCATACACTATCCGACCATACCAACATTGGTATAAACAGGTAAATAGTAATACAATTTTTAGCACCATAAAGTTGAATAGAGGTGTTATGAGGTGAAGTGTACTAAGGTATTAGCTGGAAGCCACCTCTTCCACTATACTGGATAGAGATTGAAAAGAAATCCTGCAAAAAGTGAGTATGATCATAGTTTTCTGACTTAAAACGGACTAGAAAAAATTCTCTAGGTGGGTTAAGTATACTTTACCTGGGGGACTTTCCCTCTTACCACTCTAAACACTTTGAGGACTACACTTTGTCATTTCAAGCTCCATCTTGACACAGTTTGACTAATGTTCTTAAGTTAGTGTTGTATTATGTATTTGATAATATCTCTGGAAACATGTCAACAGAGCTTTGTGTAGTTGCTGTTATTTATAACCTTTGTGTTGTAGTTTTTGCCACAAAGTTCGGACTCTATTGACAAGATCGCTAACATAATTCAATTCCTCCATCCATTTTGATTCATAATAATGTAAGTAAAGGTTGGCAATATATGGGGCTGGATATGTTCCCATTGATAGGCCTGCTATTTGTTGATAGACTCTGGTTCCAAAGCAAAAGTATGCAAGCCATTGTTGCTAATGTATTCTGTCATTTGAGCACACTCTTGCTTCGTGTAAGATATTCTTTTGTTCTTACCTTTATCAAATTTAGCCTCAGCACCAGATATTTTAATACACTGACATGTGCCACCTTTGAACGCTTTATCCAGCATTGAAATTAACACGTTGTTCAGGTGTCAAGTTGATCTTTGTATACAATGTTGAGAAATAAAAAGTATGAATTGATTTGGCACCATTCTATTGTTGATTTTGTCAATGTCTAGAAGAATATCACTTGTGCTATCTGTAATCCACATACTATTCACTCCTGTGTACATTTTTACTTTTTTGCAGTACATGTAGTTAGTATGTGAATTTTTCACAAGTTTGAGAACTTTAGTGAGTCGTTTGGCAACTTGCTTCGAAACATATTTCTTTGCTGCAATGATGAACCTGAATTTAACAGGGTTTTTATGCATTTTGACAACTGCATATATAATTGGTAATTTCTTGTCCTCATTTGAGACAATGCATTTCAACTCGTTGTTTTTATCCATTTGTCCTTGATAACAGTATCAGAGGTTCCTGCCTGTTGATAACTTTCATTATTTAATTCACTCAGTATTGTATTAATGTAGTATGGTTTACAAGTTAGTGCAATGTTATTGCTAGCTTTGTCAACAGGTGTGATGACAAACTTGTCATGCAAGTCTTGCAATTCCTGACTACAATGTGAATCCTGCAGCACTTGTTTAACCACTTTTGAAAGGTCTTTTTCTCAGGTATTGAATTCTTTCATCGACTTGGACGGACGGACGACAATGGAGGGAGGACCACAAGATTAGCTCAGCTGAATGATAAGTCAGCTGAGCTAAAAAGGGACATGAGCTTGGGATTTCCATTTGCCATAACCAAATATAATCATTTCCAACATATAAACCTGTATTAAAAGTAAAAAATTTATCAGAATACAAGCTTTAAATGTACCATGTAGGGTCATTTTGAGACCGTTCCAGCCGTAAATCCATGCAAAAGTTGCTAAACCTGTGGTCAATTTGCACTGATTTGATGGCCAGACAGACAGCAATAACTTCCTGTTTACCTGCTTTGCTTATTATCACTTTGAAGCTTTGAATCCCAGCCGTCAATCTAATGTAGTATTTCATTGATTCAATGTAATTTGATTGAGTCAAAACATGGGTAAAAAGGTCATCAGCCAGTTTTATATTGGCTGAAAATGACGTCATTTAGCAAATCACAAAATTGCCTCATTTGAGCCCATTACATGCTCCAATAGAAACCTGTGGTGCTTGTGCACATGTACTTTCAGCATATTTCGGCCAACCATGTTTTAGGCATCAACGGAAAATGGCGTGAGTCATGGGCAGCTGTAATTAGAGTTGTTTCTATGTATATCATAGGACTCACTTGGCTGTTTTATATACAGCAATGGTAGACAAAGATCGCAGGAAGTCTATTCTAGCTACAAAGAGAACTATTAAAGAAAAACTGGATGCTCTAGTGACTGCAAAGGTACCAATTACAGCCAAGTTGTCATATCCATACATTTGCTCCACAAATAAAATTCAACAACATAAACATGTCTCACTAGTTTCCTCAATAATAATGAATTGCTGGAATTTCTACGAGTTTTAATGCTACCTCTTACAGCTTCATGTATCTGTGATTTGCTTCGGAGTGTAAACAATCCCAAACAGCCCATAATTTCCACACTATTGTGTTCTTGTAAACTTCTGTAATGGATAGCTATCACAGAAAAGTGTTTACTTGGTCTCTGTGACTTGAGACAGCCATAATATGAACCGGTGAATACGGTCTCCACGTCATGAGGGTTAATTGAATACCAATTAAAATTTTAAATTTGTGTTATGCACTTTGTAAATTCTGTTTGTTTTGCATGGTCACTGGTCGTGTTTGACACGTGGTTGCTCATGAGAGGTAATTTATTAAAGAAAAACAACCTTCGTGACCAAATTTGGTTGTTCAAACCAGGTGGGTATTCATAGGAGGGGTTGTTCAAGACAGAGACCACTGTATTTTTTTTTTTTTTAATCACACACACATTTTGGTTGAAAAACTGTCATTAAATTTTACCATGGATGGCTGGAATATCTTTCGTTCTACAACAAAAAACAAATTGAGAGACTGTTCTCTCTAGCAGTCATGCATACAGACACTCGAAGTGTCCTGTTCCATAATCATTATAATATCACATCACAGGGAATCAGAAAGTCTCTTCTATATCACTTTTCAACAGAGTTGGGGAAAAGCTGAATGTCCAGTTTTACGCCTGTTCCGCCATAATAGAGTAGAGAGCTTGAATCCAGTCCATGTTGGTCCGGGCCAGCTCCAGACTACTACATAACATGGAGTACTTTTTCTCAGTCTCCTCCAGCCATAGCAGTGCCCTGCGGCCTTCTACTGCATACTTAAAGTCAACACCTTCTTTAAGTCTATATTCCTCCTGTAGAAGCTTTGCAGCTGGAGTTTCGCCACCTGGTGTTGTAAAACATATGAGAAGGCGCAGCAACACCAAGGCCGTGGCCAACAGGGCCTCTGCCTCTTTGACTGCCTTTTCTCCTGCAAGTAAATTGAACAGTGAGGAAAACGTCTAAAATATAAGTATTTTAACTTATTCCACCCCAGAACAAGACAGAGTCAACAGCTTTCCTGGGTGCACTGTGGGCACTTAGTGCCCACAGTGCACCCAGGAAAGCTGTTGACTTACTCCATACAAGCCTAAATGGTCTCTCATTCAATCTTTATTCAAAATTTTTACAAATTGTGCAAGATTTGTCAAAATCAGATAAGCAAAGGACATTAACATTTTGGCGGGAAAAGACGGGATCAGTATGGAATGAGTTCAATGGCCTCATACACTTTGCTGTAGTATGCTGCCTATTGGGTCATTTTAAATTGACAAGACATACTGGGAATAACATCCACATTATTTGTATTGTCTTTGAGTTTCTCTATGGGAAAGATCCCAGATTTTCCACCTTCACTGTTTTGGAGATTAACGTGTTGCAGACTCCAATCCTCCTGCATTTTTATCAAGTAATATTAATTAAATTTTACAACCTCCTGCTTGATTGACAGTGCTTCCCATAGTAAGTGAAGCCCCCCCCCCCCCCAGCAGTTTTTATAATTAGCCTGGGGGATCAAATTCCAAACAGTGAAGAGTTTAACCTGGTCCTGTGCAAATCCAATTGATAGTTCTTGAACACAAATATTATACAATTGAGGGATAAATGTATATCAACAGGACACCTAGTAAGACGCTTGGCTGCCAAAAGCAAACACACCAGTATGACATTCACCCAAGCATGTCTTGCTAGCTGCACTTGTGAGTGGGATCAAATTTAGAACAGAGAGCTTCAAGGCATGAAGAAAGATGTCACAAGGGTACACGCACAACCCTTGCCTTTTGTCAGTCTATGCATTGCCAATATTTCTTTGGCGAAACCTCCATATACAGGTACAAGTGCTCAGTGCATCTGTTCAGCATGATGGAAAAAGTGCAGGTCAAAGCCTATGGCTTTATTCTCATGTGCAACTTAATCGTTGCGATTGTGCTCCTATAGGCCTGACAAGGTTATGCCAGTTTCTTTTTGTATATATATATATATATATATATATATATATATATATATATATATATATATATATATATATATATATATATATATATATATACATACATACATACATATATATATATATATATATAAACATATATATATATATACATATATATATATATATGTATATATGTGTATATATGTGTATATATGTGTATATATATATATGTATATATATATATGTATATATATATATATGTATATATATATATGTATATATATATATGTATATATATATATATATATATATATATATATATATATATATATATATATATATATATATATATATATATATACCTTTTTTTGCCTCATTTTTTACCAATGTACTGCAACATGAACCTTCAGGACACAGACTTTACGACAGCAAAATCACATGTGAGCAATGACGGCAAAATCCTGGCGATTATCACGATTATAGGGGCATGTTCAAAATTCGATCCTGATTGAAATTTGATCCCATAACTATATCTCCCATTTGCTGGGTTCTGCACATTAGAGTCTCTGATATGTACCAGTGAAAACTAAGCCTTCACTTACCCAAAGAATGCAGACCGGCTTTACGGAGCAGTACTTTACATCCATGTACATCTATACCTATGAAATACCCCTCCTCCGCAGTCAGATTCCAATATCCTTTCTGTAGACATATCAAATATAAAAAGCTTATCAAATAATTCAAACTGTCCCACTTTTTGAATTACTACTATGTACATTTAGAAATGTACGTCAATGTACATACTACACAGTAATATTTGTACATGCATAATTATCATGTCATTTGACCTTGTTTCCATGGCAACCAGAGGAATGATGACTTTGATACCAGCTGTCTGAGTGTTTTCATTGGAGAGTTTGAAGGCTGTCTGTGTTTCATCTATTACAACAATAGTCAACAAACTGTTTGTGCCATTATAAATACCCTACCCCCCAAAAAACCTATAATAATAAAGGTGCTAAATACCCTACCCCCAAAAAACCTATAATACTACAGGTGCTACAATATATTATTATATGCTATGAAGTGTCTCAATAATAGACTATAAAATAGTTTGCAGGACATTTACAATACTTTGATAATTCTGAAAAAAAATTGCAGATTTTATTTCTATCATAATATATTACTATACAAAATATCATGGTAAAACATACTGTAGTTCACTGTCATATATTACCACAGAATAGAATACACTAAAACATCCTGCAATTTACTGTCAATTAATTTTCAGCAAATTATCCTCAAAACTCTGTAACTATAGTATATTAAAATATCTAATTACATTATGATCATATATTATACACAAAATATTATAGTAAAACATACTTTAGTTCACTGTAATATTTATACATGTACTATAATTTGTGCTATTACAATGCATCACAATATTCAGCTGGACTGTCTCATAATCTATTATAGAAAAAACATTATAGTTGTAGTATATAGGGATATATTACAATATATTGTAACATTCTAATAGTATATTATAGCTTCTTTTGTTAGAGTAGGAGTATGTAATCAACACACACATCACACGCAGATCTAGGTGCTCTTGTTACAAACCAGTCTTTTAACTCTTTCAGCGCCAATCATGTCTAAAGTTGACCTACTAATTTAAAAGTGAAACTAGTCTGAATTATCATCAGGATCTCAGATTCCTATTCCTCTTAAAAAGACCTTTCATTCAAGTACCAGCATGCCTCTAGGTCCAGAGAAAAGCTGTTGACTCAGTCCAAAATTTGGCACTGAAAGGGTTAATTGTAACAAACCAGTAACAGATAATAGTATGGCAGTTCCGTGTATCTTCTTTGAACAGATCCACTAAAGGGTCTGGCTTTTGATGCATGCAGAACAGCAGTACTTTCACTTTCCTTTTCTTTTCTTTGCACTTCAGACCTAGGCATTGAAAGAAATAGACATGCAGTGTATAGACTGCATAACTTTGGACCTTTTGAGATATAAGCAATGAAATCAAGCTTAACAATTGAAGTACAGTGGTCCCCCTCTAATAAGGCCCCTCTCACCAGAGGCCACCCCTCTTGATGGGCCAGCATTCTTGTGCACAAAGTGTGGTATTTCCATTATATTCTCCCCCTCAAGAGAGGCCACTCCTCTTATAAGGCGATTTTTTCGGCTGCATTTGGGGTGGCCTTATAAGAGGGGGATCACTGTATACAATTAGGATTAATTAACACCACTCACACGTAACTGCACGATTATTTATATCTGTGTGGAACGAAGACTTGCTTTCTATCTCTTTCTCTCTTGCTCTTTTTCTTTCTCCTCCCTTCATTTTTTCCTTCTCTCTCCCTCCCTCCCTCAATTTTGAAAAATTGAAAAAAGTTGAATGTTTATGATGGTTTTAGTACCTTACTATTACTAGTGACCCTTCACCCAGGATTCAAGGCAAACCCTGGGTAGAGTTTTGCAGACTTTGATGTGCTGCCTGCTGTGAGCACATGGGTCATTAATCAGATAAGACTGGCTACTTCCGGCAGGATGCTGGCTGGAGGCCTTGCTCTTGTCCCAATTTAAAGAGAAAGTAGTTTTCTTTCCTATCAGGGCATCTGAGGATACCTATCAAATTATTTCCATGAATATTGACTATTAGTAAACTGAACAAGTTAATGAGTATTGCAGAGCAATACATAGTCCCCCGCTCGTCGCCCACGAGGTTGAATGGACTACTATATAGGGGTGTGACCTAGATGAAAAAAAAAAAATTAAAAGGCCCTTTAATCCCAAGAGGATCAAGTATTGCATAGCTATAGTGTCATGGTATTTGAAATATGGCCTGGACAAGGATTTACACGGAGTTTATACTGTGACCTACATATCTGACCTAGTGACCTATTTTTGCTCATGACACATTTTCAAGTCACAATGAATTAACAGGTAAAATTTCATTACAAGAAGTCAAAAGTAACACAAAATTATAGTCAGGACGTGAAAATACTGAACATTTACAAATCACTGTGACCCACATATTTGACCTGGTGACCTAGTTTTGCTTTATGGCACATTCTTAGATTAAGCTTCACATTTGTGTAAAATTTCATTAATCTAAGTAAAAGGACAAAAAAGTTATGGCCCGGACAAGATTTTGAATGGATTTCACAGTGACCAAGATATTTGACCTAGTGACCTACTTTTGCCATGTGACACACAACTCCCCAGGTAGTATTAAAATAATACATTTGGTAGCTGTAGGTATTATAGTAAGGGAAATATGGCATGGACAAGGTTTGACATGGAGTTTACACTGTGACCTAGATATTTGACTTAGTGACCTAGTTTTGCGTCGTGACACACTTTTAGATCACAATACATTATCAGTAAAATTTTATAACAAGAAGTCAAAATTTTTTAAGAATTACAGTAAGGACATGGAAATACTGTACATTTATGTATTACTGTGACCCAAATATTTGACCTAGTAACCTAATGTTACTTTACGACACATTTCCATGTAAAAGGACAAAAAATGTTAAGGCCCCGACAAATTTTTACATGGATTTCACATTGTCACCTAGATTTTGAACCTAATGACCTACTTTTGCCATGCTACACTCCAGCACCCCAAGAAGTATGCACATAACAAAGTCAGTAGCTGTAGGTATTATGGTATAAGAAATTTGGTGCTGACAAGGTTTTACACAGAATTTTATACTGTGACCTATATATTTGACCTAGTGACCTAATTTCCCCTCATGACACACTTTTGGGTCAAGGTACATTATCATGTAAAATTTCATAAAAAGAGGTCCAAAAGTTAAAAAATTACAGTCAGGACCTGAAAATTCTGTATATTTACATATCGTGGTGACCCAAATATTTGACCCAGTGACCTAGTTTTGCTTTATGACACTTTCTTAGACTAAGCTTCACATTTGTGTAACATTTCATGACTCTAAGTAAAAGGACAAAAAAGTTATGGCCCGGACAAGATTTTTCATACATATGTATTCTGTGACCCAGATATTTGACCTAGTGACCTACTTTTGGCACACGATACACCTCTATCCTAGGAAGTACAAACACATTAAATTTGGTAGCTGTGGGTGTTATGGTGTTGGAAATATGGCCCGGAGAAGCTTCGGACGGACGGACTGACAGACGGACGGACGAGGTGCAAACCTATAGTCCCCCTCCAAGTGGGCGGGGGACTAATTAAGAAGTCCTAGGGGAATAAACACAAAACCTACAGACCAGTTCCTTCTTGGTTCTTTGTTTCTGGCCTGTTGTTTACAGGAATCTTGAATTTTTATTTTGGCCACAATATATGCAATCAATAATAATAATAATAATGAGGAGGAGGAGGAGGAGGAGGAGGAGGAGGAGGAGGAGGAGGAGGAGGAAACCATCATAGCAGTCTTGTGAGGAAAAAGGTGCTGTCATCAAAGTATGTGGCTTGACTGGTGTATTGTGCCATTTTCCCCTTCATTCTGGTAGCAGTCTATGTTGTTATCAAAATATGAGGATAGAGTGGTATATCATGATATTTTTTACTTATTTCTAGGTGCAATCTCTGCAATAAAAAATCTATGATTACATTTTGAAACACATTCATTTGTACACTTACCGTTTTCTGCAAAGAAAACAGCTGAGGCAAAGTTTCTTGTGACACATTATGTGTGCAAAAGACACTCTTCCACTCAGCCCATTGATCATCCGGCATATGCCATTCAATTTCACTCTCCTCTGCCATCTGCGTCACACAAATTTCTTTCTCTAGGAAGTCCTGGGCCAGGTTTGAGATGCTGGGTTCATCTGCAAATTGACTGCCCCTTCCATCATGAACAATGGAAGTAGCCATTAAAAGGTCCCCTTGTTCACCTAGTATCGCCTCCAGCTCTGCTTCAAGATCAGAATCATCGTCACTGTACACACGAAAAAAGTATAGTAACAGTATGTTGAAAACAGAAACATGCTATTACTTAATACATTCAGCTCCCACATGGGCAAACAAAATATCTCAAGGTAAACTTTTTTTTTATATTATAATAGATTAAGCAGCTGACTTACCAGCATTAAAGTGTGACCTTGAAGCAATAAAGGTGTATACACACCTTGTAAGATTTTTTGTGTTTCGGGTGATTAACATAAGCGAAAGGTTTTGAGATCACAAAACTGTGTAAGAAAAGACGTTTGTGCCGAAAGAAGCATGACCTCCAACAACATGCTTTATGTTTACAGTTACTGTCTGTCCTATGGATTATCAAATCCACATATTCTCTTCTTACTTGTCCCCATGTATTTTACGTACTCATTGCTCAGGACAAAATCATCTGAAAGATCGGCACTATAAATTTACACATGGCACACTTCTTCTAGTCATATTGTTGATATATAGGGTTACTCATTACTGATATTGTGTATTTTAGTTGATGCCAGCATGGAGCTATAAAAGATCCATGATGCTAGGGTAGCATTTAAATTGTCCATTATCATTATCAGTACTGAAGCCCAACCATGAGAGAATGACATAGGTCTGTATGCTGGTGTGCGTCTTCAAGTTACAGAATGTATTTTTCCATGTGTCACCGTGTGTCCTGGGTTTACCTCAGACAAAGGAAGGAAGGAAGGAAGGAAGGAAGGAAGGAAGGAAGGAAGGAAGGAAGGAAGGAAGGAAGGAAGGAAGGAAGGAAGGAAGGAAAGAAAAAGAAAGAAAGAAAGAAAGAAAGAAAGAAAGAAAGAAAGAAAGAAAGAAAGAAAGAAAGAAAGAAAGAAAGAAAGAAAGAAAGAAAGAAAGAAAGAAAGAAAAACAATGTTGATTCTTGTCTCTTATTCAGTCTTATTTACAAGCTACTCTGCAGGCTAATTTTCACCTGGGCAAAGTTCCCCTATCAAATGCCAACATTTTGCCAAAAATTTGCTCAAAAGAGAGAAATTTGGGTCTCTGTTGGACTTGCCTGCTGATTGACAGTCTTTTGGGAGGGACAAAGAAAGTGATGGACCACACATACGTACATTCCCCGACAACATAGTGATAGCCAGTGAAAACCCAAGGACCATTGTCCAGCAGGCAACAGAGGGCCTAAGACTGCATTAAATTCCCATAAAAGGTTGAATATTTGCTTGCTGGAGCATACTTGGCAAAAACAGTTCTCTGCATTTTTTTATTCTTCTCAAGCTCATGGGAAGACATTTAAGTTAAATTTATTACTTAGTTAGCTGGCCTGCATACATACATAGTCTGGATTGGCTGTTGAGGCCAACCACAGCTACAAAACTATTCCTGTCATGGTTTTTACCAATGGCATGTACGGAATCTCAAGTCTGTTTCAAACAAGTGTCTGTAATGTGACTGGTATTTCTGCTGTATGTATAACAGCCTGTAAACATATATGATTGTATTACAGAACTGGACAGTCTGTTAGTCCACTTAGTGGCCCAGCTTAACACCACCTAGAGGCCTGCAATGGAACTAAAACCTACAGCTTAACCCATTCCTTGTTAGAGTAATAAGTAAGTAAGTAAGTAAATATTTTATTGACATAAAGGGGGTCAGTTCTGACCCATAAGTCGTACAATAAATACAATCTTTAGTGTTTGCACTAAACATAATATCAGACAGTATGTATCGAATTACAAAAATGGCATCAAGACCTGCAGACCAATCAAATCAAATAGTGCTAAGTGCTACAGACCAATCAAATCAAATAGTGCTAAGTGCTACAGACCAATCAAATCAAATAAACACAAAAAAATATAGTGTATGAGTGGTACTTTGACCATTGTCCCTTGTTGGAGTACCCATCCTCATAGGGTACTCCTAAAAGTGTGTAGCACCAGTAGCACCTGGGTCCACCCAGTTAAGTCAACACTCTGCTACAGTCCCATGCTGGTATTGAACATAGAACCTACTTACATGTAGGGGTCAGCCATTTTTATCTACATTTCACATATTATACAGGGTAAGTGACGGGGTGCTGATCAACATTTGGAACAAAAAAAAAAAAAAAAAAAATAGGCAAAAAGTAATATTGATTCAGTCAATAGCTTTAATTTCCTTTTGCAGGTTTGGTGCATTGTGCCCAACCCATGACAAGGAAAGCCATTGACTTTACATACAAATCTCAGCAAAAATGTTTTCTGGTAATGGGAAATTCAAGCAAAACTGTTAAGGCACATGACAATTTACATTGGGGCACTTTTTGGGCGATATGAGCAGAAAGGGGTTAAATTAGACTGACACAGGCCTTGAGTCACCATCGTCTTATTAGCCTCTCATACTGACCATGGGTCTTCGATCCAACATTACTGAGATATAAGGTCAGTTTGACCTTTGAAGGTGACCCAAGGTCCAAACTGACAGCACCAAAAGAAACCCCGCAGGTATCCTGCTTCCCTTTAACCCTTTCCCCCTCAAACCGGCCAAAACCGGCTGGGGGTCAAATGTCATCTGCTTCAATGTTTTCAACTAATTTGAACAGTTATGAAAAACAATTTGACTGAGAAATGTACACAAGAATTATCAAGATCACATGCCCCAGCTCAACAGCTTTCCTTGGCATGGGTTGGGCACTTAGTGCCCAACCCATGCTAAGGAAAGCTGTTGACTCAGTCTTAATTCAAGGGGGAAAGGGTTAAGTGTTAAATAGTAACCAAGGGCCTAGCTTCCCAACATCTCTGACATATAAGCCAATATGTTCCAGTGCTGCCATGAACATGCAACTGACCAATAATTCCTAATGTCAAAAAAATGTTAAAATCAGGAAATGCCAGCAGCACCAAGTATGTGTCACTGAAAAAAAAAATGCAGATTGAGTCCAGGTACACTCTAAGCAAGTCTGAAGAGAATCCAACATACAACTTGAAGGAAGTAAAAAATAACGACCCCCCCCTAAAAAAATACACATTAGAGAGCTAAAAAATAGCAAACACACATCCCCCCAGCATTCACCTACTTTACAAATCAAGGCCTAGGGCTCCCCAGAAATCTCCCAATTCAATTGCAATGCAATTGACCAATTGCTGTTTCAGGAATTTTACGATTATCCCCCAAAAATGAAGAAAAAAAAGAATTACAATGCAATCAGAGATTGCTGGATCCCTGCCCCCCCTCCCCTCATTTATAACCTTGCTAATCACAGATCTACTTTTGGAATGACTGCAGTCAATAAAAAAGGCTATCACTGTGACCCAGATACTTGACCTAGTGACTTACTTTTGTTTGATGACACACCTTTAGTTCAAGATATATGTGTGCCTCAAGTTAAACAGTAAAGGAATTCTAGTCCAGACATGATTTTATAAAGATATGTCACTGTGACCACGATACTTGACCTAGTGATCTATTTTTATTACATGACACACCAACAGGCTAAGACGCATCTGGGTGTAAAGTTTCATTAATCTAAAATGAAGGACAAGCGAATTACAGCCCGCACATGAATAGTGGATGGACATATGCATGCTACTTGATCTAGTGACCTGCTTTTGTTACATGACAAACCTTTGGGCCAAGATGTGTGTGTAACAAGTTTCATGAAACTAACTTAATCAGTAAAAGAATTACAGCCTGGACATGATCTTACCAGGATATACCACTGTGACCCAGATACTTGACCTTGTGACCTACTTTTGGTGCCTGACACACCCCTATGTTTAAATGCACCTGTGTGTAAAGTTTCATTAATCGGAGTTGAACAACAACCAAATTGTAGCCTGGACACAAACAACTGTATTGCAGCTATATATAAAGACCTCTATAAAGACCTCACCATGACCCAGACACTTAACCTAGTGACCTACTTTTGTTCCAGGGCACACCTTTGGGTTGAGATGAAGTTTCATGAAGCTAAGTTTAATAGTAAAGGAATTACATCCTGGACATGAATTTACAAGGGTATGTCACTGTGACCTGGATACTTGACCTAGTGACCTACTTTTAAGCATTACACACCCTTGTGTCCAGATACATACCTGGGTAAAGTTTCATGATTCTAAGCCAAAGGACAACAGAATTACAGCCTGGACCTGAAGTGTAATATACTTTTATATGACTGTATTACTGTGACCCAGATACTCGACTTAGTGACCTAGTTTTGTTCCAGGGCACACCTTTAGGTCAAGATATGTGTGTGTGTGCAATTTCATGAACCTAAGTTAAATAGTAAAGGAATTATAGCTCAGACACTATTTTACAAGGATATGTCACTGTGACCCCAATACTTGACCTATTGACCTATTTTGGTACATAACACTTGTACACCCAGATGACCAGATGCACCTGTGTGTAAAGCTTCATTTATCTAAGTTGAAGGACAAGCAAATTATAGTCCTGACACAAGAAGCGGATGAACTGTAAAAGCTATTATTTTAAGCCCCTCCTCTGGTAGAAGTGGGCATAATAATCAAAAGCAATTATCACTAAATTGTGACCATTTGAACACAATGAGGAGAAACACATCCGATATACAATCCCACCAATTCTAAAGTGAATCTGTACGAACTGAAACTTTTGGAAAAGTAGAAAAATGTGAATTAGCATTGTAATCCCCCTTGCCTTACATAGTAATCAATAGGAATTCATGCATTAAATTAGAATACCAAATTAAATTTGCTTTGCACACCTGTAATGCCGATTCCACTTCACACCACTACTAGTGGTGCCACCATGACTCTACACACCATAAACTTTTGTCTGTATAATGTTTCTGTCATTGCATATTGATATATGCGCACAAGTTCAGATGCGACAACCATAACAAAACAAGAGGCCCATGGCCCAATGCTCTGCTTGCACAGTGGCTACACTGCCCTTTTTCCATTTCAAAGTTGTGAGTCACCAAGTAGCTTCTAAACATGCACAGCTTATGTACATTTGGTGTATAAAATGTCCACCAGATAGCACTTTGCTCCACATGTAACCATAGCTCATTTGTACAATTCCTGTGACGGATATTGTTGCATGTACCAAGACAACAATCAGTGAGTCCTTAACTTTATATCCTCAGTGACCTTGAGACCGAAGATCAAGGTCACCCGCATTACGTAATACAAGAGGCCCGTAGGCCTGGTGCTGTGCTGACATTGCCATTGATGTCTAAGCTACACCCTGCCATTACAAAATCATCTCTTTCAAGTTTACAGGCATGGCAACCTCACAAAAATATGTCAAGGTCACCGATATTATACGAAATTCTAGCTTTGGACATTGTCTATATCCTATAAATTTGGCAAGTCTAATCCAATTACTTTTCCAAATATGGAATTCTATATCATAAAGCACATTTTGGCTCATAATTTTCCTCAAATTATACATGTATGTGGCACCACAAATATCATTAGCTACTTAGACTTTGACCTCCCCCACAATACCACCAAATTTGGTGAAGATCTACCAAAAAAATAAAGATGCTACAGTGTTTACAAGATTTTCACATTTTGACCCCGATATTGCATCATATTGTAGGACGTAACACCAATATCGAAATGAACCTAGATTTTCATACACCCTATGTCCTGATAATTATATTGGGCTGACTTGAAAATTGTGGACGGTATTGCGATCACAAGATTTTCACATTTTCACCTGTATATTAAATAATACTATAGGTGGGGCCACCAACATTGATGTTGACAAAGATTTTTATACACTTTATAACTTCTAAACATTATATGGGCCTACCTAAAAAAATTGTAGGGTGCACAGCATTCATGAGATGACCCCTATATTTAAACTGGCCATTTGACCTTGACCTTCAACTCAGATTAAAAGTTGTTTGTGTTCAAAATATGGGCCCCACATCCAGCTTTCCATATGTAGTCTCTTTGTTCAAATCAGGAAATAAGTTTTTGAGCTATTGACGAAAAACAACAACTTGGACAAGCACCAAACTCCACAATTACTGGGTCCGAGTGACCCAAAAAGTAAATTATCAAGTACATTTTTGTATTATGTGATCAACTGCAATTTTGATCTGGAGGCTCAATTCACTTTGCCATTGATATTTTAGCTACACCCTGCCATTACAAAGCCACCTTTTTAACTTTACAGGCACAGTGACCTCACAAAAATAGGTCAAGGTCATTTACATTATATACCATTCTAGCATTGGCCATGGTCTATATATCCTAGTAATCTGGCAAGTCTAATCTAATTACTTGTCAGGATATGGAATTTTATATCTTAAAAGACATTTTGGCTCACAATTTCCCTCAAATTATAGGTGGTGCCACAAATATCACTAGCTACTTAGACTCTGACCTCCTTCACAATCCCACCATGTTTGGTGAACATCTGCCAAAAATAAAAGGTGCTGGAGTATTCACAAGATTTTCACATTTTGACCCCTATATTACATAATGTAGGTGGCGCCACCAATATTAAAAGGAGTCTAGATTTTTATACACCCTATAAGTCCTGAAAGTTATATTGGCCTACTTGAAAACTGTGCACTAATGAGCAAAAGTTTACGGACATCTCTAGTATGTTACACTCGTGTTCTAACAATGATTGTGAAGTGAGTGTTTAAGGTAATTGACTATAGTCACCTCTACACCCAAGTGATGAAATAGGAGGAGCAAACAATGAATGATGGTTTCTGACTGTAGACAGACTAGAAAAAACCTTTGCATGGGTTTAAGTTAACTTAACGGCACACCAACTTATATTAATATAATCTATCAGTGTCTTGGAATGAGTGTTGTATTTTGTCAATATTTTTCCATATCTATGGAAACACTTCTACAGAGTTTTATATAGCTTTTGGGTGTCAAAGGTTTTGTGGCATAGGACGGACAGACAGACATGAACGGTCTAATAATCTCTGGGTCCTTTGGTCAGCAGAGCTAAAAAAAAATTTCATCTAATGTATCCCTTTTGTGACAATGCGAAAGCAGGTCAAGGTCATCCATATTATGCAACATAAAACTTCTATATATGGTATACATTACATTTGGTATTATTGGTCTTATTCTTTCTCAACATACAGTGAAACTTGTTTTGAAAGACCACTCCTAGGGCAAGCTAAAAAGTTGTCATATAAGGCAGGTGGTCTGTCAATGGAGGTGCAGTAAGATGGAAAAGATAGTTAAAGGGACTTTGGAAATATGGTCTTAAAAGGCAGGTGGTCTTTCATTACAGTGGTCTCTCAAAACAGATTTCACTGTACTGAATTTATTGTGTTTTGAACACCTTCTGGTCCATATCTTTTGGACTACTGTAGATGGCGCCACCAGTTTCCATGCGTTTTTCTCTTTTTTGCCTAATTGACATTCCTAACAATGAAAATATCTTTGAAACACAGCATTCTCAATATTTTCATATTTTGGCCTAAATAGTACATAATGCTATAGGTGGTGCCACCAATATGGAACTCAACCTAGATTTTCATATACTTGATAAGTCCTAAAAGTTATATAGGGTAACCTTGAAAACTGTGGACTGTATCGTGCTCACAAGATAAAGTTTACAGTTGGATGGACAGACAGATGTGATCCCATGAGCTCTTTGACCTCAGCAGAGCTAATAAATGGTCCATAATTCACTGCACTGACATTCATACGGGTCTGAAGATTAACAGAGCAGATAATACATGCAGTCATAGTTATAGGCAGGCTGAAAATTATTAACCCTTTCCCCTTTGAATTAAGACTGAGTCAACAGCTTTCCTTGGCATGTGTTGGACACTAAGTGCCCAACCCATTCCAGGGAAAGCTGTTGACCTGGGGCATGTGATCTTGATGAGTCTCATGTACATTTCTCAGTCAAATTGTTTTTCATAACTGTTGAAATTAGTTGAAAACACTGAAGCAGACGACATTTGACCACCTGCCGGTTTTGGCCGGTTTGAGGGGGAAAGGACAATCATTGCATCCTTAACAAGTTGAAGAGGCAACATGGATGGACACTGCTCACAGGGATCCAAATTATGAAGAATGCGTCAAGCAGTGAAGGGCTGTTCCATCAGGTACAAGCACCCCCTACAGCTGTAAACCACCACCTCCCACTTTAGCCATGTTTAGGCCTACCTGCCAAAGTCCATCGCCGCACTTATAGCTTCACAGATCTCTTCCATGGGCGCAGATTCCATCATATCGACCACGCCAGCATCTGTATCACAATATATACAGTCAAACACTGTAGCTCAAAATGTTTATTCACATTTAATTTTGTACAAATATTTTCTTGTAATAGGAATTTTTCATGCACAAGGACTTTGCAGATGTATAGATGTGCAAAGTAAACCTTCAGATTACTTTAAGCCTGCAGAACAACAGTCACTGTGTCAACTTACACAAATTACATTTGTACCTAATTTGCACCAAAAAATACTTTACAAAAACAGGGTATTCCGCTTATTTCCAAATTATTAATCCAAAATTCCATAACCACCATTACCTAAACACTTTTCTGGAGAACATGTCACTTCTGATTACTGTAATTTGCTTTAATTTTGCTGTACTCTTATTTTTGCTTTCTTCACTGATGGCACAAAACCGTGAAAATAAAAACACAGTAAAATGGAATTTTAACATTGCCTGAATAGGAATTATGTGCAAAACAGTGAAATTAAAACTACAGTGAAACGTCATAAATAAAAAAACCATGAAAATTTATACACGCAAAAATAAAGCAATTTACAGTGTACAAATAATTTTATCTTGAATGGGTCATGCTAAAAGAAAAAGTGCATACAGCATTAAATTGATATACAAAACACAAAAAGTTATATGGCTAAAGTAACCATGACTACATGAGATCCTGCTTTTTTACTTTAAAAAGTTTATCCATCAACCTTAAAAAAATGAAGTGTAAATGCCAGCTGTTTCAATATTTTGAATAACTCATTAATGGAAATTTTACATGGCACCTACATGGAAATAGCATTAATATTCCCCAAATCAACAGTTTTCCCAGAGGCCCTGGAAACCTGTTGAGTAATTCCAAGCATAAACTGGTAAAACGCTGTTGTTTTCAATCATTGAATTATGTAACACAGCTCTGACATATAAATTAAAACACGAATGAAAACTAGAACAGACTGATTTTCCAACAGAAAATCAAATGTCTCCCGGTGGAACACTTACGTCTCTGAATAAGCTACTGGTGATACCAAATCACAAATGACCAAGTTTGCTTGAAAATTACAATCCTAATTTAGCTCTCACCTAGATACATTACTCTAGCAATTTTCGTCAAGTTCTTCAAGACTTACTGCAGAGATACCAATTTCACATAAATGACCCTGTGACCTTGAAAATTAGGTCAAGGTCATCCAAATACAATCCCAACCTTGGTCTTACCTTGATACATAATCCTACCAAGTTTCATCAAATTCCATCAAGTTCCATACGACTTATCAAACAGAAACCAATTTCACATAAGTGACCCTGTGACCTTGAGAATTCACTCAAGGTCACCTAAATACAATCCCAACCTAGGTCTTGCCTAGATACATAATCCTACCAAGTTTCATCAAATTCCGTCAAGTTTTTCAAGACTTATCGCACGGAAACCAATTTCACATAAGTGACCCTGTGACCTTAAAAATCAGCTCAAGGTCATCCAAATACAATTCCAACCTAGGTCTTGCCAAAATACATAATCCTACCAAGTTTCATCAAATTCCATATTGTTCTTCATGACCTATCGAACGGAAACCAATTTCACATAAGTGACCCTGTGACCTTGAGAATTACCTCAAGGTCATCCAAATACAATCCTAAGCTAGGTGTTGCCAAGATACATAATCCTACCAAGTTTCATCAAATTCCATCAAATTCTTCATGACTTGTCGAACAGAAACCAATTTCACATAAGTGACCCTGTGACCTTGAAAATTAGGTCAAGGTCACCCAAATACAATTCCAAGCTAGGTCTTGCCTAGATACATAATCCTACCAAGTTTCATCAAATTCCATCAAGTTCTTCAAGACTTATCGAACGGACCAATTTCACATAAGTAGCCCTGTGACCTTGAGAATTCACTCAAGGTCATCCAAATACAATCCCAACCTAGGTCTTGCCAAGATACATAATCCTACCAAGCTTCATCAAATTTCATCAAGTTCTTCATTACTTATCAAACGGAAACCAATTTCACATAAGTGACCCTGTGACCTTGAAAATTAGGTCAAGGTCATCCAAATACAATCCCAACCTAGGTGTTGCCTAGATACATAATCCTACCAAGTTTCATCAAATTCCATATTGTTCTTCAAGACTTATCGCACGGAAACCAATTTCACATAAGTAGCCCTGTGACCCTGAAAATTCGCTCAAGGTCATCCAAATACAATCCCAACCTAGGTCTTGCCAAGATACATAATCCTACCAAGCTTCATCAAATTCCATCAAGTTCTTCATGACTTATCGAACGGAAACCAATTTCACATAAGTGACCCTGTGACCTTTAATATTAGGTCAAGGTCACCCAAATACAATCCCAACCTAGGTCTTGCCTAGATACATAATCCTACCAAGTTTCATCAAATTCTGTCAAGTCCTTCAAGGCCTATCGCACAGAAACGAAGACGAAGACGAAGAAGGAGGAGGAGGAGGAGGAGGAGGAGGAGGAGGAGGAGGAGGAGGAGGAGGAGGAGGAGGAAGAAGAAGAAGAAGAAGAAGAAGAAGAAGAAGAAGAAGAAGAAGAAGAAGAAGAAGAAGAAGAAGAAGAAGCGGGCACTAAAACAATATGTCCCACGGCTTCCACCGGGAGACATAAAAACAACAACTTTCAATTAAAATGCAATCAGCGATTGCTGGATCCATGCCTCCCTCGCCTTATTTATAACCTTGTTAATCACAGGTCTCATTTTGGAATGACTGTGGTCAATAAATATAAGCTATCACTGTGACCCAGACACTTGGGCTGGTGACCTACTTTTATGCATGACACACTCATGTCCAGATACACAGGTGTGTGAAGAATCATAATTCTAAGTCAACGGACAACAGACTTACATCCTGGGAATGAAGTGTAATATCGTTTTATGTGATTGTATCACCGTACCTACACAGTTGACCTAGTGACCTACTTCTGTTTCATGACACACCTTTGGGTTAACATATATGTCTGTGTGAAGTTACATGACACTCAGTTAAATAGTAAAGGAATTATTGCATGGACATGATTTTGTAAGGATATGTCACTGTGACCCAGATATGTACTTTGCCTAGTAACCTAGTTTTGGTACATGACACACCCTTATGTCCAGATGCACCTGTGTGTATAGTTTCATTAAAATAACTTGAAATAGCCAATTATAGCCTGGAAATGAATAGCCAAGATCCAGATACTTGACCTAGTGACCTACTTTTGTTTGAAGACATACCTTTAGGTAAAGATATTTGTGTGAAGTTTCATGAAACTAAGTTAAATAGTACAGAAATTATAGCCAGGACATGATTTTACAAGGTCATGTCACTGTAGCCCAGATATTTGACCTAGTGACCTATGTTTGGGACACGACACACATGTGTAGATGCAACTGTGTGTTAAGTTTCATAAATCTCATTTGAAGAACAAGTGAGCTATAGCCAGGACATAAGTAGAGACCCAGATGCTTCACCTAGTGACCCACTATTGTTTCATGACACACATTAAGGTCAACATGTGGGTGTCAAGTTTCATGAAACTAAGTTAAATGGTAAAGGAATAATAGCTGGGATAGGATTTTACAAGGATATGTCACTGTGACCAAGATACTTGACCTAGCAACCTACTTTTGGTACATGACATACCCTTATGTTTAGATGCAACTGTGTGTAAAGTTTCAGTGCTCCTGCTTGAAGGACAAGAGAATTACAGCCCGGACATGAAGTGTGTTGTAGTTTTACATGATTGTATCACTGTAACCAAGATACTTGACCCTTGACCTACTTTCATTTCACAACACACATTTAGGTCAAGATATATGTGCATGTGAAGTTTCAGGAAACTAAGTTAAATAGTAAAGGAATTACAGCCTGGACACAATTTTATAAAAATATGTTACGGTGACCCAGATACTTGACTTAGTGACCTAGTTTTGATACAAGACACACCTTTATGTGCGGATGCATCTGTGTGCAAAGTTTCATTAATATTAGTTACACAGTAAAGGAGTTATAGAACAGACATGATTTTGCAAGTATATATATCACTGTGACCACCATACATAACCTACTTTTGGTACATGACACACCCTTATGTCCAGATGCACCGATGTGTAAAGTTTCATTTATTTAAGTTGAAGGACAAGCAAATTTTAGCCCGGACACGAAAAGCGGATGGACGGACAGACACACAGATGGACAGAAATAGCAATTACTATATGCCCCTCTTCCGGTAGGAGATGGGCAAAATGAGAATCGCAGATGACATATCAAGGTAAGCTGCACTAAGTCAACAATTTTCCTTGCCCTGGGTTGAGTGCTAAGAGTACTTAACCCAGGGCAATGAAAGTTGTTGACTATGTTCATTTATTCTTGATTCAAGGGGAAAGGCCTAACATAAAATGTCACGATGTCTCAAAACATTCAAAAACGTACCTAGACTGATGCCATATAGTGCAAAATCCAAATCCTCTTCTTCATACAAGCCATCTGCAGCTGTTGATATATCCAATGGTCTCACATGGGCTGAAACCTTCTTTTTCAATGGAAATGCACGATTTGTTGGTGGAGAACGTGCTGGCGAGGTAGGAGAATATACTGGTGATGTTGCAGAATATGATGGTGACGTTGGAGAATATGTTGGTGATGTAGGAGAATATGCTGGTGATGTAGGAGAATACCCTGCGGACGTAGGAGAATACGCTGGTGACGTAGGAGAATATGCTGCAGACAGGGTTTTCTCTGCCTGTTTGGTGACAATATCATCTGCATGCTCCTAGGGAAAAGATGTTCTCACTTAAATTCAAGCCTACTGGTAAAAAACTTTTAATAAATACATTTCCTATGCCCTTTTAATTTGTTGTGAACAGCAGAAAATATGGAGGGCAATTGCTGACGTATGTCGCATGGGCCTTGGTTCCCTTGATCAAGGAATGCTGTGGCATTTTGGGTAAATTACTGGCTCGTGTCATACTGTGTAACAAGTAATGCCTTATAAATTGTCGGATCTACAGCACTAGCTTGGCTTTCAATAAGGTTGCTGTGCTAATCACTGCACTTCTATCCTGTAGAGATGCATCAATTATTGTAACATAAACAAGAGGACTGTGACAGTCATGTGCTCAGCTGACCCTACAAGCACAGACTAAAGTGGTCTTGTGAGCTATGATATTAAATTCACCTTTGTTTCAGACCATCATCACTGTTGCTAACATGTACATATTCCCTTACCAATTGTAACAAAATACAGTAAAATGCAGCATCACCCACTGAACTAATTTAGGTCTAGGGGTCCCAAGAAAAGTGCCTATGCAATTTGAAGCAATTGGCTCGGCAGTTTCTGGGATTATCTTACATTATCATAATCAATAAGAAAGGTGCATTTACCAATAAGTACCTGAACTGAAAAAATCATTGAAAATCAGAAATCTACAGCAGTGCCAACTAGTGCACCGATGGACAGATGGACACGAGCAATGCATTAAGCTCTGTGACCTTAGGTAAGCAGAGCAAATAAGCTGCAGCACCACCTGACATAGCTGGCAACTCTTATGTCTTCACCAGGAGTCTCCTGTTTTGGGGACCCCAAAATTTCTTAAAATGACACGGATTTTGAGGCAAAATTGACTATTTTCTTTTATTTCATGCACTTCTTACAAGAAGAACCTCCCAGTAACATGTTTTTGGGGGTTGACACCTATAACCTGATGAATACATTAAGAAGCAAGAGTCCCTATGAATGTTCACGTGTGATATCAAAGCAACTGTGTGAGCAGTTTTGAAAAAGATTTTTTAAGACTTGCCCCAAGAAAGAACCAAAAAATTCATAAAAAATCCACAAATCAGTGGAACATGACCATTTGAAGCAGCCTGGTAGAGACTCACGCAAGCTACATTGCCACTAGGTTTTGAGTGAATCTGGCTGATGGTTTTGGAGAAGTCGAAAATGTGAATTGTGAAAGGATAACGGGCGACAGACAATGGAGATAAAGTGATGGCACAAGCTTTTCTTCCGTCCCTTTTTCTTTTCTATTTTTTCAACCAGTAACCAATACAGTGGTACCTCTTTTGAGAGACCGCCCCTATGGCAGGTCAAAATGTGGTCTCTCAAAACAGGTGTTCTTTCATTAGAAGTACAACAACATGTAAAAGAAAGCGCTGTGTTCTGAGAGCGGGGTCTTAAAAAGATATGCGGTCTCTCATTAGAGGGGTCTCTCAAGAGAGGTGCCACTGTATAGCTGTCATGAAACTAGGGAAATATGGCACCAATAAGTACGACTACAGACTACAGTAGAGATGTTATTTATCCACTCAAATGCTGGACCATCCAGAAGGACTAGAATACAATACTGTTTTTTGGTACATGTACAGTCAAGCCCGTCTAAAACTTAACTGCAAAACTCATTTTTTGTGTTGCAAAGTGTTGTCCTGGGGTTTGTAAAGGTTGTAAAAGGTTTGCAAAAGGTTAACAAATGGTTTGTGAAAGGTTGACAAAGGGTTTTTAATGGTTGAAACGGTTGCAAACCATTTCAACATTTTAATCAATAAGATTGAGAAAGTGTGTGGAATGGTTGTTAGCCATTAGGGAAAGGTTTAGAAGTGTTTAAAAGGGTTTTAATGCAATAAGAGGAAATGGTTTGGAAAGTGTTAGAAACGGGTTTGAAAAGGGTTTGCCTTTCACTCAAAAGGTTGGAAAAAGGTGGCAAAAGGTTGATGCGTTTGGTGACTGTTAAGCTCAACATGAGCTTAACTGTACATATATTTGATGGTGGACACACTTGGTAAATGATTAACTTCGGATTTCCATATGACTGAGTGTCTTTCATCCAAGAAGTGGCTGACTGAAATTATTTTAATACTCCATGCAAGGCACAGTTTTACCCTTATTTTCCTGAAATTCTACCTTCAAATGTTCTTTATCCACTCATATGCTCGACCATCAAGGACGGACCAGAATACAATACCATTGTTTGACAGTCATGCTACAGTGTAGCCAAAGGATTTATAATTACAAAATATATTTTAAAAAATTCAAATTATCAATACCACTAAAGAACTAACCCTAAAACTTAAAGGGCGAGCAAAAAAGCTGGCGCTCCACCTGGTTGTAATTATCCACACTACAATCTTACTTAACTTTTGTTTGGAGGGGACAACACTGTGATGTCATTTTCGCCTACCATCTGTTAGGCAGGTGGCAGGTGTCCCCCCAAAATGACATAAAAAAGTATAACTATAACACTGTCTTGTAACTATGTGGGGGAGGGGGGCAGCCCTCGTCTGACTTCACCTAATTGCTGTACACATGTTCAGCTACATGAATAAGACGATCAGGTGAGAGATACTTCTGTACTGTACGTTACCTACCTAGCCTCTGATTGCGAAGTAATATTAAAGCAACTCTGACTTAAAGCAACTATGTACAATAATATATAAAGTCAATATGTCCTCTGCAAGATAAATTATATATTATAAAATTTTCTATCAACAAGCTACTTGATTGAGCACAGTAAAGCATGTGGACATTTTGTATCTGGGTTTTTCAGGGCCATTGCAGTGGCTATTAAGGCATCTGGAGATGCATTTCCACCTAGGCATAATGCAGTGATGCCAACATTTAAATGCCATTTCAGTGACATTAAATTGAGCTTATTTATCACAGAATATATACAAAAATACTCAGTTTCAATGCCGGACAAACACCACAAATTAGTCAAAATTTCACCTAATTTCAAGGACTGCCCCTGATGATGAGGGACAGTTGGCATCTCTGATAATGAAATTATTATTGTAATAAATGAAAAGTTTTCACTTCGTCTAGTCTTCCGAAGCTGGGTATTACTTGAAAAAGCTGACTTTGTGACTTGAATCTTACTTCTGTAGCTTCCTTGGCCCACAGTTGAAGAATTATATTATATTAGGTATAGTATATTCAAAAGCAAATCGAACATGATCGAGTATTGCACAGCAATACCTAGTCCCCCACCAGAGAATAGATAGTGAGGTTGACGGCACTAGAATGGTCAAGGTCAAGGTCACAGTGACTCAATTTTGGTGTGTGACACACCCCTTTCCCATAAAGTATCCACCCACCAAATTTGGTAACTGTAGGTGTGAGATATGGCATATGAAATGTGGTCCCGACAATCTAAAATTTTACAAGGGTCGAAGGTCAAGGTCACAGTGACCCAACTTTGGTGTGTGACACACCCCTATCCTATCAAGTGTCCACACACCAAATTTGGTAGCTGTAGGTGTTATGGTATAGGAAATAGAGCCTGCACAATCTAAATCTTTCTCGGGTGGGGGGTGGTGGTGTCCAAAAGTCAAGGTCAAGGTCACATTGACCCAATTTGGGTCCACGACACACCCATACCCCATGAAGTATCCACCCACCAAATTTGGTAGGTGCAGGAGAAATGTTACAAATAAACGGTCCGCACAAGCTTTGCTGGAAGGAAAAACAAACACGATGCGAACCTATAGTCCCTGATGGGGACTAACAAGCAGGCTATATCGACAGCCCATCCTCAGCTGACCTTGATAACCCTCATTCCAATATAAGTCCCCCACCCCGTTCCATGGGTTGCAAGAAGTGTTTGGTGGGGGGAGGCTAAACAAGAGAGCTGTATCAATAGTCCGTCCTCTGTTGACCTTGACATTCAACCCATAGTAAGACCCACTTTGGTCTAGAAGATGAGGATTATGGAGACAAAGTGAAAAACGTGTCTTAAATATCCATTGCAATCCCCATCAACATAACTGACAGGAACTCACATTAGAAAAGTTGTTAAAAATCAGGAAGCCAGAGTGTCACCACATAGCGAACACTTTTGTTTAACCCTCCCACGAGCTACATGTCCACCTAGTTTTAGGACGACCTGAGTAATAGAGCACACTTGGATGACAGGGACAACTCTCTGGTCAGAACATTTTACATCGGAACTAGACGCATCCCTATTAGATAGGATTTACTGTAAACTGGAATGTTCCCCATCTAAGGGACTGAAAAATGCAGTCTTAATAGGACATTTAGTCTGATGTTAATATGAATATATTAAAACCTCTGTAAAGTGGGCACCCTTGAGACCGGAGCAAAATGCCCACTTTAGGGAAGTGTCCACTTTACAGAGGGTTGGCCATTTTGGGTTGTGTGGATGAGCAACAAAGATAAGGGAGAGGCTATACATATGCATGCATACGTATCTCCCTGTATCTTAATCCCACATGAAATAAATGAAAAAAGGATTTTTTTTAAACATTTTGCCTTTATCTCTTGGAAAAAAAAAACAATTAAAACTATCAACTACATGTACTGTGTAGAAAAATACAGTCAATACACTACTTATAAAGAAGAGGTCCCAACTAAGTGATTACCAGCAGGCACATCAAAGTATCAAACTGCAATGTACAGCAAATCACTGAGCTGACACTCATCCACACACCAACTTGCTTTCCAGTGGAGTCAAATGTTCTCTCCACTTTGATACCTTAATCCTATGGTTAATCCACAAAGCTGTCAAAAGTCTTTGTGGACTAAAACAACTGTTATATGCTTTGATGCTTTGTTGATGCTGGCCTATACATATACTGTACTATTTTCTGATAGGGTTTATATTAGGTGGTGAGCACTGATAGAAAAATGACACTTGAAGAATTAAAAGGTAAATGCAGCAAGTCTTGATGCAAAAAATAACACTTTTACAAAGTAAAATATTCATTGAACAAAATGATAGTGCCCACTGTAACAGATTTTGGTAGCTGTTTAGGGTGCCCAATGCCCAGATTAGGGAGGTACCCACTTTAGAGAGGTGGCTTTATAGTGTAGTTAATGGAAAAAATGAAACAGGACCAAAGAAAAGTGCCCATTTTGGCGAGGTGCCCACATACGGAGGTTTCACTGTATAATCTAATTAAGACAGAAAGAAAACCTAGAATGTACTTTGGTGGTCTCAATATACATACATATATATGTATATATATATATATATATATATATATACATATATATATATATATATATAGTATATATATATATATATATATATATATATGTGTATATATATATATATATGTATATATATATGTATATATATATATGTATATATATATGTATATATATATATATATACACACATATATATATGTGTATATATATATATATATATATATATATATATATATATATATATATATATATATATATATATATATATTATATATATACATGGTCTTTTAATGGATGCGGTCTTAATTGGAGATTCTACTGTATATCAACAAATTTACCTGATACATTTTGTCTTCTGTTACCCTTTGTTTTAATCTTGTTTTTGGGTCATAGGTTGCCATAGATCTTGTTTTTGGATCATAGACTGCCATAGATGGATCAAGACTGGCCAAGTACTGTACGGAAATAGCAAAAAAAAAATGTTACTGCAGCATCCAAAGAGAAAACCGGCACCCATATATACAAGGAGCATTTATTTATTAAGTAACTGACAAGCAAAAACCAGAGGACCACGATAATCCTGTGCTTTGGCGACCTTTATCAGTCTCTCAACCTCACCTGCTCACCAGGAGCAACTGTTAACACTGCTGAATTATGAGCTGCATGTGCAGTGGTACCTGCTGTATGTGGCTACCCCTTCTTCCAAGAAAAAGTGGCCACATACAGCAGGTGACCTGTCACCACAGGTAAATTTTACAAAGAAATTGACTCCTATGTCTGAGCCTGGTGACCACAAAAAGCAATGCAGCTGCTCACAGCAGTGGTTACATACAGCAGGTACCACTGTATTTCACTTTCATCTAACAATGTGTCAATATTTCTGATTTTTTGTCAGCACCCATTTCACTGAGAGTGTCGCTGTTGTCATTTACGTCAACATCTGCTCCCTTCTGACTATTTGCTAATGGACCCTGAGTTGACCTGGGATTAAAAGGGTTTATTGGCTCTTTGTCTCAGACACAGAATGACTAAATTTGCTAAAAACATTCATAAATCACTTCTCAGACAAATATTGTCACAAACTGCAAATTTTATACAACTAAACACTGAGCATGTAGAAAGAAAGAAACAAAGGACTATTTGGGTTTATTTCTTTGTTTATTTACTTTAATTTGCTAAAAAAAAAAGGAATAGAAATGCAGTCAGTTATCA
>OZ026621.1:22948036-22986036 GCA_964020975.1 Hermodice carunculata | reverse complement strand
GTGGGTGGCCTGACACCTGAGCGGTCAAATGTTTCGCCAAAATTTATTTCAATTTACTGCACCCACGATAGTGACTGTTTTTACTTGGGTCATTTCTAAAGGCTATTGTGCTCGAGATAACAATCTTGGATAAGAATAGAAGTATTGTTAATATGCTACATAAACATGCAAACACTTAGTAATTTCTTTGCCTGCTGAATAGACTAATTGTCAAAAATCAGCCCAACTTAGATTTATTTGCAATTAAAATAGTCTGTTCAGCGTGCGAGTAATTTCCCATACAAAAAACAAAGAAAGCAAAACACAATCAAATAAAAAACAAACAAAAATTAAAAACTGAACGACAAACAAAACAAGAAAATGAAAAAAAAAACTAGCATGAATTTGTATCTTAAACGACTCCAGATTTAAATTTCTCATTGGAGGACTTTAAATTCAACGACAAACATTCAATATCTGCGATCATTGGTTGTATTTCAGTCTCTATTGCCTTGGTCAACATTTTTCCTTGGCGGGCTATGGGTGTTGTGCGGAGAAAAATTGACATAAAAACAAGCGGAAAAGGAGCTATAACAGAGGAGTGATTGATATATAATGAACATGACTGAACATGGTCTAAACATGATCCACAACGTACATCAGAAAAAATTTTAAAAGCGTTGATATAGTACATGTATATCAAAACTTTCAGCTAATTTGATTGACTCAGAACTTTTTCGGTGGAAAAGCGCGTATGATACTCACACAAACCTGGCATACTAGTTCGAAGAAAAATTTACTGATATCTTGTGGCCGTGATCTTTGGTATAAAACAGCGAAATCCAGGAAAATTGTATATAATTGGATAATACCACATTAATCTGCCAAAGGAACAATTATTGGGACTGGACTGAAACAGGGGTTGTACAGCATAGGTAATTTAATGTTCTATTGAAATTATCCCATGATCACTCCCATCATCATGTCAATAACACAGATACATTTCGTGCGACTAAATGTAAGTTTATTCTGTATCATTTAGAGATGTAAGACTAGCAATGTTTTCATTATTGACTACTCTGCACATAATATTTTCAGCATGATAAACAAAAATGCAAAGCTCCTTGTCCCCTTTCTCATGCAAAGGAGACAGTCACATGACTTGTATTCGCTTAGCTCGCCTGTGATAGGTCAGCTGGCTAGTGTCTTGAAACAGGGCAAAAGTTGCACCAAGGTCTCCAGTTAAACAGCGGTGTAACTGCCCCACGGATTAGTTACCCCGGGTACAACTAAAGCAGCTTTTATGCATATGGATTTTCTTACACCCTAAACAGAGGGGTAACTAAACCTGTTGTAAGTTATACCATGGGTAAGTTACACCTCCTTTATGCATACGGGCCCAGGTCAATAACTTTCCTTTTCCCTTTTATTAAAATAACAAAAAATAGTTCTGAATCAGTGCATAATGTAATAAGTGGGCCAACATTTCTGGTGCGAATAATATAAATAATAATAATAAAAAAAAACAGATGTACGAAATTCGATTATATATATATATATATATATATATATATATATATATATATATATATATATATATATATATATATATATATATGAAAATGGCATTTTGATATTCTTACTTTTACCGTAGTTTTGCAATAATCTAATATATGGATGCGTAAATTCTACCCCCTTCTTATACAGTCTGTTACACTTTTCTTGAATCATTTTGTGCGCAAGCTGTCACAATTCATGCTTCGTGAGATATCCAGGTTTATAAAATCATTGTGGAAGTTAAAAAGGGCGGAGCTGATTCTCAGTGCACGCATCGCATGCTTCGCTGAAGCTCAATGTTCACGAAATACTTACAGGCTATTCCATTGTTAAATCAGTGTCCTAACCGGTACAGTTTCCCTTGAGAGCCTGTATACTCCCGCGACCCCAAGGGTCGAGGAAGGAGATAGCTCGATGGTGAAGTGTGCAGGGTAGTCTCCTAAATGTAGTACTAACTGCCTTCATTATGCATTTTAGTCCTGTAGCATACAATGTCTTTCAAGCATGGACCTACTATCTGAAGGACTGAGCACCAGCGGCACTTTAAACGCGGGAGCTTTGTTACCACCACAGCGGGTGGAGGGTAATAAAACACGCAGGCTTCAATTGCGTATTTGCGGCCGCTGGTCTGCCGACCAATGAACGGTGGGCCAAAGGTACACTTCGGTAGTGTTTCAACTATTTTAATGATTCATTTTATTGCATTTTTCATGTTTCAAATTTTCAATTTTTGTTTTTGTTTTATTTTTCCTTTTTTGTTCGTCTACTCCTCCATGGTCAACCACCGTAGCAGAATATCTATGACTCTATGGCATGGGGACATTATGCATGTTACTGGCATTTACAAGCCCCTTATTGGATACTGGGCCCAGCAATCAACAATTGGACCACTTTTTTATTGCAAAACTTTCAGATATGCCGGTACTTGCCGTAAATTTTGAATTGCACCAAAATCCGCCACCATCTTATCAGCACAAATAATTGACTTCACAGATGAATACACAATATTTTATTGCAGGTCTGGCCCTAAGCATGCTATGAGAGTCATTGAATGCATAGATCTTTCAGGTGCACCCTCTTTACCCACTCGCCCCCCCCCCCCCGCGTATTAGCACGAAAGCTTGACTGATTGAACGTTACGAGCGCCTGTGAATAGGTCCATGTTTCAAGAGACATACCGAAACTTCGAGCTGTATCCTCCTCCTACCTTCGGGTCTCGAGAGTATACAGGCGCTCAGGGGAACTGTACCGGGTAAGAAACCCATGGTCTGGCCATAGCATAACCAGGAAACTGATTTAGCCATAGCCAAAAAAGAACTTGGTATAAACAATATATTTTAGACATAAGAGGAAAATGACGTTAACAAATTACACAAACAATCCATTGATAATTTGACAGATACACATAAAGATGAGAGGAAAAGGAATTTTAATATCAAAATTTTTGATGAGGACTCCTCTATTCCACTTTTGTTCTGGATACCCAAATTACATGAAAACCCTTTTAAATCTAGATTCATACCCGGTGCTGCAAAGTGTACATCAAAACAATTATCGAAAGAAGTAACATTGTGTTTGACTGCAATAAGGAATCATTTTCGTAAATACTGTAATGCAAATTCTAGAAACTGTGAAATTAATTGTTTTTGGAGTATTAACAATTCTCAAAGTTTGTATCTAAAATCAAAGATGTAAAAGCAAAAAATATCAAATGTTTTGATTTTTCTACACTGTACACAAATCTACCCATAGATGAAGTCAAAAGTTCTCTTTCAGAATTAATAAGCAAAATGTTTAAACATAATGGTAAACCATACATTGATATCAATTAATATACAAAGAAAGCATATTGGTCACACAATAAATATTCAAAAAGTAACGGTAAATCTTACACTGTTGAAACTTGGATAGATGCTATAAAATTTCTTTTGGATAATACTTTTGTTCAATGCGGACCATTGGTTTTTCAACAAATAAAAGGCATTCCAATGGGTAGCAACTGCTCCCCTTTACTGGCAGATTTGTATTTAACCTGGCTTGAATTTAAGTATATGGATAACTTGATAAAAAAGGACTTTCAAATGGCCACAAAATTATCAAACAACGCAAGATATATTGATGACATTGCTTGTGTAAATGTACAAAATTTCAGTGAAATTGCTATTAAAAGAAATTTACCCAAAAGATATCCCTTTGGAGGGTAACAATTCAGATGGTTTCAGAGATGTGTTTTTGGACTTGGATATTCAGATCACTTATGACAGGTTTTGTATTAAAGTCTATCACAAAATAGATGAATTTAACTTTGAAGTAGTTAATTATACTTTCCCGGACAGTAATATGTCGGATACTATTGGATATAATACATTTTTGTCACAGATTTTGAGATTTGGTCGTATTTGTTCTAAATTGTAGGACTTTGCATCTAGAACCAAATTTAGTTACAATAAACTTGAGTCAAGAGGACTCAAAGGTGTACTTTTGAACAAATATTTCTACAAATTTTGCTGTAAATATCCCGAGATGGTTAGAAAGTTTGGCTTCAATAATTTTAGAGATTTTAGACTTGCCTGTTTTGCTACTTAATTTTATCTTTTGACATCATTATGTTTAAATGTTAACCTTTCAGACATTTTAGGCTAGCTTGTTTTCTGTTAGGTAAACCACCAGGGGGTACATGTAGCAAGAAGCGGCCTACGCCAGTTACAAGCTTGCCTAATTGTACTTGATATCTGGTTAATGTTTTCATTGCATTCTCCTGACATAAATACAAAAGACTTTCATTCTTTTCTCACTTGCCCTATAATTCTACTGTTAATATCCAAAGATTATTATAAAGTTTGGTCACAATAGTTTATAGTTTTTAGACTTGTCTGTTTTGCTACTTAACTTTATCTTTTGGCATCTTTCTGTTTTAATATTCACTATCAGGCATTTTAGGCTTACATGTTTTTTGTTAGGTAAACCCCCAGGGGCTACAGGTAGCAAGAAGCGGCCTACGACAGTTACATGCTTGCCTAATTGTACTTAAGATCCTGTTAAGAAAAATTGTTTTGATAGCATGTTTTTGGCATAAATGCTAATGACTTTCATTCTTTTCTGATATGCCAAAATGCACATTTACTCAATATTAAAAAAAATACTTAAAATTGACAGTATTTTCTCAAATGTCACAAACTTGACACATTAAGTTGACACATTGAGTCAGGGTTGGCAGTTAAATAGAGCTCAATTGTTTGAGGAGTAGGTGTCATCACGGAGTTTGTTTTACATCTCTGGTGCAGGATGTCCATTGTTGCGGTCCTTGTTAGGATTTGCCTTGGTTTATACAAGTGGTCTAGCTGCAACTGTTTATTTTACAATCACTGGGACTGAATATAATGCCCCAGCTTGTTTCCACTTCAGTGAAACATTGGCAGATGGTTTAACTAAACTAGGCAAAATTAATAACCCTCCGCTTAAATAATTTAATGGTGTACCCATACTTTTTTTAGGTAATTTAAAGATACGCACATGTATGTGTAGCATAATCCTTTAATTACATCATGTGTAAAGATGAGCAGAGTTGGAGCCCATGCTTGACTGCACATGGGCTGAATGTGACACAAAGTCAAAAAGTGCACTTTGCAGAAAGGATCATGAGTGGTCTTTCCTGTCCCTGTTAGGATCCTCCTGACCATTGATTTTTCTCACCATACCTGTGTAATGTGGCCAGAAACTGTGCCAATTGTGGGTATAAAGGCATGGGTTTTTTCTGTCAGTTATGGATTCGCCATCACTGGTCAAACTGTGAACATCACCATGCCAAGGCTATCCAAAATGGACAGGGCAAGAGCCATAGGTCGCACTGAAGCCGGTGAAAGTTGCGGAGCTGTCGCACGGGCAATGGGTGTGAACCACAAATCCATCCAAGAGTTGTTGAGAAAATACCGAAACACAGATGATGTTGCAGATTTACCACGCCTGGGAAGGCCAAAGCTGACCACCAGGCAACAAGACCGTTTCATCGTCAATGCAGCACTGAGGAGTAGGAGCCGCACAGGTCCTGATATTCAGAGCCAGCTGGAGAGAGCCAATCCTCACCAAAGACGCATGTCCATCCAGACTGTTCATAACAGACTGCATGCTGCTGGTTTAAGGTCCCGAATCATGGTGAAAAAGCCGCTTCTTACCCCACGTCACAAGGTTGCTCGGTTGCAGTTGGCAAGAGAACATGTCCGTACAACACATGCAGGATGGAGCAATGTTCTTTTCACTGATGAGTGTCGCTTTTCCCTCCACAGAAGTGATGGACGTGTTCGTGCATGGAGACGGCGAGGGGAGAGACACGCTGCTTGTTGTGTTCACCCCACAGTTGCATACGGAGGGGGCAGTATCATGGTCTCGGCGGGCATCTCTGCTAATGGCAAGACAGACCTCGTCATCATGGAAGGAACAATGACAAGCAGACGGTACATAACGGATGTCCAGGAACCCCATGTTATTCCATATGCGGGTGTCATTGGAGACAACTTCATGCTGATGCACGACAATGCCAGGCCACATGTTTCAGCTGTGGTTCGTGATTACCTGGATAGTGAGAGTGTTGAGGTGATGGAATGGCCAGCATGCTCACCTGACCTCAACCCAATTGAGCACCTGTGAAGCCATATGAAAAGAAATGTGTACCAGAAGATGGGTCCTAACTCAGACTTCGCTGATCTACGGCGTTATCTTCTGGAGGAGTGGGACAGTATACCTCAGCCACTTGTGAGAAAGCTCGTCTATAGCATGCAAAAAGGCTGCCAACAGTGCATAGACAACCATGGTGGCTACACATCCTATTGAATGGACATTTAAAGGTGCTTTATGTGACACAGTGATGAGTCAATTTCTTCTCTATTGAACTCAGAAAATGCCTTAACTTTAAGTACAGTCTGTGATAACTTTTGATGCAACCAAGCCCCATCTGTGATAACTTCTGATGGAAATCTGCACTCAGTTCATATGCATGTTTGAGCGCTCTACAGGTACTCTTACGAACTTGTGATTCAGTCTTTGTCTGCTTATTGACACTGTGCAATGAAGCGTAACTTCATTTGATCAGAATTTCCTCTACATATCTACTCTAAAGTGTATACAGAATAAAAGAAACATTGAATACATTCAAAATATGTGTGTGTTTTTTTAATATAAGAATTGCTTTTAGTGGAGGGTTAATAACTTTGCCTAGTTTACGATAAGCTGTCCAGCTGGAAAGGGTACATATTGGTTCAGGGGTAAGTCAAATTGTTCTTATCTGAACCTGTACTGTGCAAATTTGGTAGTTATTGTTTGTTTGACAGGTATTCTTCTTTGATATGAAGCTCTGCATTTATAAGCAAAACTTCACGTATTTAGCTAATTCATCAATTGCCACGTTCATATTTATTCATTATTATGTCGGTTGTCTTTGCTGAATATTTAGCTTAGACAAGGAGCCGCTACTCAGAGAGACATGTACGGGTAAAAGGCTCCGAAACATGCTGAGTAGTTACTCGCTGAAGACCCTTTAATCTATTTAGGCTAATACAGCCTATGTCAAAATTTTACAGAGGAACGTGTGCAATATGGACAATAATACTTCTATGTATATAAGTTAGACAGGGACAGGTTAGCTTATGGAGAGTAAAGAGTTCGGACTGCGGAATAGGGTAATGACTACTAGGAAGTGGTTTTGGACAAAAAGCGACAAATACAATAGGATGATTTGTGTCTCCTAAATGTATCTACCATAATGATAATATGTCTGAAGACCTAGTGGAACCCCCAAATTTAATTTTACAGAAAACACCAGATCTTTATATTTAAATGCACTTGGCCTATATGATTTTTCTTTGCCTTACCAACTTACACAATTTTTCAAGTAATGACATGAAACAATGCATATGCTTTTTCTTCATAAAAACTACTTCAAATACTGTGTTCGTGGGAGTGAGTGGAAAAGCCATACACAGTTGAGGTCAGTCGCCTATTTACAAAATGGTGAGGCCATTTTAATCAGTCCCTTGAAAGACACTTTATGCTACAGGACTAAAATGCATTATGAGGGCAGTTTTAGTATAACATTTAAGGCTTTAAAATGTTAATATATATCCTTCCTTATGATCTCTCAGTATTATGGTATCTGCTATATGTGGCTGGTAATTCTTCCCTTAAAAATGGCCACCCACAGGAGGTGACTGTCATTGAAAGAACCAGTAAATTAATATATATATATATATATATATATATATATATATATATATATATATATATATATATATATATATATATATCTGTTGAGACAACTTAAGAGTATAGGTATATATATATGTATATATATATTAATATATACATATGTATATTGGAATCTATTGAGACCACGTATGAGACTGAAAAATGCGGTCTTAATGGGATATAATTTAGTGAATAAAAATGGGTAGGTAAATTGGTGTTAAGATAGAAATGGTCTTTTTTTGGAGGTGGTCTTAATTGGATATTTCACTGTATATATTTATAGATATACATATATATATATATATATATATATATATATATATATATATATATATATATATATATATAATCACATGGCTTGAATAGGAAAATTTAACCACCTACAGGAGGTGACGCCTCCAGGTAGCGCTGCACACAGCATGTACCATTGTATCTTTATTTTGAGATTCACATATTCTGCATAATAGTCAGGGTTGATCTGTTGTCACAATAACCATCCACGATCAAAGGTTTTGCATAGATGGGCTTAAGATACTCATATAACATGCACTATAAACGTGAGGAGATCAGTGCTCAAGCAGTGATGTTACAAGTTTCTCGATATCTATTCGATAGTTTGATCTCTCCCGTTGAAGAATCTCTGTTTTTTTTTCCTTGCAGCTTAAATGGCCGATATGTATTGTTTATGAAAGAATCAATAACAAAAACCTTGCTTGCATGACTTGATTCAAACATGTAACGATACAATGATTCATTTTCATATGAAGAGAGAAACTAATCAGCTGCATAAATTACAGTGATAAATTTTCCAAACACCTAATTTCAAAATGCGCATACCGTGAATGAGTGATAGTGTAAACTTTCTGTACTTTTAGACGAACGTTTTGACTGATTCAACAGCTTGCCTCAGCAGCATGTATGCCGCTAGTTGAATAAAAGGTAGGCCTGTAAATAACACGAATCTGGTGTTGAGTGTAACTACAAGCCACATCGGGGCAACGAACAAGTTAACTAATTCCACCCTAATGACGCTTTTTCCTGCTGATATTCTAATGTCGTATGCTAATTGCATTTTACTAGTTTAAAGATTATTTTTCAAAATTTTGGATGGAACTTGCATGTAAGATCATTCAAAATTATATGCCCATGGTCAACAGCTTTCCATGCCGAACTCTGGACGCATTCCGCCCAGAGTGAATACGTCCACAGTGCGCCAAGTAAAGCTGTTGACTTGGTCTTCTATGCGCGTGGAATGAATTAACAATGAAACGCAACTTTTTTTCTAACCTTTCGGTTTGTTCATGATGTTCAAGTATGTCGGATTCCAAGCCAGTCATTTTTAGCACCTTAAAATCCTTGTTTGGCTTTATTTTTTAAAACTTTTACGATAAAGATACTGTTCAACTTCAACAATTGCTTTGCACTATAAGAAGCCTTGCCACATAAAACTTAAGAAATAAAAAACCCCCCAAAAATGAATATAAAAAACAACAAAACAAACAAACAAATACCGGAGCGGTATATCCATGTGTTAACAAACTGACCAATGACATATTTTTAAAAACATAACAAGAAACTGAATGCAGCAAATCCCCAATTTGGGACCAGAAAATTAATAACAACGCACAATTAGCGACAGAATATAAAATACTTTGCATATATGCTTGCAGATGAAAATTACTATTTATTATGCTAACTGCTCAAATTGCATCTACCAGGAATTGAATATATAACAGCTTGTTTGATGGTGCTGCCTTTCAATGTAGATATTAACTCTTAACGTGTTTTATTCTTGATGTTTTATACTTCAGATGGCTGTGGACATCTTGAGCAACGTTTTTTCTGCTATAAAGTATGTTGCAAAGGTAGCCAGTGCAGTCCTACACAACAGAGAACGCTGCGTCAAATTGTCGAGAAAAATAGAGACCCTGAATCCAACATTGCAAAAGTTGAAACATCATGAAAATTCGGACCTCCAGGAGTCTTTACTAGAATTCAATAAATACTTGGAAAAAGTTTCAACTTTCTTCCATAGTTTGCAACGAGGCGGTAATGTGAAACATTTTGCCACTCAATTTACTGGAATAGGCAGTGTGGAGGACAAACTGACTGACCTGGAAGATGAATTAGAATTTCACGTGAAGGCTATCCAGCTGATGGTATCTGTTGATACGGTAGGTGAAAAATACCTGTTTTAAAAGTGTGCAGAAAAGATCGCAATATATACTATAATTCCACCTATTTATATCATTAAATTTTCCATATCACGCAGACACAATTTATCAAAAACAGCTGCAGGAGGGCTATAAGCTCAGCCATTACAAATTCTTTTTAATGGAGCTTCCTAGAATATAACCAGATCAATTCAGGACCCTCGACTCCCATGCTAATACAATGAACCTATTGTAGCTCCGATAACAATAATTGTCCAGTGAAAATAAATGTTATTGGTACAAATAAATAAATATATAAATGAAATATACATATAAGTGAATAAATAAATAAATAAATAAATAAATAAATAAATAAATAAATAAATAAATAAATAAATAAATAAATGAGTAAATAGATAATTAAATAAATAAAAAGCAAATAAATGAATAAATAAGTGAATGGATGAATGAATGAATGAATGAATAAATAAATAAATAAATGAACAATTAAATAAATAAATAAATAAATAGATAGATAGATAGATATATAGATAAATAAATAAATAAATAAATGAATAAATAAATAAATAAATAAATAAATAAATAAATAAATAAATAAATAAATAAATAAATAAATAAATAAATAAATAAATGAATAAATAAAAATAAATAATTAAATAGATAAATAAATTTGCGTAAAGCACCAAAGTACATTTGTATTTTGGTGGTAAGAATATTCTATATTCGAGCGACCAAAATGGCGCATTTTTCTGTTTTATTTTCCCGGACAGTTACACCTCTTTATGACGCAAAACTAAGATTACATGGAATCATAGTTACCAGCCGGAGTATAGCAGTATAGTATATAGATTTAATTCTACAACAATGAACATCGTCCCTAAATTATGCGCAGATCTGACACGAACCATTGTGATGATGACCATGACAACGACGACTACGGTGATGATGATGATGATGATGATGATGATGATGATGATGATGATGATGATGATGATGATGATGATGATGATGATGATGATGAGTAAAATGGTAAAGAATTTTAAAAATCATACTTTTATTGTTGTTTTTGAATAGAATGAGCGTGTCAATCTGACAGGAACTACTAAGCCATTGAAGAATATGGAAGAAGTTGATGGCCCGATTACCAAAAGGATTTCAAGTACATGTGATAGTATTCAGGTGATTGTGCTATTAATGGATGTGGAACTTTCAATTACAATTATTGACAACAACTGACGATAGTCTTAAGAATTTTTTCTAATCTTTCTGACCCTGATTATTGTTGTCGTTGTCGTTGTTGTTGTTGTTGTTGTTGTTTTTAAATTTTTTTTTGGGGGGTGAGTAAGATTATTATTTATGTGGATACAAAAATTATGCAATAGTAATAACTGTATTACTCAGAAGAGCTGTGAAATACAAATTCACCCACACACCCACACGTATATATATATATATACATACATACAGACTGGAAGATAAAGTTGTCCATATGCTCCAGTGGGATGTGACGTTATATATTCATGCACCAAGTTTTTATTTTAAGGGAAATTTGATTCTGCTCTATTGTTTGCGTACGAAATAGATTTAAAAGCAAATTCCGTCTGTGTCCATCATTTGAAACTTGTTGCCATGATCGCTGAATAAAAACAAAACTGGTCTTGGCGAGAAAACCTTTCACCTCAGTGGCCTTGTTTGTGGGTCAAATACAACTGTTATTAAAGTGTGCTTTGACAGTAATTTGTTAAGAGCAAACCTGTAATGTGTTAGACATTCGTGTTGATTTCTTGTAACATGGAAACCTAACATGCATCAGAAGTTGTTGGTTATGTGAAATATGCATCCTCATTCACATAATTCGTTTGGGGTTTTCTCGGTAGAAACGAGACTGGGACCAAGAATTAAGTTCAGTTTTAAAAGAAGCCACGGCAGTTATTCGCATGAAAGAAAGAGTCACAAATAATAAAGAAAGGTGTAACAAACTGGCGGCAGAAATTATGCAGTGTGCTCATAGCTTAAAGACCCTAGCAGAAGAAAAAGACACTTCATTCCCGAGAGTTGTGAGAGAATTCAAGGATGCTATCATCAAGAGTAAACACGTAATTACAAAGTGCTGTGGAAACAGAATCGGGCTGCTTGTTAAAGGGAAGGCTAAACAGAAGCAACTGGATACATCTTTTGAGGAAGCTGAAACTCAACTCTGGAATGCTCGTCACTTCCGCAAGGTACAATGCATCGATGTTATCAGTTGTTTAAAAGTCATGTTTACAATGTGGGCATACAGTGTAGTTAGCTCCCTATACTATCCAATGACATTACTATATTGCTAATAAGGTGATCTGAAGCAAAGACAAACTGATGTCGTTTACAAACCGAACAGATAAAAGTTTTGTAATTGATATGTAATAAACGTACTTACCAGCTTAAGCATATGGAAATTAATTTTGGAAGTGTAAAATATGGTATAAATGATACACAGTTTGAAGTTTTCATCCTGGTATAATCCGAAGAAATCGGTGAAGCATTGTCAGTTTTCACGCATAACATGGTAGTAAATTGAGCATGGGGACCTGCGGGGCAGATAACAGAAAGTGGGTACTTGAAAATTGACATGAACATATCTGTCACACCGATTTGTAAGTTCCTTTTTATGTTTTCTGGTCCCTAGTAGTCGAATTTTTATCACATAACGACAATTTTAACCATAAATCTCTTCAATTTTTTACGAGTTTGTTTGATTTCATTCTTGTGACGATACAGAGTTTAAAAAAAAATTGATATTGCCTTGAAAAACTTGCTTTAAAAAATCCTCTGAGATGGGGAAAGCGAAAAAAATTATGTTGACTTTTTTTGTTTGAACGGCTCCTTTCCATAAATTCAGATCAAACAAAAATGTGGTGATTCAAGATGCCGCGATTTTAGACTTTAAAAATTTATAACTATTACTTCCGCAAGCTGCACATTGTGTTTGGAAATAACGATTTGCTATGATACAGTTTTATCGTTAAATTATAATTTCAAGACACAATACAAATAAGCTATATTTTTCAGAAGCGAAACGGAGATTTATTAATGGAAAATGGTTGTAATACCCTAAAAGGTGCATGATATTTGTGTAATGTACGATTCATTCGACAGTTTATGGAATAATAAACAAATGCGCCGACAATCAAAGCAGAATGATGATATTCAATTATCTGACAGGTGCTCGTTTCCGATCTATTTTCAGTACGTTCAAGGGATGAAATATGATTCTGCTGCAGAATTAGAACCAGGTAGGCCTAATGAAGATTTATATATAAATAATCACTATAGTTAAGTTTGAACCGTGCAGTACGCTTGCGACAATGGGCTACCATGCTAAAACCAAACCAGGGATCAACACATAAAAAGGTAAAAGTTAGGATATTGTAAGAAATGATTAACTATAGATCCATATGTATGTATGTATGTATGTATGTATGTATGTATGTATGTATGTATATATATGTACATATATATATATATACATAGCACTAGTAACCTGTTTCGGCGTTAGCAGATGCGTTTCGGAGTTTTAGGGCGGTTCCCGGCGTTACACAGCGTATGTCAGCGTGAGACAGCGTTACAAACGTTGGGAATCGCCGACTAACGCCGGGAAACGCCAAAATCCAATTAAGACTTTTTTGGACCTCGGCGTTAGCCAGCGTCAGTCGGCGTTTCCCAGCGTTTGACACCCTTTCAACACTGGCCACTATTGTGAAACGGTGACTAACGCCGGCTACCGCTGGCAAACGCTCTGTGGTCCTCTTAACAAGCAAACTCGCTGGGATACATGTAAAATCTGAATTCAGTTGAGCTGGTATGAGAAGGATCTATGGAAATTTGTGTCTTGTACTTGTACTAATCATCAATGTACTTTTATTTTTTTTTACAATCATGGGCAATATAACATAATTATCATTGATATTATGATGATGATTTATCCATTGAGGTGTATGTGTAGGGAATGACTTTGCTCATGATCACTGATATATTGGTCACCTTAATCATGGTTACAAAGTGAAGACAAATCAACAATCCTGTTTTCAATTTATATTTAAACACAGCACAGAAATTTTTCATTGTATGTACAGCACAAGTCAGCAATGTATAGCTTTGCGCAAGCATAGATGTGAATCTGGGCGCACCTACTAACGCCGAAACAAGTTATTAGTGTAGGTTATCGCGACAAAAACATGCAGAAATGTTGGTTTATTGCTGAAAAATGTTATGTGAACTTTGACAGCTTAGTATATCTTGACATAAACTTGTGGCAGGCAAAGTCAAGAATGCATTGTAAATTTAAACACACACACAAACCAACCAGATCATTTGCTGTTCTAAGGTCACGGGCATTTAAGGTTGCACCACAAAACAGGGAAGCCAGATTACCTTTGAAAGGCAGGTTACAACGGACCAAATTTTAGAGTTACTGAGATTGCTAATTATCGTAAATATTTTTTGTAAATTCAAGGTTTCACAGCGAAATATAGGAAACCAAGTGTGCCAGTAAATGTGAAGGACTGGCAACCATTTGTGCAGGTTTGCATTTCTCCTATTACATAGACGTTCGTTGAGCAAAACAAGTACTGTGAATTGCTTTATTTTCGCGTGTTGAAATTTTCACGGTTTTAGTATTTTTGACATTTCACTGTCGTTTAAATTTCACTGTTTTGGACATAGTTCCCACTCTAACAATGTTAAAATAATATTTCGCTGTGCTTTTATTTTCACGGTTTTGTGCCATCAGCGAAATAAGCGAAAATAAGAATACAGCGAAATTAAAGCAATTTACAGTATTCATTTTCGTTAGGTATCTATGACGTATTTCGGGATTAAAGGCTGAAATAACGAATCCAAACAGTAGTATAATGGAGTCCTGGACCTCAATGACGTAACACCTCTTAATCCCACTAAAAATTATACCATCACGGGTGTCTAAAATAGATTAGGGAATTATAGCCCCTCCTGGGTCTAAAAATAGATGTGGAATTATCGCCCCACTGGGGCTTAGAATAGCCCCATGGGATGAGAGATAACCTCAACAAGCAAACTCGCTGGGATACATGTAAAATCTGAATTCAGTTGAGCTGGTATGAGAAGGATCTATGGAAATTTGTGTCTTGTACTTGTACTAATCATCAATGTACTTTTATTTTTTTTTACAATCATGGGCAATATAACATAATTATCATTGATATTATGATGATGATTTATCCATTGAGGTGTATGTGTAGGGAATGACTTTGCTCATGATCACTGATATATTGGTCACCTTAATCATGGTTACAAAGTGAAGACAAATCAACAATCCTGTTTTCAATTTATATTTAAACACAGCACAGAAATTTTTCATTGTATGTACAGCACAAGTCAGCAATGTATAGCTTTGCGCAAGCATAGATGTGAATCTGGGCGCACCTACTAACGCCGAAACAAGTTATTAGTGTAGGTTATCGCGACAAAAACATGCAGAAATGTTGGTTATTGCTGAAAAACGTTATGTGAACTTTGACAGCTTAGTATATCTTGACATAAACTTGTGGCAGGCAAAGTCAAGAATGCATTGTAAATTTAAACACACACACAAACCAACCAGATCATTTGCTGTTCTAAGGTCACGGGCATTTAAGGTTGCACCACAAAACAGGGAAGCCAGATTACCTTTGAAAGGCAGGTTACAACGGACCAAATTTTAGAGTTACTGAGATTGCTAATTATCTTAAATATTTTTTGTAAATTCAAGGTTTCACAGCGAAATATAGGAAACCAAGTGTGCCAGTAAATGTGAAGGACTGGCAACCATTTGTGCAGGTTTGCATTTCTCCTATTACATAGACGTTCGTTGAGCAAAACAAGTATTCATTTTCGTTAGGTATCTATCACGTATTTCGGGATTAAAGGCTGAAATAACGAATCCAAACAGTAGTATAATGGAGTCCTGGACCTCAATGACGTAACACCTCTTAATCCCACTAAAAATTATACCATCACGGGTGTCTAAAATAGATTAGGGAATTATAGCCCCTCCTGGGTCTAAAAATAGATGTGGAATTATCGCCCCACTGGGGCTTAGAATAGCCCCATGGGATGAGAGATAACCTCAACAAGCAAACTCGCTGGGATACATGTAAAATCTGAATTCAGTTGAGCTGGTATGAGAAGGATCTATGGAAATTTGTGTCTTGTACTTGTACTAATCATCAATATTCTTTTATTTTTTTACACTCATGGGCAATATAACATAATTATCATTGATATTATGATGATGATTTATCCATTGAGGTGTATATGTAGGGAATGACTTTGCTCATGATCACTGATATATTGGTCACCTCAATCATGGTTACAAAGTGAAGACAAATCAACAATCCTGTTTTCAATTTATATTTAAACACAGCACAGAAATTTTTCATTGTATGTACAGCACAAGTCAGCAATGTATAGCTTTGCGCAAGCATAGATGTGAATCTGGGCGCACCTACTAACGCCGAAACAAGTTATTAGTGTAGTTTATCCCGACAAAAAAAACATGCAGAAATGTTGGTTATTGCTGAAAAATGTTATGTGAACTTTGACAGCTTAGTATATCTTGACATAAACTTGTGGCAGGCAAAGTTAAAAATAGGAAAATGACATCACAATCACATGACTTTTGACGTCACAAATTTGTATAAATGGTGGCTGATTTTGATGGTGGTCATTAGTTGTTCCGCCACTGTCCAAGAGAGCATATCTACAAGAAGAAAGAAGCAGACCTGAAAATGGCAACTACATTCCAGTTGAGCCAGAAGACTCTGGTGGAGGTACGACCTGGCCTGTTTGGATCTCCCTATGTTGCTTTAGGCAGAATCCAGGGGAAGTCTTCACGATGGGTGTTCCTATCAGTTGCAGCCTGGCAGACCTTGGTTGCATTTGTACCACAAGTGGCAAGCATAGTCAAAGAGGGGTTAGACAAAAAATCCGTCTGCAGTTAAATGGGCGAGTGCTGTTGGCAGGATCAAGTTACAAGGACAAGTACTATGTGGGAATGCACAGCGTCGACACTCAAGGACAGAGGGTGAGAGGTCACATACTGAATCTTTCCTTAGAAGAATGGTCTGACCTTGTCAGGAACATTCATAGGATCAATCATGCTGTGGGTCTGGCATATGTACAACCTGGCACTCTGAAAAGATCTCATCCTGCAGATGTCAAAGAAAGTGAGACCAAAAGACAAAGGTGAAGATCCACAAGCCATGGTGAAGCAGTACCAATAGTGCAATGTACATCCACTCGACCATGCAAAAATCAATGATAAAGATGACTGTTGGGTCTTTTCTGAGGAAACTGCCATAAATCAGCTGGAAGAACACAACAAAAAAGGATATGAAGTCCATGACACTTCTACAGACATTATTGAGACCTGAGAAATACCTTTACCCTCTACAGAAGTCTTGGTGAAGTGGTTGTTTTTGTACCATCTCAAAAAGAACATTGTCAGTCTTACAGATGTTAATTGCCACGCCTGTGGGTTGGACTTGTGTGGGCAACGTGATCACATGCAAGGTGGTGGCTGCCTGGCTGAATGGGAAAACAGTGTGGACTCTTACTTCCCACAGGCACAAATGAAAGTGTCATGTACCCAAATAGTTGGGGCTTTCAAGAAAGTCATGTCTGTTCTTAGCAAAGACGTGATTCCTGAACCTTACATATTGTCTTTAGCACTAATATCCAGCATGTTAGAAGATGAACTCTTAAAAGAAATCAAGGAAGAGGTCAAAGACCTCCGTGAAGACTTTTATAGACTCTTTGATGAAGTGTGTCCTAATTTCAGAGAATGGACCATTTATCCCACACCTACCAGTGATGATGTGAAGGTCTGTGACTGTTAAGTGTAAAGACTAAAATGCATGTGACAGCACAACCCTATACAAAATCCAAGTGGTCACACAAATATTCATGCATATATTGTAATATTAGACTATTAAACTACATATCACTTGAATATTTGATGGCCTCTGTTATATGTATAACAAGTGTGCATGTGAGTGCATGTAAGTTCATTTACTGGTAAGAGACCTACAGTGCAACATGGCGCAGCTGACGAATGTGGTGTGTATGGCACAACTGAACTGTGAGATTGACTTGAAACACTTGGCTTCCATCTCCAGAGATGTCGAGTACAATCCCCACAAACACAACTGTCTCATCTGGAGACATAAAAAGATTAGAGGTTGTTGTATGTTGTCAAAGCATGGTAAAATGATGTGTAATGGAGCAGGTTCTCTATTCCAGAAGCCAAGAAGCAAGTGAGACGTTATGCTTGACTGATCCAGAAAGCTGGCCATCCAGTACAGCTGTCTACCATCCAGGTAGCCACCATGTCTGCTGTACATACCTTGAGCAAACACATCAACTTGACCTAACTGGCAAATGTCGTGGGTGCTGAATATGAGCCTAAACTTTTTCCTACAGTCATGATCAAAAGGGATTCTATCCATTTCACTTGTTTTGCAAGTGGTAAGATAATCATTACAGGAATTAAAAAGATAGCCCAACTAGAACATACAGTCCTTCCCTGTCTCATTGAGTTGGAACTACTGTGATTATTCATGAGTATGAGGTAGTCTGGCTGCAGACTCTCAACGAGACAATACAAGGATGGATGACTATCTAGCTGAACTTTACTATAGCCCAAATTGACCAGCTAATTTTTCTAATCCACGCAAACTCTACGATGTGGTGAAAGCTGAGGACGGATACCCGATCACTCTAAAATACATCAAAAATTGGTTGAAAGGTCAAGAGACCTATACTCTTAATAGACGTTCAGTGAGACCCAAACCCCACAGCAGAGTGGTGGTAGAAGGACTGGATTCACAGTGGGACTGCGATCTGGGCGACATGCAAAGTCTAGCCAAATATAATGGAGGCATCAGATTCATTTTGTTGGCTATAGACATATTCAGTCGCTATGTGTGGGTACGTCCTTTAAAATCCAAGAAAGGTCCAGAAGTGGCCAAAGCTTTAGACAGTATTTTAAAAGAAGGCAGACAACCTAATCATATTCTCCAAGTGGACCGAGGTACAGAATACCCCAATCAATATGTGAAACGGATGTTGAAACAATACAATATTCATTTGTTGCTGACCAATAACCTGTCTAAGGCTAATTTTGCAGAGAGAGCCTTGAAAACCATCAAGAGCAAAATATTCTGATGTATGATGTCCAAACAGACACATAAGTATGTGAACGTGTTGCAAGACCTAGTGAAAGCTTACAACAAGACTAAACATAGTAGTCTCGGAATACCTCCAGCCAAGGGGAACAAAAGCAACGAGAATGAAGTCAGACTGGATCAGTATCTGCTACGCAGGAAAGGTAAAGACGTCAAACAGTCCTACAGATTTAAAGTGGGAGACACTGTGCGCATTTCCCATCTCAAAACTGCATTTCAAAGAGAATATCAACAAAAATGGACATCTCAAAACTGCATTTCAAAGAGAATATCAACAAAAATGGACTGGTGAACTGTTTAAAGTGACAAGACTTTACAAGAGAAATGGTATACCAGTCTACAAACTACAAGACTGGAACAGAGAGGACATCGAAGGCAGTTTTTACAATCAAGAATTGCAAGCTGTTGATATAGATCAAGACACTTTGTTTAAAGTGGAGAAAGTGTTGTCCATATTGTTGGACCAGAAATGGACAGCGAGAAGCTTTTGTGAAATGGTTACATTGGCCTAAAAGATATAATAGTTGGATACCAGCACGGAACCTCCAAAATCTATAAGTAGAGCTCAAAAAACTATAAGTAGAGACCATGGATCAAATAATCTTATTCGTGTTGAGTGAAGACTGCAAGGCGATATTTCACACGTCACAAGTCATTTTGGGAGAAATAGGAGAAACAATGACAAGATTGTGTACAATTTCATTAAACATCACGTTAGACTAAAGAGGAAAAAATAAAGTTGTGAAACTGTTATTCATATGTGTATGTTTTTTACTAACAAAACATGTGTGGTCTTATTTGTGCTGTTGTGTGTGCTGTTGTGTGCTGTTCTGCTGTTCTGTGTGCTGCTCTGCTGTTTTGTGTGCTGTTGTGCTGTTCTCTGTGGTGTTGTGTGCTGTTCTGTGTGCTGTTCTCTGTGCTGTCCTGTGCACTGTTCTGCTGTTTTGTGTGCTGTTGTGTGCTGTGCTGTTCTGTGTGCTGTTGTGCTGTTCTCTGTGCTGTTGTGTGCTGTTCTGTGTGCTGTTGTGCTGTTCTGCGTGCTGTTCTACTGTTTTCTGTGCTGTTGTGTGCTGTTCTGCTGTTCTCTGTGCTGTTGTGTGCTGGTCTGTGTGCTGTTCTGTGTGTGCATTTGTGCTGTTCTGCTGTTCTCTGTGCTGTTGTGTGCTGTTCTGTGTGCTGTTCTGTGCTGTTGTAAGTGGTGTTGTGCTGTTGTATGCAGTAACACAATTTTGACCTGTTAAAATATTAATAAGTAGAGCTGAATTAAAAAACACACTAGAACGTCAGTGTTGTAGACTTCTATGTAGTCTTTAGTTGTGAGATGTAAAGTGAAGTGAAGCCACCCTACTTATAGGGTTTGGACACTTGAACATTTGCACACATTGCTCTTTTTTAAATTTAACCAGATTCAACTTGATTTTTTTCTGGAATCTGCGAAAATGCATATCTGTGCAATAAAACCGGATAAAACTGGTATTTTTCTCGAATTTTCCAACACACCTGCAAAGTGATGAAGTGTATTGCGTAATATGTTGAGGTGTTAGTGTACCTGCGTAGATAAGCCAATTTTTGTCAATACTAGTAAAAGCAGTGGCGGCATGCTAAGATCTCTTATCACGCAAAATAAATAAAGAGTTAAAAGTCCCCAAGATATGCCTAATGTAACATTATAGTGTGAGAAAGCACCTGTATTTATTTTTTATAACCACTTATCAATGATAGAGGTTTCATGTTTAATGAACATTCCCGAGACACACCTGTATTTGTTTAACGCTAATCATTGGCTTCCCACTGATTATTTATATTTGATAAAATACTGAGAAAGTTCCATAATGCACACCTGCATTAAAAAAACAGTTCACCCCATATAATTTTCCAGTTTTAACCAGTTTTGAGCTTATCTCTCATCCTATGGGGCTATTTTAAGCCCCGGTGGGGCGATAATTCCATATCTATTTTTAGACCCAGGTGGGGCTATAATTCCCTAATCTTTTTTAGACACCCTTGAGGGGTATAACTTTTAGTGGGAGTAAGATGTGTTACGTCATTGAGGTCCAGGACCCCATTACACTACTCCAAACCAACATTTAAATGTAAACATTTTGATCTTTATGGAATTTAGCCTGTCATAAGTCGAAAGCGAGTTGACTAGGTGGTGCAAAATCGGTCATGTATTGAAGAATTTTCGGGGATGGATATGGAACAAATTGCCCTGGTGGCGTGGACACCCGAGGTATTGTTGTCTCAGCTGGTATAGTTTGGAAAAAATGGTTAGGTGTGTCTCTTTCAACATACTAAAATTAACATGATAAAGGAAGCTCACTTTTCTAGGAACACAATTTCCTTTGGAAGCAATACAAGTCACAATACTGTGTGATGGGGAATGTCTTTTTGGTTCTGCCATTTGTTACTTCTTTTCCATTTTAGGAGATATTTTGAAGATGGGTGACGACATTGAACGCACCTGTCTTGACAATGCACGCGAGGGAACTTTCATAATAGACCCAACTGTTGTTTTGCCAGTAAAAGGACGGATCGTTGCTTGGAGTATGCATATTAAACGGGTTGCACCAATAACGCTGCAGGTTTGGAGATATATTAAAAAACAGAAATATCGTCTCATTGGACAAAACCTTTTTTCACCCAATAAACCTGGAAGCCAGGTTTTTCATGTGGAACCAGATGAGCAAATTGAAATGCAGAAGAATGATGTGTATGGGATTCATTTTGCAAAGAGAAATCCTATTCCTTTTGAAATACCCGAAGCGACCGCATGCGAGAAAAAAACTGTTTTGTCTTTAATGGAAGGAACCAGCCTTGAGGTCGGGAGGAGTTACTTCTTTGACAAAGTTACGCAAAATGGAAACAGGACCTACTCGTTGGGAGTTCATATCAGATCGGAGGAGGAGGAAGGTGAATGTTTATTCTGACAGATTGTTAACGCGAGCAGGATTTTGATTCCAAGCTTTTGTGTAGATTACAAAATGCGCTCGTAGTGTACCTAGCCATGCTCAGCCTGATAGAAGGCTGTCTCTATGTTTCCAGAAAAAGTCCAATGAAGCTCAGATCACCGGTTCAAATGAAAACATTTTGGTTAAAGACTAAAATTACCCAGTCTGATATGAGTTTAACCTTTCTGCTGTTGGCCAATGGTACCATTAATTATTAACCAGCACTTTCATGTTTAAGTCTTCGATGTCAGTGCAAGATGCATGCAACACCCCTGTAGGTTGGTTAATTTTACAAGTAAAATTGTCATACAATGTTTCACCAGACACGAAAGTTATTATTTATTTGAAAATGAGACAAGTATTTTAGGAAATATTAAGTAGTAAATTTAAAAAGGCACATAATCATGAGCATACTCGAGATTATTCCAGGCTTTGATTTGGAATAGGTCACCAATTTTCATTCCCGATGCGTAGCTGGGAACGGCTTTTATCTTCAAGTAATTCTCTGATATTTGTTCCCACTGCACATTTAGAAGTTGGTAAGCGTTAGACAAGACACTGACATGCGCCAGTAGCCTTTCAACATTTAGTATTATCGTTTTCGTTTTGCTGTTTTTACTTGTGATTAAAAAATTAGTGATTTGTTCCAAGGATGTGTTGAAGTTAATGCCAACCGATGGTCAATATAATTCCTTGATTCGGGACAGCCTGCACAAATTATTCACCAAAACATCTGGATAATGTCTTACGCTGACAATGCACAGATTTCATCGTGAAAAAAATATTTGATTATAAAAGCATTGTTGCAATGTAATTCATCGCTCAATGCTCTCCTTAGTCATCAATGATATTATATTCAAATAAAGTAGCTATGATCTACATAAATGGGTGTCATATTCACCCGCACAAAAAAAAAAAAAAAAAAAAAAATCATGTTTAGCAGCGTGTCCATGATACAAAAATATAGTGAATTAGTGTGTATTTGTGCTTTTTCTTCATCCAGTCCTTCCAATGCACAATAACTACTGCGACTCGTGTAAATCGTTCATTATAGGCATCAGATACTTTTGTTGGTAAGTATCGTCGTTTTATGATTTTTGCCCGTATCGTTTATGATAAATATGGAAATGGTTGACTGCATAAAAAACATCCCACCTGGTTGACAGGGGCCTCGGGCATTGGCCAAAGATGATCACCCATTTGAGGTCCCCAAGTTGACCGAGCTGTACTTTATTGTTAAAGTGATGGTAATCCTAAAATTTAATTTTTACCAATTTACTGTGTGTGTCCCTCATCCGAATTCAGCATTTCCTGCTACATCCTTGGTCAATTATTTTATGCCTAATGGCCTTGACTACTTGTCCCTGAAATGACACTTTGAATGATTTTAAACGCACATTATTCGCTGGAAGTACCCTTAACTGTAACGGAGGGGATTGGGCCGCGCGCAACGGTCCCGCGACTTTCACGTTGCATTGATGAACTTTGTGTCACATGTCACCCACCAAACCATCCAATTTATTTATTGTACAGATAGCTAGTTTTGTTAGAAACAAATTTCATATCAATACGATAATATTCAAGGATTTAATAAGCCAGTTTACAAGGGGGTATCAGATTGAATATTTTGTAAGCATTTCTTGAAACATAATCGATGGATAAGTGTGCTGCATATGTAAAATTAAAGTAAATACCAATATGCAGGAACATAATTTTTGTTTACAAATAAAATACACATTTACAGACTAATCGAATTCTTTGATCATTATTTCAAACATCAACAGCTAATTCTTTTTGTGAGCTACGAAAGTCTCAGAAGGAGGCATCTGACGGAAAAACAACAACCACAAAACGATTCCTAGATAAAACATTTATCTTTCATAAGACGATCAATGAAGCAGATCGATCAACTAACTTTCAACTGACGCTATCTACTAAATTGATTGATAAGCAGAAAAGTACGTTGCGAGAAATACCCCAGGAGAAGCATTAGAAAAAGGGTAGGGAAATTTTGTAGAAAGCTGATTTTTTTTCAGGAAAGGTGCAGAAACCACTCCTGAAGCCCACCATGTAAAATTCACCATGTTAACCCTTGTGGCAACTTCAGAATTCATGATGGCCGCTAGTCCAGTCAAAAATGAAACAAAAGTCCCAAATTACCTAAATATGTTGAGCATAAACCTATAAACAGTCGTTGTTTTCACACTAGTTTATTTCGATATGTTCTAGTCCATAAAATGTGATAGACTTATCAACCCTTTGATATGATTTCAACTTTGGGGCTTTCCATTATATAAACATTGTTCCATAGTGTCTGGTCCTGCCGTGTGTTTAGTCCATGTTACAAATGGTATATCGCACCTGCCCACAAATGTGTTTAATAGGAATTTGGATTTCATACATGAAATGCACTGAGAAATTATTTGGGTTGAGAGTTATCAACATAAATTCAAATCTGCGTACTAGAAAAGTATGTTTCAGTTTTTCAATACCGTCTTTAGTTGTGTCAAGAGAAGAGTCAAAGTCTGGCCCCTTTGATGTATTGAGTGAATGTCATCGATGCAACTCCAAATGTGAATAGCACTGTGACAAAACATAAATCGCACAAAGTGAGACAATTTTTCTCAGTTTACATTGTTGCAAACAGTTTGCCACAAATACAATGTCTCTACATCAAAAAACAAAAAAGTTGAATCCTAGTTTCTTCAAGGCTCTTTGAAAAAAGGACAACACTTGGTACGGTTGCTGTTTAAACATAGGACGACAGACACACAGGAGAGTGAAAGAAAACAAATCAGTAGTTTGTTAGCTTTCCAAAAATGTGTAGTTTGTGGCAGTTTGTATGCACATTGATTGTTTTGTGATAGCACCTTTACAAGCCCCTCAAAATAACACTGAACCAGACGCTCACCCATAAGAGAGCAATAGCTTTCTTCCTCCCCGTGTTTTAAAGGGCAGATACAGTCTCACACGCGCCAACTACATGTGAAAACAGCAAGAATTGTTTTGGTGCGAACATGGAGAAAAAAGTATCAAATATTTCCTTTCTTTAGAAAAACGATTATAAAAGTAAATATATTTACAAAATTAATAACTAAAGACAATAAAGAAATCAGTGCACTAGAAGATATTATTGAAGAAGAAAAGAAATTTTATGAAAAAAACTATTTCTCAAATCAAGATGAGCAGATATCAGAAAACATTGAATTTAGTGCAATTTTTGATAACCCAAACATTCCTCACCTATCTGAAAATGAGAAAGACAAGTGTGAAGGTATGATAACCGGACATGAATGTTTAAGTGCTTTAAAACGGTTCAAGAATAACAAAAGCCCTGGAAGTGATGGTTTTTCGGCCGAATTCTATAATTTTTTTTGGATTGATATAAAACACCTAGTTTTAGATAGTTTTAATTACTCTTATCAACTAGGATTACTTTCCACTGACCAAAGAAGAGGTGTCATTTCATAGATACCAAAATAAATAAATAAATAAATAAATAAATAAATAAATAAATAAATAAATAAATAAATAAATAAATAAAATAAATAAATAAGAATCACTTACACTTGAAAAACTTGCGACATTTGTCTCTACTGAATTTAGATTATAAATTAGTTGCAAAAGTTATGGCATTAAGATTACAAAATTTGTTGCCGAAATTAATTAATACAGACCAAACTGGCTATGTTAAAGGTAGATATATCAAATATAAGACAAATATCAGATATCATAGAATTTACTAGCTTGCGTGATGCACCTGGTTTGATCTTGTTAATTGACTTTGAAAAAACTTTTGATACTTTAGAATGGCATTTTCTGGACAAAGCTTTAGATGTTTTCAATTTTGGTGATTCTTTTCGAAAGTGGGTTAAAATCATGTGTACAGACATAAGTAGTTGTGTAATCAACAATGGATACACTTCACCTTTTTTTTACTCTATACAGAGGGGCTCGTCGAGGTTGTCCACTTTCCCCTTTTCTCTTTATTTTGGCTGTAGAGTTATTAGCCATTCATATTCGGTCTAATTCTAATATAAAAGGAATCACCATAGGATCAGAAGAGGTTAAATTGAGTCAACTTGCTGATGATACTACATGCTTTGTTCTGGATGAGGCACCAGGCAAAGCAGTTTTAGACCTGGACAAAACCAAATGTATATGGATAGGTAGCAATGCTGGAAGACAACCTGGTAATATACCTGCAAAGTGGAACTCTGTTGACTTCTCTACCTTGGGTATTAAGTTTCTTAACAATGAGCAAGACATGCTGTCTCAAAATTTTGATGACAAATTTCAACTTATGAAGGAGGTTTTGAATATTTGGAAAATGAGAGATCCCTCTATAATTATTAAAATCTTAGTTATTCAGTCACTGGGCATATCAAAATTAGTATATGGTGCATCGACAGTTCCGCTAAGCTCTGAAATGGTGAATAAAGTCCAGAAAGAAATTGATAAATGTATATGGGGAAATAGCATCCCTAAGGTTAAAAGAGATATTATGTGCCTAAAGCCAGTTCATGGTGGATTGAAAGCACCCGATTTTGGTAAAAAAGTGAAAGCATTATTGATTACGTGGGTTAAACGTCTTTTGAATGAGGAAAAAGTTAAATGGAAACAAGTGGTTCAAAAACTTTTTCCTTGTATCAAAATTTATGATCTTTTTAAAAGTCGATTTGCTACTGATTTCGAGTGGAACAAAATACGTGTACTACGTGTACCATTATTTTATTCTCAAGTCATGAATGCGTGGAATGAGTTTAGGTCTCTTTTTCTTCCAAAAAGTGCTGTCTCGGTCCGAAAAGAAATGTTGTGGTTCAATGAGAACATAACAGTGCAGAATAAGCCTATATTTTTTAAAAAGTGGTATGACAAAGGTATTAAATTTATACATGATATTGTAAATGATGCAGGAGAATTTCTCACCCCAGAACAGATAATTGTGAAATTTGATTTTGAACCTAGCATTTTAGAATATTTTCAAATACGTTCAGCAATACCTTATGACTGAAAACAGTTGTTAAAGAGTCACCCAACTGCACGTATGAGAAATACTGATTTAAAATAATTTATTAATGGTAAATTTGTTCGCTTGCAGAATATGAAATGTAAAGATATTTACTGGGTACTAGTTGAGCAGGTTTCTAAAACTGAACCAAATTTTACCAAAATGTGGGCAGTAACTTTTCCTGAATTATGTGGAACAAGCCAGTTCTGTAAAAAAGTGTTTTCTTTGGCTTTTAACACTACAATTGAAACCAAGCTACAGTCCTTTCAATTTAAAATTTTACATCGAAATTTCTTGTGAATAAGCATTGGCTTCATAAAATGGGGATTGCAGAAGATGAAACACGTGATTTTTGTGGAGGAGCATCTGAAACAATAATTCATGAATTTTGGGATTGTCCCACTTCAAATTATTTTTGGTATGAATTTACTTCCTTTTGGGAAAACTACAACTACTACCCCTCCCCTTATTTATTAATCCTCTATTGTTTGTAGATGGATGAATGCTTTGCACTAGCTTGTTTTGTACTATTTCCATTTATAATTTTGCATTGTTATTTCACATTGGTATAAGTCATACTTTGTTATCTATTTGTTTGTTTGTTTGTTTTTGTTTTGTTTTTTTGCACAGGAAGTAATTCCGAATAGTGACAAAGGTATGCAATAAGTTGTCACTAATGGTTTTTGTTTTATATTTATCTGTACAGCTTTGACGGATATGTATATACCCTAGGAACTAAATAAAAAATTGTTTTGGACCATTCAACGCTTCTTGAATGTCAACAATGCAGTATGTCTGTAAAGGATTCCACCCGCAAAGCATAATGATGTCAATGTCTGGGCTTGCATGGTAAACCAACATGACCAGCAGCTCTGTATCAGTGCCAACAACAGGTTTTATTTGTGTCTTAGCTACATACATATAGTTGACACTATCAGCAATGATCGGCTTGACTTGAAGACCGCTGCACTCAAATACGTCTCTCAGTTTTTGCATGAGGCCAGCCTTGTTCTTTGCATTGGCCAGAATTGTCTTGCGGGGGTACATGGGCTTTCATATCCAACTTAAATAAAGTTTTTGGGGATGCTTTGTGTTCAGAACTTCGTTGCAGTTCTGCAGCTTTTGTGGAGTAGGAACAGCCATATCCATCAAACACTGCTGTATCACGATTTCCATAATCATGATAATAATTATGTACATATGATAGATCATTGTCATAAACGTGACCATATGTGGCATCGTTGGGCCAGGGAACACTTTGCTGTAAATGTCAACCGTCAAGAATGTCTACCGTCAAGAACAAAAAGAGGATCACCTATGATTTGGACATGTACATTTTATTCACTTTCGTCCTCAAGATGGTTGCTGGGAGTACTTTTCGTGCTCGTTCTCACCACACCTTTATCAAATAAAGATGGTGGTTGCTGTGTAAACTCATAACACAGGCAAGCCTCCATCTCAGACCTCTCCTGTATGACACACGTGACCCTCATATTAAAATAATAATGTACTGTTTACATTCCCTTGTACCCTATGGATATAATTTTTGTCACCACCTATATTCATCGCCCACTTGTCATACATGTATTTCTGTTGAGATTAGCCTGTCCTGTTGGTGGTATAAAGTTATTTGCTCCCAATGAAACAGCAAGCCTTTTTAACATTGAATCGGATTTATGAATATCTCATATTTCTGTTGTGTTTAGCCTGTCCTGTTTGTAGTATTTAAAGTTATTTGCTCCCAAATGAACAGCAAGTCGTTTTAACATTTAATCGGATTTATGGATATCCCAAATTAAATTTTGGATATCCGTAAATATAATAGAATGTTAAAACAGATTGCCATAGTTCAACATACAGTAAAGAAATATGGCTGAAATAAAAAAAAATTTTCTTCTTCCTTTAGTTCTTTCTTTTTTTCTTTCTTTCTTTCTTTCTTTCTTTCTTTCTTTCTTTCTTTCTTTCTTTCTTTCTTTCTTTCTTTCTTTCTTTCTTTCTTTCTGTCTTTCCTTCTTTCACTCTTTCTTTCTCTTTCTTTCTTTGTTTCTTCTTTCTTTCTTTCTTTCTTACTTCCTTCTCCTATTCGTTTCTTTTTTCCTTTCGTTTTTCCGTAAACCTAGTAGTACAAAAATTCCACTTCAGTTGATCACCGATTTGGAATATTTCGGGAGTTACCACATCAGTAGGCTTTTGAAGGCGTTTAGACTTCCATGTACAACGCAAATGTTATCTCAGTCTCAACTCATTATTCAGCTTTTTGAAGAAGCAAAAACTTATCTATATGGCAAAGCCAATTGCAATATGCTTTTATTGATTAAAGGAGCTGCCTTAAAACTCAATGAATGCTTAACAGATTCTTTATTGGTACAAGTCTGCTTATATAAACGAAATGCTTTTGTCTGCGAGTCTTTTGTGTTTTCTTGCTGTATACTCATCTTCTCGACAGTGTTTGTGGTGACATGTTGGTTCAAAACATAGCTGCATTCAGTGACGTGTTTTACAGCAATTGTCATGACTTCGATTTGTGTGAATTCTGTGAGAGTTGCGAAGGCCATCACCCGGACCACGTGTTTTTGAAGATGCGATATTTCACACCAGGGCTGGGGGTTACTGACGATGGATTCTTCAAAACACTGTTCAAAAAGTCCATCTATGCTGTCGGCAACGAAGGGTTGGATTATTCTGAGAGCCCCCGTGAGTTAGTTGTTTTCTTATTGATTTTCTTATTTGTCATGCACCTTGTCGTGTGTAAATTTTTCACGGAAAAACTGTGCTACCATATTGCACAAGTAGTTTTATGGATACGCTGCTATTAATATATTGATTGATGTGTATCGGTAAACCACAAAACAATTATATATATATATATATGTCTCTCTTTTCTAATTTTTAAGAAACTCATAATCAGGATTTGGCCATTTTTCTCATGCATTTCTAAAGTTTAATTTTTCATCTTGGAATATTATGGAATATAACATGTTTTGGTTTTTGCTATGGCAAGGTAAATACTTTCAAAGATGCTGTATTTAATCGCGCTAGCTTTCAAATATATCTGTAGCTAAATTTTCATTCAGTGGAGAGGTGTCCTTCATGCAAGACATATGCCTTGCCCTTCAACAGGTGTACCTCCCGTCCTTCATTCCCTGCCTAAGAAATACCTCGACGAAGAATACCTCGAAATGAAAACGAGGCTGCTACCTCTTAATGAAAACGAGGCTGCGTGTTGGGACTACATATATCAAGATGTATTCGAAATGGCTACGTGTGGAGACAAAAAGATTATTTGACGATTATTTGACTTCAAATATACTGATGTGCACACACTAATGTGTAACTCAAATCTGATATGAAACTTTATGTCGTGCATACAAGTATGAGGCAGATTCCGATATTTATTTCCATCGGAAGAAGTGGCACTAACATGTAATGTTCAAATACTAGATTTCATTTATGCTGAGGTTGTGTGTGAATCAACAAGCGATATGAAAAACAAACGAATAGAAAAAAAAAACAAAACAAAAACAAAAAAAAAAAAACAAAAAAAAAAAAAAAACCAAAAAAACCCCAACAAATTTGCTCAGGTTTTTACATCCGCTATCTACTCCCTCTGCAGTGGTATGTATTTGTAAATCACTAAGTTTCATTCATCGTTCACCTGAAAGTTTCAAAATAACTATTCTGACAATTTCCGTGCCTTTTGACATTTTAGCTTGGCATTTGTCATTGTGTGTGACAAATGTTATGTGCTTACTTATCAAAATCCGTCTAATTCATCTTTAATTTTTCTCTTATCTTTAGCCCTTCCCATGTCTCATTTGGAAAAAAATACAGGCTCAGTATTACAGCAACAGACAACAGAACCAAGTAACTGAATGAGGATAAGCACTTTGTCCACTTGACAAAAAAAAAGAAAGAAAGAAAGAAAGAAAGAAAGAAAGAAAGAAAGAAAGAAAGAAAGAAAGAAAGAAAGAAAGAAAGAAAGAAAGACGTTTCTGGTCGGGTAACTGCACCAAGGGGAACCAGATGATTTATTCACACAAGTGCGAATATCCAAGAGAGCGAAGCCTTATTCATGCATGAAACTTTATCTGAAAGTTACCTGCGCTCAAAAGCGAGGTATTGTTTGGTGAGCTCTGAACCATGCCTTGCGACGTTGTCGTGAAAGCTGGTTCTCTTTGACGGTGCATTCACCCTTGCAGGCGATTTAAAAAGTCACTCACACGATAGGTAATACGAGATATACATATAAATTTCTCGCCACAAAGCATGGGGCTTCCGCCTGTCCGGCATATTACTGTCAGAGACAGGGCTAGACGTGCTTAAGTCTCACTGGACTGTCTTCCGTATTTTATTTAAAATCAACTTCATAGCAAAATAAAATTTTAAGTAAACACACGTCGTAGCCTTATTCTGTTACAATACAGGTAGGGCATTCAAGTTACCTAGCTAATTGGCGTGGAATTCGAACGTGCATATAACCAGATAACATTGACTCCAGATGATTAGCGCCGGGTGGTCTGCACTGTGTTTCTTATCACACAGACAAGCGAGTGGTCATAACAACGCACCCCTCTTCAGAAGCTGTTAATTAAGCTGCTGCGAAATAAAGGATTAATTGAAGTGCACCGCGTCAGGCGGAGAGCGTCCAGCGAGACTTGTAAGGCTTGCCGGCTTGTCGATGCTATGAATTATTCATGAGCAGTCAAGCACGTGACCAATTCAAGGCCATCACAAATTCCTTGTGTTGACTGTTGTTTATTAATCTTTACATGCAAGCACGCACAAAGGTGTCGGCAGCCGGAGGGAGACGGTCAGCTTTGTCTCGCTTGAGTGGCCAGTGACTAGCCATGCATTCATCGAAGACCACTTTCCACTCAGCCTTATCTCAATGATAATGGGATTAGAACTGACTAGGACTCAATAGCTGCTACTGTTGAAACCGACACGGCGGCAGTGTCGACCAGTTAAAAAAAATAACAGTAGGACTTACTTAATAACACCGTGTAGTTGGCATAATATTATTCAGTTTACTTTGTGCAGGGGAAAATGTATCGCACTTCTGGGTGGGACCGCGGGATGGGAAAAGAGGAACATGCACCAGGGACTTAATTAAGTAGTAAGAATTTCCACATTGTCATGTTTTGTGTGAACTAACGGTGACACATGGAGCATTTGTGTGTCCATGCTGTTTTTAGCCGTTGAACATATGACAGATGCCACCATTTCAAACTATGATCAGATCCCATTTATTGAATAAAATCTGCCCAAAGTTACATTTATGCCTTACCCAGACTGCAAGAGTTGGTTATACTTGTCATGTGTCTATACAATGTTGGACTTGATCCGTCTGTAGTTACCGTATGCATAAACATCCTTGTCGGTTTTGAACCGTGGCCATCGACATGACAGTTATTCCAAAAGATCAGCGTGCCATCCATGTCTCAATCACAAATCTGCAGTAAGATTATTAATTTTAGCATTGGTCACAACTGCGAATCCAGTTACGTACACTCGCAATGGGGAATATGGCAAAAACTCTTCTTGTCGACGAAAAATGATGCTGAGTTCTCTTTGTTTCAAAACGCGACTGTTTACGAGTTGAAAAGAAATACTTTGAGCCATCTGATCAGTTCTTGGCTCACAATGAGCGCCACTAACGACATCAAATTGAGGCTGAAATACACTGGTTGCACTAAATCGACCTAGAATCCTATTCTGTGCCTGACTGAAAGGCGGAAAGCCGTGAAGCGAGTTCACTTTCAGGGGAGAAGTGTCGATCACGCTACGTGTGTCGGCGACTGGCATTGCTATGTTGTCTTGCCAAGGTGTCAGTAGTTAGCGTCGCCATGGTATATTAACTGTGTCTATCCTATCATGAGAGGGCAGACATGTTTATCGATCAGAAAATAGTAGGAACAATGATGAAATGATAAAGATTGGGAGCTAAATTCTACTGTGTGCTCACTCCGAGTTGGCAAAGCGATTGGATGTACAGTTACAAGGCAACTATGATTGGGCTTGTTTGTTTACGTTTCTGACTGATAGTTTCTAGTACTGTAAGAGTATCTCCAAAAACAAAACATGGTGCCACAGGAATGTCTTTAGGAAATCTTGGTAAACCTGGTCCAGTCTATATTATTTGCGAAATGATGACTGTCATGTGTAATTTTCATAACATCTATTGAAATATTTAGTGATATTCAGTTGTTAATAGGATGTGTTCATATCTTAATGCGGCCCTACTATAACACCTATTGAGCAAAAGAGGGAACCACCTGCATCAGGGCAGATCCATGTATTTAGCATGGTCAAAAGTACCTTCGCAACAGAATGAACAACACAAACACACAATAATCTTGGAAAAATTATTTACATATACTTGAAACAAAAAGGATGCCAAAAATAATTAGAAATGGACTCCCTTTTGATTGAAAAGGTGTTATTTATGGATGTTTACGTAGTATATAATACAAATCTGCCCTGATCATGGTGGAAGCATCAGTCTGTTGCCCTGGGACCACAGGAAGTGAGCAGGATCGCAGTTAAATATGAATGTCTCCTATTCCAACTTTCACTGTGGACCTCTGCACAAAGTGGGAAGCCCTTTCATGCATGGTCAACTGATTGCACACCTGCAACTTGTGTGTGTGCGTGGTGGGAAGTCCTAAAGATTTAAAGTAAACGTATATAAGCACAGTTGAACAAACTGCACTTTGTAACTAATTTAGGCTTTCACGAATGTGAAAAAGTAGGATCTCACTGCTCATGGTATGGGTCGAAAAACAATGAAAATCGCGAAATCGTGTTAAATTGGTCATTCTGTAAGACCAGCTGTAGAAAAAATGTAACTGTGGGATGTTGTAATGTGTAAGCACAATGCCCTATGTGATACGTCACAGGCATGCACAACTTCCAGGCTTTTTACCAGAGCTTACAACTGATTACAAATTCCAGGCCATTTATGCTGATAACTTCCTTTTAACCTCGGAATAAGACAAGTATTTTTTCACTTGCTATATATAATTCCCTGTGGGACCCCCATGTCTCTAATAAACAGTTCAGCTAATGAGGCATATAATAATCATAATCTGACTGATACAGCGGCTTGATTGTGCACCAGATATGTTACGGAATCAAGAGGGCTCCAAAGGGGAAATGCCTCCATCATCCGATTAATAAGCCTAAGTAGGCATGAGGCAATAGAACAATGATGTTAACTAGACACTAGTCGGCCTTTGAAGTACTCGGGAGGAGACATATGTTAAACCTTTGCGCATGCTTAAACCATCATGTTACATAATCGGAGTGAACAGACTGTGGTGGTTAATATTTACAGCTTAGAGTGTATTCCTTACAAAGATATAGTGCTCACCGGGGCAAGACTCGATGTGATGTCGTTTGCCGTGTGACTAATTCTGTCCACACTTGACTTCCATATATGAGTGAATGTTTTTGGCGGCACAAAGCATAATGTCTTCGACGGCGACTGAAACGTAATTGGGGCTGGCGAAGTTCAGTGATGGCTGGCGGCAGATAATTCTGAATACTCAATGGCTTTAAATCCCAGGCACGTAATGGAAATAGACTGAATTTATTGTCCGAATCTAACGATTTTAACAGGTCTGCCTAATCCTCTGGGCTGCCCATAGGATTGTGACAGCCTGGTCTAATGTAACTAAGATCATCTCTAATCCTCTGGGCTGCCCATAGGATTGTGATAGCCTGGTCCAATGTCACTATGATCATCTCTAATCCTCTGGGCTGCCTTTAGGATTGTGACAGCCTGGTTCAATGTCACTATGATCATCTCTAATCCTCTGGGCTGCCCATAGGATTGTGACGGCCTGGTCCAACGTTGCTGTGACCATCCTTGGTGGTCAGTTCTCACTTCCAGCCCCTTACTGTTGGCCAGCTGGTCAACCAGTCCCAGCAAATGACCTTTATGACTGAGAGACCAGTGTTTTAACTAGCATAACGTATTCTCTAGAATTTTCTTTTGGGACAATTTACTTGTAGCTGTTATATGTAAAATGTGATCTTTAGGCGAATTGTATCAAATGTGGGTGTAAAACATTACGGTAAAAGTATTATTTTCTTTTGTGCGTGCATGTAGATTCTATAAGGTCTACAAGTATTTATTTTTGATCTCCGATTTTGTTCTTGTATGTATTGCATTAGATCTAGAAGTATTTATTTATGAGGTAATATTTGATTCCTTCAGCATGTAATGTGTAAGATCTGGCTGTATTTAATTATGATTTTCCCGCGTTACGGGTTCAATAAGATATCATTGCTGTATCATCTGATGTTCCAGCTGGCGAATATACATTAAGGTGTCAACTCTCACTTCCTGAGTACTGTGAGGAGGGAACTGAATTTTTGAACAGTTCATCATCGTTTGCAACAGCTGGGCAGCTCACCAGCTTGGCAGTGGAAACAGCCGGTACTAGTCCGGTGACTCTGAAGATCTGGCGCCCTGAAAATGATGAAGCCCTCGAATACAGGCTTGTGTACCAACATGTTGTGAAACCAGACAAATCTGGCAGAGTTTTGGTGACCCTCGACGAGGACGAGGTCATTGCTGTGGAGAAATGGGACACCGTTGGTATTTATTTTAAAGGCCGTTGTCCACTCGTTCCTTCCTCACAGGGAAATGATGAGGATCTGATAATGCAAACCTTCCAGGGAGAGCCTGGCAATGTGGGTTCACTTTATCCCTTTGACACCTCAGAGAAGTCCTCGTCAAATGCGTATAAAGTGGAAGCTATCATCAAAACTTCGTCTGGTAGGTCATCCAAATAAATGAGCAGCTCCATCGCTCTTTTCAATGCATTTGGTGCAGGGGACTGGTACAAATAATGTGTTTCGAATGCATTTTGGCATATTCGACGGCTGCGAAAATTAATGCAACCTTTATATGTTTTGCGCTAAGTTGGCAGTTTTACTCAGAACTTTACCTTTTCCCCAGGGGTCAAGACTAAGTGAATAACTTTCCTTGTCATCTTATGTTGATAGGGATCATCTACAATGCTCAATCAAACCGATTTTCTTTACTGTTGACAGGAAATGTTAACCGCTCGTCTTTCATCTCAGCGAGCTGGGCAGGACTCTTTGCCCCCTGGAAACAAATGGAAAAGAGTTCCTACAACTCTGACCATGCACACTGGTTTCCATAATATCACAATTATAACAGTTAACGTCAACAGTTGTGTTATGGAGAATGATTGGAAATCACTGTGAAACATGTGGAACTGGGTTTATACTTTTTTGTTGAAATTAGTCAAAAACAACGAAGTAGACGGCACGTATCCCCGGTCGATATAAAGGGGAAAGTATTCAACACTGCATTTAGTAAGACCTGCCTTGCTGTGTCTTTCCAATTAGAAATATAATAACGACTCTATCGTAGCCTTCCACATTGTAGTTTATTTAGAGGTATCTAGCGTGAAAAGCTAAGATTTTGTTGTTTCCGGCACGACTGTAATAAAAAGAATGAGCCTGACATTAAAAACTCGACAAGGGAACATTTGCAAAGTCATATTTTTTCAATACTAATTGGAACACAGTGTTGAGTTTTGCCACTCAGGTATGTTAATCCTACGTTGAAATTGAAGTAAGTAAAATCTGGTACGCGTTCTTGAACTTGTCAAACCTTGGGCGAAATTACTACACCACACTAGGAGAAGCAAAATGACCTCACACAAAATAACTTTAACCTGATAATTCGTGTATTTTTTCCACAAAGCAGACCTGTTAATACTGGTATATATCTGACAGGAAGAAAAGTGTACAAAGTTTACGGCATTAATGTGCAAGTCACAACAATAGAAAAAGCATTTTTTACGGGTCAATAAACTGCATCACACTTTCAGCCTGAGACTTGAACCATTTTTGCCTAGGCATGCATGACATTTAAACCCAATCAATTTATAGCAAAAGGGAACATGACAAAAAAAAAAAAAACCCTGGATTTTTTGGAAACTCCACTCAGAAAAGGAATATTATGATGTAATCGCTACGGAAATCGGAGCAGCAGAACACAAGTCATGATGAAATATGATAAAATGCTATCACAATTTTGCCTGAGCAAGGGAGTCAGCCATTTTGATCATATGGCAATCCCATAATGCAACAGTGGTGACATAGGCTCCTCATGGGCAAATTGTCAACATTGCAATTGACTTCTAAAATTCCAATGTAAACATTGTTTTATTAACTTTATGTGGTATATTATGTTTGATCTCACAATTGTGCTGTAATTACATTAAATACCACTCACAAAGATTCGTTTATCAAAGTTTTCAAATTAGCCATCAAATGGCGATATGTCATTAGTGCTCCAACGATGGCAGCCTCCAGGCCAAACCTTTTGCAATAAAGTGACACTTAAAACTTTTGTTCTACTGACCTGATTTGCATAATTTTTACATCAAAATGCTTCCATTCTTAGCAGGTTTTCCCATAAGGAAAGTTTCTTTATTTGGTCTTTTGTCTCTAAGTAGTAATCGGTCAAAATTGGGCCATTTTATAGCAATGGCAACATTTTCTTAATTCGCTTCCCCCATGTACCCTGTTGTAATATCAAATCAACAACAGCTCATCGGAGCATCTTGAGGCGTTCCACCTGATAGTTCATCCCATGCCATTTGTCGTCTGCCTGTTTGTCAATTGGTCTCAAGTTCAAATTAACCTTGTTTGTCATTGTCCAATTGTTTTGATCTTTAGACCAGCGGTGGCATATCGACTGTACATGTGACGGTTGCGGTTTGGACATCGTTGGTGCACGATACAAATGCTGGTACGTGGCGTTTGGTAATTGAAATTCATGTGGATTATCACATACGATGTCAAT
>OZ026621.1:22924836-22947836 GCA_964020975.1 Hermodice carunculata | reverse complement strand
TCATTGAATAACAGCGCATACGAGTGGCCGTCCACGTTATATATGCTGGTAAGCAGCATGCACAGGCTGTGAGAAAGCATCTTTTAAAGTTAACAGCATTTTTCACTTGAAACCAAGACATGCCAATTGTGGTGAAAAAGAAAGTGCTAGAGATGCAGTATTCATGGCGGCCATTTTATATGGTTGTGAAAGCTGGTTCAATGTTAATGTGTGGAAAATTGAAAGTTTATATCTGAAAGCGATTAAGTCCTCATTGGGAGTACGGATAACAACCGCCAATGACTTATGTCTGGTAGAGTTGGGTTTTCCTTCTTTGAAAGATTTAATCATGTACAAGCAGAAGATTTTTTTGGGAGAAAATGCTAACTGAAAGGCATGGTATGCACGATGACCCCCTAATCTATGCACTTAATATGAATAGAAATGGAGGTACAAGTACTCGCAAATATATAGACTGGTTGTTGGCTATGGACGATATCCTTGGAAGTGCTATGCAAAAACTGAGAAATAAGATTGCCAATTGAGTGAAATCTAAGTATGTGATGTACATGGAGATAATTCCAAACTTGTCAACACACCGTGTGTATACTAAAGACCTCCACGACTATATACCAGAGATGGTTAGAATATCGTTCTCCAGACTACGCCTTTCATCGCATAGACTTGGCATAGAGAGTGGGCGTTGGTCACGCATCCAGCGTGACCAAAGACTGTATTTGTGGACTCGTACAAGACGAGCGCCGTGCAGTAAAGTGGTGCCCTCTGGTTGAAGAAATTCGCACGAGATTGAATAAACAGCCTTTGCTGTACCCACAGTGTGTAATAGAGGCCAAGGTCTCAAATGACTTTACTGCGCTACATGAAATTTTGAAGTTTTACATACAGTAATTTGTGAAAGACTTTCTCGTATAATTATTATAATGTGAGGTCTTATGTTGCAGCACCTTTGAATATATACTATGTATGCACCGTTTTGGACTATTATTGCGTCAATAAACTAATATATATATATATATATATATATATATATATATATATATATATATATATATATATATATATATATATATATATATATATATATATATATATATATATATGTATGTGTGTGTGTGTGTGTGTGTGTGTGTGTGTGTGTGTGTGTGTGTGTGTTTGTTCAGCACAAAATAAAGCTTGTATATCTTAATCAATGAGAAATGGAGCGGGCGATCATGGGATTGTGTGACCGATGACGCGGCCGCGGGCTGCGGAACTTGTTAAGACTTCTGCTATGGTGTTTCTGTCGAAAACGATGCCATTGTAGTTTTGTAAAAGTGCCAATAGACAAAACTTGAGTTCAGGGTCGTAGATACGTGGAACAATTTACCAAATAATTGTGGAAGTAGCGTCCTAAAACAGTCTTAAATGACGTTTGGATAATTCATGGAGTAAACACATGTATTCAGCGGATTCAGAACACCCACACACACGAATAAGTTGTAAGAACATGGCAATAATGAATTGGAAAGATAACCTAGGCGGCATTATGCCTAGGAATGGCTGTAAGTGATCTCGTATCATATTGTATCTTATTATTGCTGTTGAAAAAAAATTCCGGAAAAAATATCCACATTTTTCTTCTTTGACAGTGTAATTTGCATATGTTCCTATCATTGTAAATTTGGCGAAATATTCAGCCTTATATATATATATTGAAGCATTGCACCGACGGTCAGACCTTACGAGCGGCCGATGCGAGACATGGCAACGTCCAGGGTCGGGTGAAAATTAAATTGTAGGCCTTGCATGACTTATTTGAACCTGCAGAACATTGACTTTTTTATTATAGTCATGTTCCTGTTCATTGTGATTGTTCATTGTGACATATACTTCTTCTTCCTCTTCTTCTTCTTCTTCTTCTTCTTCTTCTTCTTCTTCTTCTTCTTCTTCTTCTTCTTCTTCTTCTTCTTCTTCTTCTTCTTCTTCTTCTTCTTCTTCTTTTTCTTTTTCTTTTTCTTCTTCTTCTTCTTCTTCTTCTTCTTCTTCTTCTTATTATTATCATCATCATTATCAACATCATGATGTCTACATTAAGAAATGGTCTTGTTCTCTGAATGTAATCCCAAAACAGCATGAGAACCACCCAATGCGGACCGCAACAATATCTTTACCAAGAATGATTTTGAGCATTTTATTCACAATGGAATGATGGCCGATATCCTCTTAGACGTCTAGCTTGAGTGTGAAACGTAATTCCTGATACATTCTTGTTCACAGAATATACTCAACAACATGCTTATTATTATGCTTTTTTTTTAGCCTGTGTGCCGACCACAACCTGTGTGAGCAATGTGAAAGTGAAGATGAAAATATAAACAAAGACCACGTTTTCATTAAAATGAGACGTCCAGCACGGCATGCCGGCCGCAAACGTCATGAGCTAAAACCTCTCCTGCCTGAAAACATCTACAATTACTCAATGCCTGAAACGCCACAAAAGTCTTTGGTTCGTGTTTTTGTATGAATTTGCTCGAGACATGATAAAGCTTCACAAACATGATAATGATACCAGTGTCTAACCCGTACCATATGGGCATTATAATGATACCCTGTCTGGACCTGTACCACATGGACGTTATAATGACATCGTCTAGCCCGTACCATATGGATGTTATAAGGATACTCGTATGTAGCCCATACTTCATGGGCGTTATAGAGATACCCATGTCTAGTCCGTCCCTTCCTCCACAGACAATACCATGTACTCGTATTTTATTAGCCAACACTGCTTGTACAAATACTGAAAATTAGAGTTAGGTTGACTGCAAAAATTGAAGTTAATATTTATGGTGATGCTAGGAAAAATATAACTAAATAAAGATCACAAACAAATGCCTGATACGTTGTCAAATGTTCTGAACATTATTTTCATAGTCACGCACCCATGAGGAAATATTCTTTAGATCCCTAAATGGCATAGCTTCATTACGGGTGCGACTATAAAACAACTAAACCGAATCTTATTCCTTGATCAATGAAACAAAGTCTCCCTCTTTCTGTAATAATCATTTGTGTATTTTCGTAACTAAACATGAAATCTGTTACAGTAAATTATAGTTCCGATTGCTATGATAGTTTTTGCCTTTTTCCTTCAGATTGACGAAACTATGTACGATACGCTGTTGGCTATGCTTTCCTCGTGGTACATTGAAGAAGACGAATAAGATTTCATCTCAACGATGCTTCACGTGCTGCCGGTTTTATAATATATATACATATGTACGTGCATACGTACACACATACATATATACATACATACTTACACACATACATACACACGTACGTACGTACGTACACACATACATACATATATACATTCCACGTCTACAAAACTTTGACTCTTAAATCAACTTGCTGCTGTCCTGTTTCATCCGATCATAACCATTTGTACCCAGTATGAACCTTTGGTAAGTGAGCTCTGCTGTCTTGACGTATAGCGGAACGGATATCAAAGATCAGTTTTGGCATTTGATCTGACCTGGTTTAGAAGAAATACATCACTTGAAATGTAGGCTTCTGATTCAGGCTTTACATACGACAAATATTAATGTTGAAAAAGACCAGGGACAAATGCATGTAGACTTTGGAGGACTCGGATGTCCACTGCTTGTTTTATATTTGCTACCTTCCTCAATTCAACTTAGACGTGTAGTTTTGGGAGCGTCGCTGATGACCATATAATCTAAGTACAAAGTTACACAGTTGCACATTTCCTCAAATTTCAGGTGTCAGTGTTGAGTATGTTGAACACATATTGTTCTCTTTGTTTTGACAATGGTTACTGGCATAATATGTTTATGGAACTTTTAGCTTGCTTGAATACACTGCATTAATACTGTACATGTTATGGTGGTGCAAATTTTAGATATGTGTCTCTTCTAGCGCAAAGGGTCACCGTGCCCCTCCCGTCCATGCCTGGTAGTTTTATCCTATAATTTTTTAAAGTGGTAAAGGTCATATATTTGTATAAACTTGCGTGTTTATCCATCTTGTTTTTATTCATATATGTACACGTCAAATTAATTAAAAAGTATGACTTTGTATGGGGAAAATGTGTTCCCTTATGGAGCTTAATTTTCAGGCCATAATTTCAAACCCAAAGTGCAGTCAAATGATTTGACATAGTCTCTGTGTATAGGAATGAGTATTTACATATGGTTTGGTTTTTTTGTTGGACGAGAATCGAAACAGCAAATGTGGTCTATCGATGCATAACCACAATGGCCGCTTCACAGTGCACCATGATTCCTGGTACTGCTTTTACCTTCCCATGGCTTCATAAGGCATCACATGCAAATATTATTATCACCTATACCGTATATCCCCGAAATTAATGACACTTTTGGAGTCAGCGTTAGTTTTAGGGCGTTATAAGGGACATTATATACGGTTTTACTGGCTCTTACTAGTTTGCCAATCTGTTGAACAAGTTTGAATATTTGAACCTTTGTCACCTTATAAACGATCCAACCGCTTGCGGTACCACAATCGATGGATTAACAGGCAAATATAAGCGCTCATCATGTTGCCGATGCTGTAAAGTATAAAAACACCGTATAAACGATCCAGCCACTTGCGGCATCACAATTAATGGATTAACAAGCAAATATAAGCGCTCATCATGTTGCCAATGTTGTGAAATATCCATAAGGTTATTGTCTAGAAGAAATGTTCCTCTAATGCAACATTAACAAAGCGAATTTTCATGGGTAAACCAGCCACGTGGCCCAAATGCTCCATGTTGGCGGCCAAGTTTGTTAACGGCGTTGGACAGCTTGCCAAGCTGACTTCATGGAACCTGCATGTAAATTGCTCATTGTTCTTGTGTTAATCATTCAGTGATGAAAGTATAAAATTTTAGTATATATGTTTTATTTGTCAATCAGAAAAGTAAAAACTTTCAATAAACTTGTAAACCATTTTCTTGACTCTCGTGTTTATAGTCTGTAGTTAATGAAGAATATTTCAAACGTTGAGAGGACCGGTTTAACCACCAGTTGCCTTTTATGGGTGACTGCCTGTCTCAAGTCAGGAGTGAAATTTGTTTCCTCACATTGGTATTGGAAGATGAATGTTGATGCTTTGGAAACTCTGAAATCTCTTTGCTGTCATTGTTGGGTTTGGAATTTATGAATATGGATCATGTTTTTCTGTACTATTTGACTGTATATGCCATATGCTACCAATTTTGGAATCGGTATGGAATTCCACATATAAAAAAACCCCTTAAATCAGACCTGCAACCCATGTCTTGTACAAAAACACCGTGCAACTGCAACAAGAAAAACATTCACGTGATAAACACATCTATTAAAGATAACAACTATACCCAAATACTGCATTTTGCAAAACAAGAAGTTCGCTATACTTGTACAAGCAATAATTGGTAGATGGGATCCAACGTGCTAGAACTATATGACTACACATTTCCTACACAACAATTCGTCAGATATAGAGTCCAATGTGTCGGTAGTTAGAATCAAGAACAACATATCCATTTACAAGTTATATCGGCCAGTCAGATGAAAGTGATACCCATAAGTTTGCTTCAAAAATACTTCACACAGGCACTGCCAATTAGCTGGTTAACATCCAACCTGTTAGCAAAATTTTCCTTTTCACTGCCTATTGCTCATAGTTTACAAAATTTCTTTACCGCAAATGCTTTATTTTTACCATGTACCCTGGCTCGGTTTTAATTGAACTGACGGCCGTAAATGGCTTCTAGAACCATACAGGAATTTGAGAAAGAAGTCTCGAAGAGAAACATTGGAGGCACAAGGTATCTTCATCCATGACCAGATTAAGTAAAGACAGATATGTATCTGATGTTCGTCTCGTTTTCCAAACCCACAGTATTTCTCAACAGGATCCTGTGATAATGTAGACAGGACAACAGCCAAAATCGTGTGATATAGCAGAGCTGCCATTGAATTTGGATGAGTGAGAGCTATCCTCCTGGGTACCAGAAATGCAATACTTTGTTGACAAAAATACAACAAACGGCTCTTTCTCCACTTCCATAAGAACTGCTTCATCCAAATAAAGGTACTCTTGCAGAACTTTTTGTGGCAGTTCTACATTCTTGTAGCCCCCCTGAATAATCAAAGCTGATACCAATCCAGATGTAAATTCCCCCAAGCACCCAGAAAATCTTTAATATCTTACTCTTTCCCTAGATGATTATTGCATTTACCAAAATGACATAGACTGGCACACATTCCCAGCAAGAGGTGTGTTTAGACACATATCAGGGAGAGTCCCTACAATGTATGTGCATCTTGACTGAAATAGTTCATCACACAATCTGCTCAGTTGAACTCATTTTTCTGAGGCTCTTTTTCTCTCAGCCTACATATAGCTCTGCTCCTTCTCTCTTCTCGATGGAAATTTCTACCCAGACCCACTTGAAGGAATGGCAAGAAAGTTTGCTTCGTCATCTGTTGGTATTGTGTTGCTGACGCTGCCTCCCCCTGCTCACCAGTGTCTTTAATGTCGATATGCATCCATCATTGTCTTTGGTCTCTTGTTTGTTATCTTTAATAAGTTTTTTTTGCACTTCTATCACATATGCAGGGTTTTTTTTTCTCTGTTTACTGAAAAAAAAAGAAATGTCAGGGCATCATGAGATTTTGAGAAGGCCGTGTATTGCACAGTCATATTGACAATTCTATGAGATAAAATTTTAGCGAGTAGAGTAATCTGGTCCACCAACATTAAGGCATAGATATAAGACCCACTAACACTAAGCATTATAAGGCTCAAAACTATTTTTAGGAGATGTTTTATAATGCTGTCAGGATGATATTTACTTAAACCTGCCTTAGGCCTTGTTTTAGGTTTGGTATCAAATTTTGTTTTCGGGCCATGGAACAGTTCGGTTCCAATCCACAGCACCATCCATGTACCTGGAAATGGGACACGCACATATCCACTCTTCCAAATCCCCTTTGGGAACTGTATGTATGAAAGTCAAGCAGCATCAAAGAACACTGAAAATATGTTTTGTTTCAGACCACAAAACAGATGGGTTGAAACCAGCAACCTTCAGCACCAATCACACAGCCAAAAATGGAACACGCACATAACCATTGTATCAAATCAAATGAATAAACTAGATACTGCACAAAACTCAATTATTGCCATTCTGGCCATTTAATGCCAGAGAGAAACCTATGTACAGAAGTTTGAAAGTCTTGGTCTGCCTCAAATGACAAGCAAGCTGAACCTCATGACACAAGGTGAACACTTCATCTGTTCTGAGCAACACAAAGCACATTATGTTGTACTATATCTCTACATCGATAATACCATACACCATTCTCAAATGGATTCCATCTGAATTCTAGTGTTGTCATGCAGTCTAATGTACCATACTCACAACATACTGTATAACCAGCAAGTCAATTGTCCTTCTATGTACTTGCACCTACTTCATCCACCGGGCAAGATTAATGACATGTCTGGACCACAAACTGAACAGCCTTTAGTGACATAAAACAGGTTCCCGATCTATAATGATCTATGACCAATTAACCCCCTAATCTACTTGTATGTCAGGATTCAAAGAACTAATCATGCTTCATGAACTTCTTCCCGACCCTGAAGAACTAAAGGCTTCTGAAATAAATCCAGAGCATCCATTATATTTGATGAAAACTCAGACTCTGCATTCATGACAGTTTCACTTTGCAGCACATGGATCCAGTTTTCTTAGTTTTAAAGTAACCTGTATCTAACATTGAAGAAAGCCAGTGCTGCTGCTTGGTAACTTTAAAGCAATGCAGTCCATGTGTTAACCTATTGTTAATGTGCGATGGTGAGATAATATAATTTAAAGGTCCTGTGACCAACCATCAGGTGAGATCACAGCATGCACTTTACACTTTGGCAGAACCTGTTAATGCTTAAGAGATATTATAGAAACTGAATATGAATCATTAGGACTACAGAACAAGGTAGCTGGTACAACACTGTCAGCAGTAAAAAGTAAATTACTCTTTAGATTCAGTTAGCACTAAAAGGCTATCTTCAAATGTAAACCAAATATATATTTTCATGAGTGATATCAGCAGCATGAACATCCTGGGGATAGATCTTGTTACCAATAGATAATTTGACTCCCTGGTAGCTCGCTAATTTCCACAACTCCCTTGAGTATAGCTTTTTCTGTCTCAGCAAACCTAAGCCATACCTCCCCAGCAAACCTGTTGTATAACAATATTACCTGGGCAGTCATGTCTACAGTGGCATTGATTTCAATAAAGTTGATTGCCAACGGAACCACTAAATTGTGTCACTCATTCTGAGTAAAGGCCTATGTAGGTTTTTACAATTATGGAATCTTTTGAAATGAAGCTTAACATCACGATTGCCAATATGCACAAGAAACTGAATCTCAATCATCGCTAATATATTCACACCTGCCAGTGAGATTAACAGTGACTCAAAATCCTTGATAAAGCCATTTTCAGTTTTTAATTATTGTATCACCGCATTGTATTCGCTTTACTTTTTAGATGGATTGTTATAACTTTATTTGATTAATTACAACTATTTTTTTTTTGGTGATAACATAGCTTTCTTGAGCTTTGAAATGTTTGAGCCCTCTCATCCCGAAGCGGCGAGAAGATCATAATTATAACGCACAGCGACTGACAGTAGAGTAACTCTGCTGCGCTGGGCGTGATAACCGAATGTATTCCAGCTAATTGATCAAATCTTTGACGTCTTTGAACTATGATAACCCATTATTGTGATCAGGGTAGACCACAGCCAATAATTTGGAGACATATTCAAAACCGACTTGTTTGCATAAAAATCTTGCCCCATTCCTGCGCATATTCAAAACCGACTTGTTTGTATAAAAATCTTGCCCCATTCCAGCGCATCCGAACTTCATGTAAATTACAATAGCTTTTGTCATTATTTGGATATGTTGCAAGTTTGTAGCAAGCGTCGTAACGTGCCTTTCAAAAGACTTTAATAGTTCCAATCCAATTGAATCCAACCCATTGATATGTAGAATCTATTTCTGTAAACTGACTAATTTTCGAGTGTACATCTTCGGGTCGGCGTCGAAGCTGGTCTTGGTGAAGGTTTAGTTGCAGGTTTGGTAAATTAATTTGGCACAGTGTCTTCTTTTAGCTTTGGCGGCGTTTTAAATCCTCTCTTTGCCATCATAACATAAACTGAATTGTACGTTTCTTCCACAAAATATGCCGAGCATGGCGTTCCACTCTCTGTCACACTGAAATCGGCCCGTGTCAGTCGAACTGCCTAACGTCAGTAGTCTCCGTTTTGGATCCTTTGGGAAGCAGGAAAGACCGGATCCTTTCTTGTGCGTATTGGTTTAGCCACAGGCAACAGAGCATTTCACGGTGTTGTTTGTTTGTTGACTGACTGGCCTGGAAAACAAGTCTCACATCAAGGGCCTAGGCAGGATTTTGTATTGGGGTGCTCAAATGATATAAAGAATGGACCTGCGAACAGCCGAAGGCTGCGAAGCTTTGCTAGGGAGGTCGGGGGTGTGCCCCCCCCCCCTCAAATAAAATAAAAAGACTTCAAAGGCAAAATGGTGCAATTTAGGGGCTAAAATAAATTTCTACGTGCTGAATATCATCCACGAAGATAGAGGAAAAAGATTGTCAAGTTGAAAATGGAAATTATAAAGCTTAAGACTGAAACAGTTTAGCTTCATTACTTATAAACACCTATAATTGTATTATTATAGTACTTTAAGTCTTTGAAGTATTAGCTATGATCCCTGAATATAATTTTCAGGTGTTGAAAGTTAAAAGACCACCGGTTGCAGTAATTTTAATTTGTGCTGTATGGTCCCATCGCTTCTTGCTTTACTACTAGATTGAAGATGGAGGAGGAAAGTCCATTTTAAAAGTATAACCATGTGATAATATATACAATAATATTAAGCACAATTTATTTTATATTTCTTTTCGTCAAAATGTAAAATCTACCTGATTTCTAAGAAGTAGGACATGTAGGCATTCACCTTCTATTTCAGCATAGTTCTCTTTTCACTAAAGCATGGATTTTTCATTTTATATTAAAATAGTTTTGGCCTGAGCAGTTCATACCATAATTCATTCGGCGCATTCCTGTCATGAAACAGTATACTATGCATTGAAACTTGCACGATAAGCATGATTTTACATAACTGTGACTCTAAGCTTAAGTAGATAAACCTAAACATATGGTAGGCATAAACTGGCAAGAAACTGATGACATTCCTGTTCTGGAGATTCAGAGCTAATCACAAGTATTTTCAGCGAGAATTCCTGCGGTGTGGGGAATCAGAGAAAAATGATAAACTCGTGAAATAAAGTAAATTTACATGGTCCAATGCACAATTGTTTTGCACGGTAATTGTATTGATTCTTTTATTTTTTTTCGCGAGAGGGATTTATATGGGTAAAGCCTGTTTCCCAACTGTTTTTTTTTTCTGAGTAAAATATGTTTTAAACAATAAGTTACCAGTTAAGTATAAACTAAGAAGGTAAAGCTAACCTGGTGGTTAATTTTGTTTTTGGTCTTCCTTTAACACCTTCAAGTATGGACAATATACTGGGCTTATGTACCCTATGTCTAGTGACTTTTTTTGAAAAATTCAGAATGGTGAACCCCAATTAATTTCTAGCTTTACTTTTACTCCCCATGAAAATTATATATGTTCATTTTTAATTGGACCCAGTACTTTTGCGTTAAACCTCCAGCGCATTGACGGATTAGGTAATGTTTGTAAGACTTTTATGTCAAACAAATGTATGTGTGCTCAGTTAATCCCAGTTAGTGACATAGCAAGGACTGACTGCAACGTACGTTCACGTGAATCCTTGCTCAGCAAAGACTCCGATCTAGCACTCGAATAAACAATTGGTCTGATGGCGAGGCCAGTCTGCAAATCTGATAGCTGATGATCCCTACTAAAGGCAATGAACATCTACTATAGCGCAGCGCAGATGCATGATATAATAATGGTGTCTTCATCATCCATGCATTGTCCACCAAGACTTCACAGGTTATGTGTCCTTTCAATAGACCTTACCCAGATTACTTTCAAATCTAGTATAGATGAACTTTACGTGGGTCTGTACTAAGCGTGTTCAAGAATTAAGAGGCTTTTGGCGATTTTATAAATGCCTTGTCGCAGATTCTGTTTGCTTGCCGCCCCCCCCCCCCATATGTTCTGTGTAGTTCTTTATCAATTTTGATAGTTCACCCGGCAGGCTTGTTCCTAAAGCTATTTCACATGCAATTTAAAATCAAACACCAGTTTATAAATCAACGCTGTTTGATATCGTCGTATTTAAAACAAAAACAAAAAAAAAAACAAACAAACTTTATCCAGGATGTACTGGTTAAATTCTCCTCAAAACTTGACAGGAATGTGTCTTGACTTATTATGTATCAAATTTTTCTACAGGTAGCCTTTTTGCGATCATTTCCCTATTTCCTTTAATGCCTTTTCTCTGCAGCTTTGGCTTCTGTGTTGGAAAAGCCTCATTTCCAAGTTACGTAACCTACTGCTTTGAAATCACGAATTTTTTAATAAATTGTTGTATATTTAAAACAAAAGTCCAAATGTGCTGTTGAATTCTTTTGAAAACTTGACAGGAATGTATCTTGCTTTAGTATGCATCACATTTGTTCTCCAGGTACCCTTGTCACTTCTGCTTTAATAGAAATTGTCATTCTGGTCACTAAAAAAGACATAAACAGATACCACGTTTATTGTGGAATACTTATACAGTTTCTGTGTATGTTAAGGTACTTTGTCATTCCCTTTGAAAGTGGGTGTTCCATACAGTGGTCAAGATTTTATAAGTTTCGTTCATGCTGGTGTTGCTGGAATATTTTGATGTATTTTTCCTTTCTTTCCTTTTTTTACATATTTTTTAAAGTTTTCCTGTGGACTGTATTTTTTCCTCCATGCCCAGAGGGCGCTCGGCACTTCAAGAAACTATTGTGTATAAATATTCAGTAAATCAGATTGAATTTTCTATAAAAATTAGAAATTTTTGACGCACCAAAATACGTATATTCAAACTCCTCTAAGCATATGTGCATTGCAGTGAAGTTTTGTATGTGGGTACTGTTTTCCAGATAATAGGTCAATCAGCTGTGGCAGAAGACATCCAGTGTTTGTTCGAAAATGAGGTACATCTAATTTCTGCAGTTCTCTGGTAAGATAATTATGTACATTTCTTTCATGACACATATGCCTCCATGATCTTATGTTTCAAGTGGTGATTCTAAGAAATGGTTACTGCCCTACACACCGTCTTTTGCAAACATGATCCGCATGAACTTGCCCACATTTTTCATGTAAGTGTACTTTCAAAAGCGTGTTCATTGGAGGAGTCAACCTTTCTAACCAGAGAGTTGACCAGAATATTTTGACACGTATCGCTGATTAACTGGCATTCATGTGATATTTTCAGTGCATGAGGAACGCCTGTCTTGTCATATCAAATTATCCCATCTTTATCCAGTTGAAGAATTTCCAAGAAGCATTGCCTGGTAGAATTGTCTGCGCCATTCGTTCCAAGTGAGTTACAAGTGTGCAAAATTACCGAACCATTTTTTGTTTATGCCTGCCAAATGCCATGCGCACTGATCATAAAGTTAGTGGGTCAAAACTTTATCATTTGCAATATTAACTTGCTTTTAAATAGCATTCCTGGAGAACAAACCTTTGTAGCGATACCAAGAAAAAGATATAAGAAGTTCTTAAGTACAGTTATGTCAACTGCATGTGTGCCTCAACATGAATCGTGGCTTTCTATTGGATGCAGCTAGAATATAAAATTGCTTATGATTGGTAAATCTACCCTGTTTGTGTTATGAGTTGCTATTTTCAGTTTGAAATCGCTAGGGTACAAATACATATTCTGCAAATTACCACACCTTTTCTCACAAAGCGACCACAGTTTCTGAAGAGGTTACTGCATGGGATGCAAGTTTCCCCACACTGCTTACTTCATCGGTCCACTTAATAAACACGGAAGACCTAAAGGTAAGGCACTTTGTGTTTTGCACAGTACGTCTTCTTGTATAAAAAAGCTGTGCGCTTTGTAATGTTACAATCAACCACTGTAAATTGATTTATTTTCGCGTGTATAAATGTTCACGGTTTTTGTATTTTGACATTTCGCTCTTGTTTTAATTTCACTGCTTTGGACATTATTCCCATTCAAACAATGTTAAAAATACTATTTCACTGTGTTTTTATTTTCACAGTTTTTTGCCTTCAGCGAAATAAGCGAAAATAAGAATACAGCGAAATTAAAGCAATTTACAAAATTCTGTTGAGTTTAATTTATGGTGCCATAACACTTCTCTTGTCTCATGCTATTGAAAACCGCTCAGTGTCAGGGCTTGGCCGGGGGTTTCATCATGCCGCGTCCTCTGTAATTGTATAAACCACACCAACGCGACCAAGGTATTTTGAAAGTATGTTTCGCAATTGGTCCTCAGTGTAGATGTTTTTTTTTTTCAGTATTGCAAGTTGTCGTTGTGGTGAGTCGCGCTGAAAACGAAAGTAATTTTTAGATCACCGGGAACCGGGAAGTTTTGCGAGCAAGCATTACCCACAATGACCAGTTGTATTTGTGTCTTTTCGTCCAGAACCACTTCCTGGTAGACATTACCCCGCTCCGTTGTCCGAAATCTCTACCTTCCATAAGCTAACTTGTCACAGTTTAACCTCTATACATATGGAAGTACTATTGTCAAGTTCTTCTGTGGATTTCTGACATAAGCTGTATTAGCCTAAATAGATTTAAAGAAGTTGGGTACACCGCGATATGCGCAACCATTTATGGTCCAATGCCTCTGTACAGTTAGAGCTGGTATTTGTCGATACCTGCACTAGCTGCTGTTCGCTTTTCCTATTTTGCACAGTTCCGTTTGAGAAATATGGATTGTTCACGAAGAGTGAAAAGGAAAAAGAATGGGCGGTTTGTTAACAAATGACAAAACAAACAAAGGACTAAATGCTTTAAAACAAGGCAGAATACGTCGAAACACGGCAGTGGTAGACCAAAAAGCATGTACACAATCAGCGAACGCTGACCAAGCCATCGTCGAAAGTGCCTCGCCCACCCCCCAAATGCCACATGCACATGTAAACACTGACAGTTATAACTGGGACGAAGGTCGTAGAATAGTGGAACTAAGTGTACTAGCCGATAATCTTGTATGCGAGGAATGTAAAAAAAAAAAAACATTGTCCCGAAAAATACAGAATCAGAAAAACGATATGGCTTGGCCAGTGTACTTTACATTTCTTGTGAATGTGGTACGATAAACGCTGTCCGAATCTGTGTGTGTGTGTGGGTGGGGGGGGGGAGGGGACCACAGTAATACCCCAGCGTCAAAAGGTGGCACAGGCATATTTGATAATGTGCTGCCATTGTTACCATTCGACAATGTATTAAGGCAACTATAATTTTGCATTTTCTTATTTTTACCTCTTTTTCCACATTGCTGTATTGCACTATGGAGAGAGTCTTAAAATGTTTACCTCTTATAAGTAAAACTATGAAAGTATATATTATGACTGGAATATAAAATTAACGACGTACTGCCGTTTATTTAACCTACATACATGTATATTGATATGGCATCGAAGTAAGACAATGAATGGATACCTTGTACCTATGAACTTAGAACAAATTAAGTCCATATGCATGAATTCTTTGTACAATTGCGGAAAAAATAGCACCGTATGATATCTTATTTTGTTAATCAATGGAATCAGTGTATATTTTGGAAACCCCCTACAATTTTTCAGGGATTTGCAAATATTTTTTCTATTTCAAACTAAAAAAATATTGTGAGCACTTATACATTTTTGCAAGACGAGATGAATTTAAAGTCACATTCCAGCATGTTTTGTCTACATATTTGTTACTAAAAGGCTTGATATACATTGCATACACTCATATTGAGTTATTTTATGCATATTTTTGCATCCTTAATTTATTTTTTTTGCTTTTACCCACATATATAATGTTTGCTATCAAATTTCTGTAGTCCTTACATGTAGCGCCACCTAGCGACAAAAGTAGCACCGTGACATACCATTTTTTTGCTTGCATTTTGTTTCAAATGCCAATATCTTGGTTGACACCAAACACCAGAGATTTCTAAATTCTTTTGACCAGTGTACCGAACGTCTTTCAGAGTCTTCAGCGGGTAACTACTCAGAACATGTTTGGAGACTGTACAGGTACATGTCTCTCAGCGTAGCAGCTCCTTGTCTCAGCTAAAATTCAGCAAAGACAACCCACATAATAATGAATAAATATGAACGTAAATGATTAATAAACAAAATAAGTGAAGTTTTGCTGATGAATACAAAGCTTCAAGATGAATACAAAATACTTATGAAACAAAACAAAATTACTAAATAGTATAGAACAAGTTCAGATGAGAATATGACCCCTTTCTAGCTGAATGGGTCACATTAGTCCAACACCGGCCAGTGTATAACTGAGGTAGAAACAAACTGGAGCTATATAGTGATTACAAAATAAACAGTTGCAGCCAGACATCTGTATAAACCTGGGGAATTCCTGACAATTACTGTAACAATGGACATCCAATACCAGAAATGTAAAAACAAACTCCATGATGACACCTACTCTTCATTATGAAAGTCTTCAAAAATCAAGTTCTGATCAGTTGCCAACTCTTGATTTATGTTTCAAAAGAATGAATCAAGGTTGTCATAATTGAGTAAATCCTGCCCATTTCTGGCAAAGTGCTTGGGACAACCAATGGCTCACTCCCGGTCCTAGTGTGGGACAGCCGTATTGGGTATGTTTTTCTGTGAGAAAATCTGCACTTTTTCGTTCGCCTAAAATGTCAGAAAGGTGAATATTAAAACAAAATGACGCCAAAAGTTAACATCAAGTAGCAAAATAGGTAAGTCTGAAATCTATAAAATTATTGACACCAAATTTTGTAACAATTTCTGGAAATATAATGTACGGCACCAATTCAGTCATAAATTCACCTATAGTGGGACACACAAGTACAAAATAATTGTGAAAAGTGCACATCCAGCGAGACGAACTATTCGTGCGCATCCATATTATGCTTTTCCATGACATGTGCTGAAAAAACTTTAACACCTTGCGCACCACACTTCAGCGTTTTCCTGAAGATAACTCGCAAGTGGTGCAGCTGGTGGGCAAGATACTTATGAACGATTGTGCACATGTGCATTTTTCCCTGAACCCTGCATGTTCCCAATCAGAATGACCATCAAAATATATTGCAATCCTTAAAGGTAGCGTCGGTAAACCTCCGTGTGTAAACCGCTGCGGTCTTTAACCCGCTCTTCTGTCAAGGATAAATTTTTACACCCATGAAACTATATATATTTATTTTTGCCAAGATCACTAGATTTCATATGTGCAATAAAAATTCGGAAAAAAGCACACCCGTGAGACAGGAGCCGGGCTATTGCAAGAGGGTCTGTTTTCAAGATTTTTTGAGGCGCAAATGAATAAAAATTTCCTTACAACCTTTAAATTTTGTCAAATGAATCTTTATATAGGTGTCCAGGTTAGACCTATCTGTTTTTCCTCTAAAAGGAATAGTTATCATTTTATCACCTGTAGAAAGGGTATCTTCTCAAATGGACCACTTCTCTGAGTTGAGAATTCCGAAAACCACACAAAAAAATCAAAATATATCCAAACGCAGGATGCCGCATCTTAGTTGTATTGTTCTCTTTTCATTCCTTTTTATTTCGTGAAGATTGGTCCACCCATAAGGAGATATGCTGCGATTCAATGCTCTTCGTGACATGCTACGATTCACTACTCCAGCAGGTGTTTCCGATTCGACACTCCTTGTGGCGTGGTGCGATTCAACACTCCTTGTAGCCTGGTGTGATTCAATACTTCTTGTGCCGTGGTACGATTCAAAATTACTTGTGGCATGGTGAACATAGGGGCCTACGATTCAATAGACCTTTTCAATACAATAGAGGGCGTTGCGCACGTTTAGTAGGGAGCGAAGCTCCCTCTACGGCAATGGGACCCACCGCGATCGACATGTTGTTCAGCTCGATTTTTTTGTCCATGACCGGAAGCCAATGGGTAAACTGGCTTTCTTCAGCAGAATCAGATAATAATCGGTCCCCATTGGTTAGCAGCCAAAGTCACTCAAACAGGGCCGCCGTCCATGGTTCATGGCGATTGGTTGAATTAAATAGGAATAAACTGTTTAAATTTAAACTCTCTATGCATTGCGTGGCAAAAATCAGGGGTGCACAAATTACTTAATTAAATTGAATGCATTGATTTATTTTCTATGCACCATAAATTACAAACTTGGCACTGTGTGAGTTATCGCATGTCCGTGCTTCCATGCCTCACACAATGAAGCGTGACATCACGTAGCAGCGCGAGTCTCCGCCTATGAAGATTGCGTCACTATTTACAAATGATCGGCAGCGCAGCAGACGACAATTTGCTTCAGACTCTCACACTGCGGCGCCACCGTTCAGACGGGGTTGCACGATTGCGGACAAAAAAGCTTCGCTCCCCTTTCTGGGTTACACCCATTCATATTACATTTTGTCACCGGTGGTGGCTCTGCCTGTAATCAGGGTGTTCCAGTCGCCACTGAGCACTGGTTTAGAAATGGAGGCGAATGCAAGAGAAAGCGGAGCAGATGTTGAAAGGGAGAATTGAGATTATACGTGTCTGCATTATACATGCATAATTACTTATGAATCCCAGCATAAGTAACATTTTTGGGTCGACTACAATGCAGTTAGTGCTATATTCTAATATCACGCCAGCCCAGCTGGCAAGAAGCAGCCACACACAAACATGGTTTCTTCAGCAGGTACTTAAAGAGCACAGAACTGTGCCGATTAAAGCCACTGTTGCATTGAAAATAAACTAAACAGGATGTCACTTCCACTCACATAACTCTGCTTGTAAATACTTTTGATAAAATGAGTACACGAAGGGTTTTGTTCCGAAAATACACAGGAAACAATCTTCGATGAGCAAGCCCTCAAGTTTTTTTTTCAAAATGGCAGCCGAAACCACGCGATTGAACATCCCACCAAGAACTCCACAAAATTGCTCTCAATTACACATGTGGTTTTGCGTTATTAGTACGGCAATACATTATTCAGACGTCACTCGACTGAATATGGGCGAAATATATCTATCAGCCTTTTAAATGCAACATTAATCCGCGACAACATTCACAGCTAGCGAAGCTGATTCAGGGTACAGCTAAGCCGCAAGCCTGGCCAAAATACCACTGAGAAACACCGAAAAAAACACGAATAAAACTGATCCATGCTTAGGATAATAAAAATGATGCAAAAAAATCTTAGGTCTGGTTGTTTACTATGATTATTCTGGCAATTTGGCACACAGCAGTGGTCTCGCTTCCCCATGTTGGCGTATGGCACTGACCGTCTGATGCAGAGGTGTTACACCCCGATTTTCCCAATCCGCGAAGCACTGTTGAAAACGACGCCAGCGCCAGCTATCATACTGGAAAGGTCTATTCTCGGCGTGGCTTAATACTTGCCTCCATAGCAGCCGCGACTGGGCCTTGATATTCTGTTGGCCCAGCGTCTGCCGCCCTTTGATGGGTTCACTTGTATTGCGTGCGATGCTGCACCTTGTGGTAATTGGTCAAACCATTACGAAGTACAAAGGCACATCGGGAAAGGACGCTGAACGGACCAGTTTTGTCTCTGGGCAATAAAACTGTTCAAGAGAAAGTGAGGCGTGGTTTGGGGTTGGCAAAGTATGTTTTTGAGTAGACATACGGTAGCGTTTAAACACCTGTGTTTGTGTCCCCTTTTGTGTACGCATAATTAACGGATATCAGCAGACATAGATAACAGCGGCTTGTCTTAGTGACAAAGTGTATTACGTAGAGTGGACCAACGTTAGTGTATTCAATCCAAGGCATGTCGTGGACCTGATTTAACTCCTAGCACGCCAGTTTCGAGTGTAGGCCTACTCGAACAGCGCGTGTTGTTATTTACAAATTACATGCATGCACACATATTTTATCGTAGAGAAACGTCAGTTCTTGCCGATTTTGCATTAAAAATTAATGTTTTCGTTCTACGATGATTTAAATTAATGATCAGGCCGTTGTTTGTGACAATTGAATGATGTAACTTTGCAAAACTGCGCAAAATGAGGGTGATTTCATCGTCGCGGTCTCAATCTTTGCTACGTTACCCGCCATGTTCTTCACATCGTAAAAATGCTGAGAACCTTGTCCATTTTAAGAATAAGCTCTCCCATTGGCTGAAATTAAAGTATTTTAGGGGAAAACCCGCCAAAACTGCTTCTATTTCAAACAGATACGTTGTTATTTTAGTCGGAAGCTACCTAAGACGACTCTCCGGAATATTTTAGGTCAGTACGGGGAAGGGAGGGGAAACGGAATCGATCACATGGTGTTTGCCGTCCAATCGAATGCGTCGTTTTTCCACCAATGGTTCGTTCGGGGGTACTCGCTACATCGTGTTATGAAGTCTGGCTTGAAAAATCGGCGACACTTGTATGAACAGAAGTGATGATATACGGACAATTTATTGAAGCAAGAAACAAAATTTAACGCTGTAAATTGGTCAGAATGATGACATACTACCAGTCTTTTGCGTACAATAGAGCAAAGGGTCCATTTTTTATTTTTTATTTTTTTTTTACGTAAAGTGAGTAAAATACACCAGCCGCGGGTAAATATGTCTCCGGTGAAAATACCGCTGCAGCATGTATTGATCATGTTCACAGTTTATCAGTGACGGCGATAAAGTGCGTTTATCAAATTTAGAAAAGGAAGTATACCACTGTAATTTTATGACAATTACGACACACAACGGATCTTAAGAAAAAAAAATAAAGAGGAACTATCGTTCGTGACGCTAAGGAAAATGCGCGGACCGGTACCCATGCAATTTTATTCATCTTATCACTTCTTGGTTCTGGTCCTTGTTGAACTTGTTTGCTATTGTTATGAAAGGCTTGCTTATTTTCAGTCACACAACAGTAATGCTCAATACATGTATATAGGCCTTTGATGACACTTACGTTGAATATACATGTGATTAACAGATCATAACTTTTGATTCTTTTCCTTTCTTTGGGATTCAAATGAATTACATGAAATGTATACTCTACTCATCTCCCCTTGTCTCTTGTGTATTTCTACGTTATACCAGCACCAATATATTCATGTCATGAGCAGGATTTGCAGGTTTACATCAATGGTCTCCACCAAGTATACCGACAAGTATTAACATTCTTTTTTTTCCTGGAACAATTATTGATTGGAACAAATTATCCCCTGACGTTGCAGCCTCTGAATCTTTGGACATTTTAAAAAACAGATTATCTGCTTCGCAATTCAACTAAATTAGCATCCTCCCCCCCCCCCCCATGATACTCGATAGAGGCCAGCCCAGTACTTTTTCAGATTCAGATTCAGATTCACCATAACCTCAATACAATAAAATAATTAATTTAAAAAGGCCTTTTAACTTGAGCAAAAAATACCTTGTCTCAGTTTTAACTTGTACATGTCTTTCCACAAGGATAAAGATACACTGTATTCTCCCTTTTAAGCACCCTGGGCACTTAGGAAATTTAATTGAGGTGAACTTCAATTGTGGATATAGATTTGGAATATTTTAGCTGTACTAATAGATAAATTATCATAGAATATATACAATTTTCTAATATTTCAAACCTTTTTGCTAGGAAAATGGGGAGGGGCACTTAAAGGGTGGGGGCACTTATAAAGGAGAATACGGTAGGCCTATAGTCCTGATAGTGTCTATTAGGTGATAAGGGACCATTCACAACCTTAGGACTGTATGCTGTGATCTATGTATTATCTTTATAATTTTAAGTAACTCATCACAGTGTTTATAGCTTGTAACTGCTTTGCAAAATTTTACTTTATTGCTGCCAAAATTTAATTGGCTGAAAATAGCAAAAGGAGCTATGCAATTACCATGATTGAGGATTATGTATGAGATTATCCAGATTCTAGTTCTCAGTTTTGTTTTATTTTTCCCTTCAGTTTTTTGTTTCATTCATTCTCACTTTGTTGTGGACCAGTGAAGATTGTATCCGTTAAAAACCCATCCTCCCTTCCCCTTTGTATTTTCTTTCTGCTCTATCTTTTAGTTTTTTTCCTTTTTTTTTATGTCGTTAGCTGGTATCATCACTATATTCTTATGATGAGTCAAAAATATTTGTGTTTGAAAGTATCAGTCTGATATTTCATTTCATGAGGACAAAAAACATAAACAATCTAGTTATTTGGACTACAGTTTCTTAAGATAAATAAAAAAATTATTCTTTATTTTCTCAAAATAAAAACTAAGTTTTTATGACAAACAAACATAGATAACTACTCATGATCAGGGTTTCAGATCTACCCATTTTTCAGGACATTTGGCCTGCTGTTCAAAATGTCCAGAACAAATTTGGTTTTTATTCATAAAATGTATACACAGGGATGTCCTGGACCAACTTGCCTATTTATCAAAATTGCCCTTGATTGTCCTAGCTGATATCAAACATGCCCAGCTGAAACCCTGCATGATTTCTTCATTTCCTTGTTTTGAGTGAAAAATCCCACTGTCACTCCCAAGATTTTGCTATCTTGTTTCAAGAAAGAAAATGTAAGAATTTTTTTTTTCTAGAATCAAGATTTGAAAAATCTTGGGAGTGAGAGAGGAATTTTTTCCACCTCACTACACATGTGAGATGGCAACTGATAGTTTTTTTTCATTTTACTTTTGCTTTATTACATGCAACAAAATTGTTTTTAATCGCAATGCGTAATCTAACGTTAGTTCTGACCAAATGATGGCAAATAGTGCTAGTGCATGCACAATTACAAAAGTAGGCCTAACTCAAGTTAGTCCCACTGTAGTGTAGTGGATCAGTGTACCCAGTACTACACATTAAGTAGATGGCCACTCTCAACAGTCATTGAAGATGCATGCATACATGTACCAAAACAAAGCAACCCCCCCCCCCCCCCATGTTTGGGTCAGGAAATGGAGAACACAGTTACATGTTCGTGCGCTCCTTTTTCGATTCTAAATGTGCATGTATGACGGAGTGTGTCTCGGGCATGTTAAAATAAGTTGGTAATGAAAATGGTTATTGTGTTGTTGCTGCCACTCGCACTGACACTGTCACTGGGCCCTATAACTTTTACAGTGTTGTGCAGATTGACGGCTGTTAGACCGAGGAGAGATTGGGGTTTGTCATGAATGGGATCTTAAAACGTTTCAAAATTTCTATGCTCATTCTGAAGACAAGTCCCTCCCCTGCCAGACTCTGACTCGGTGTCAAGATCAGAGCCATCCATGGCAAGAAATCCGCCACCTCTTGGACAGTAAAGTGCCGTCCTCTTCGGCGTGGCGCCATGTTGACCCGGATGACCTCTGCGTATTGACAAGTGCCCGTTCAAGTGAATAAAAAAAACCCGTTAAAACTGCAATCCGGCGTTCCATTGTCTCACCTGTGTATCGGATTTCAAGTTACCATCATAGAAGACCATTTTATATGTAAAATGGACAAGTTTTACTGAAATAGGCGCAGATAATAGCGCAAAAGGGCAAATCAGCATATATGCGGACACTGACCACAAGGTATGTTGCATGAATCCGCACATATTTGGACATCGACTGCAAAGTGTTAAAACGCAGGCCTTTTAGGCCTTTCGGGGTTGACACACTACCGTCCCCGTACGGCTCCATGGCGCAATGATACACGTTCCATGCTTTCGTTTGTGTATTGGCGTGTACTGCGGAGAGCAAATGCTAATTTAATCCCTTTAACAAGGTACTACCGTGCTCCGCGCTGGGCTACTGTTGACACCTTTTGCTCACACGTGGGCCAGCAAACTTCTTC
>OZ026621.1:22794636-22924636 GCA_964020975.1 Hermodice carunculata | reverse complement strand
CCTCAATCTAGGTTTTTTTGTTTTTTTGTTTTTAACCATGACCTGCGAACCGGTAGTCCGATCTGATTGGCTCCCGTCGAGTTCATGAATAATAATTACAGCTGACAAACGTCACAGCCGGGCCAGTTTGATTGGCGCACTGGGCTTAACAACCTTATCGTTTCGACCAACATCGTTACATCTGTTGCGCAACACAAACAATAGTACCACGATAAACGGCAGACTCCGACGAGTGCCGACATCAGTAACTTTAGCTGTCTTGGAGGCTGCTATGGAATCAAGGCTTAACACCTGCAAGCAAAGAGTTATTACTCAGAAAGTGAGGCCAGTTGTGATTGCAGTAAAGAAGCCTCCCTCAAAAAAAAAAAAAAAAAAAGAAAAAAAAAAGAAAAAAAATAAATAAACAAAAAAACAAAACAAAAAAAATAAAAAACAAAACAAAACACAACACAACAACAACAACAACAACAACAACAACAACAAAACAAACAAAACACCGCCCCCCCCCCAAAAAACCCCACGGTGAATGATCCTCAAGTTTAAATATCTTGTGATCACAGACTCGTGTTGGTGGACATACATTTTATATTTTTAGTCCAAGCTACGCAATGAATCCAACGCTGGAGTTTCAAAGACAAGCTTTGCTGCTGTCTGAATCAGCTGCCATAACTAGGGAGCCTAGGAAGAGTACACATGGTGACGAGTTCAGCCTCAGTGAGACCAAGTGCCATGGGCAGAAGTCTGACGGTCAAATGCAGCGTATCTCCTCAACAGAAGGTGAGGAAGTCAACATTTAAATTACGGATCGATTGACTGTTCGTGTTCAAGGTGTGATTTGTGTAACTTGACATTATCCACAAAATTCAAGCAGCACGGATGAAATTGCTCAGTGATTACCCTGACTCTGCGTGTTATTGCTGATTTAATTTATGTCAGAGAGCGGACACAATTTCCCTTTTTCTCTTGCAGAGAGTTTCAGGACATAGTGGTGACACTGTGCACTGAATAACTGGGTTTTATTTTTTCTCTTTCTGTCATTGTACTTTGTACGAATATATATATATATATATATATATATATATATATATATATATATATATATATATATATATATATATATTTATATAATGTGTGTAAAGACTTAGTAGCTCGTAAACCCATCTATATGCAACACAATGGTAATATTTATGTTAATTTTAAGCTGATTTGCGAGTGAACGAAGAAATTTTACAAATTGTAAAGTACGCTCATCTGTGTCTTCACAAATGTATTTATACAGAGGCCCCAAAGTATAGAAATATAGATGTATTCACGTCTATCTGTCACACAACAAACACACACACAAATACAAATAGCAGGAAAAGCAATTAATAAATAAATAAATAAATAAACAAACAAACAAACAAACAAACAAACAAACAAACAAACAAATAAATAACTAAATAAATAAATGGCCTGGAATAGCTTCGGTTTTTGGATTTTCAAATATTATATTGTCAGCCTGTTACTATATTTGACTTTCAAAAGCAGACAAACACAAACGTCTTCAGTTTTTCATGAACATGTCAAAACAAAATGAAACTTGTTTTCTTTCCTACGTAGCTCTGAATGAAACCAGTAAAGGCAAAGAACAACTGGAACTAACAATAGCCCAGGGTTCGTTTTATCCGGCCCCGATGCCGGAAAACATGGATGAGCTGTGGAATCAATTGCAACCAAAGTACAACGGTGTGAACAACGGATGCATTGTCGCGTCTCACAGGTAAAGGTGGTTTTCCACTGGATCTGATCCGAACGGTTGCCATAATGATTGTATTAGCCTTATTCATGAAACGGTAAAACTTCAACCATCAAAACTCATTGCGTTTTAGCACCTGTTTCTGTTTGCATTTTCCGATGCGATGGCATCAGTTTGTTTCATTTTCAACGCGTTGGGTCTAAATTCGCAGCACTTGTCATAATAAGCATTGAATGCTACATATTTTCTATTATGTTAAGTATTCCTGCGCTGCCAGACTAAGGTGCGGTTACCATTTAGCGTCATCCGCCGTCCGTTATCTGTCTTCCGTCAGCATATCCACTCCGCGATTTTTCGATTGCGGACTTTTCGTTTCTATTTATACGTTTTATAGGGAAACGGATGACGTTAGAAGATAAATCTCCTACCATATCTGGAATTCTTCAAAACTTTCGCAGTAGGCCCAACATGACAGCATGGCTCCCGCCTTGTCAAAGTTACTGCTGGCAGAAGCGCACATGGAAGAATTGGAGAATGCCATATTATTAAATCTAATGATATGAAAAACAAGGTCAACCAAAGAGAACACGAAAACATAAATATTGGGTATATGATATCGTGAGGATAAGGGAAAGGTTTGGTGCTTTCTTCCATCTTGTAAAGGAAGTGGAATTTGAAGGCCAAAATTTCAAGAGTATTTCAGATTTTTTAAAGGACAGATTGATAAATTGTTGAGCTTTGTTGGAAAATCACTTATCAAGAAAAATCGGACAATAAAGGTCATATACATACATAAGGACTACGTGCACTTTAACTGTAAACGGGCAGGTAGTACGTCACATGGCAGGCCAAAGTGAGACCAAGTGACGCAAGAAGCTTGTCCGTTTCCACCGCCGTCCGTCCAAAAAATTGCTCCCCCGGGCGATTTTTAAAGAAAAACGGACAGTAAACGGATGGCGGAAGACGGGCATATGAAAACTGATTCAGTGAAAAGTACTGAAGGAATAATATACGGATGCGGTTGACGGATAACGGACGACGGATGACGCATAAATTGGAACTGGTGGTTTTCTACTGCATCCGATCCTTCTGATCCGATCCATTGCGGTAATGGTCGCTGTCCGTGTTAGTACGCGATTTTGAAAAAAAGGTAAAACTCACTGGATACGTTTTTCACTGAATTTTTCTATCCGTTTTGTGGTAGCCATTCTGGTTTAATTCTGTAGATATTAGATAATTTTAGTGGCAATGCTCTCTATTATTGCTCGTTATTTTTGAAAATAATATAAAATATGTGACATTAAATGTTATTTTGACGACTGATGCGAGTTCGGTTCCCAAGCGTTGAAAAGCAAACAAACGCATGCCATCGCATCTGAAATCGAAAGCAGAAACTGGGACAAAAACGCAAAGATTTTTGATGGTTGGATTCTGCTGTTTGATGAAACACAAACGCAGCCGTTAACCACAACGCATAAGATCGGACGGGATCGGAGGCAGTGGAAAGTCCTTTTCCACTGCGCCCTATCCGATCCCACCCGTTGCGTGAACGGTCGCGCTTGGCTATTCCGTTTTGGTTTATGATTAGGAAAAAGGTAAAACTCACTGAATCCGTTTTTCACTGCGTTTTGGTATCTGTTTTTTTCTGCCGACTCAGATTTAAATCTGTACATTTTGGTGGCAATGCTTTTTCTTAGGGCTCTTTATTTGTGGAAATAATAGAAAATATGTTGCATTCACTGGTTATTTGACGAATGATGCGAATTCACATCCCAAGCGTTGACAATCGAACAAACGGATGCCGTCGTATCCGAAAAACGCAAGCAGAAACGGAAACAACAACGCAATGAGTTTTGATGGTTCAATTTCTACTATTTCATTATTAACGCAAAGGAACCGTTACCCATCGGATCCAGTGGAAAATCATGCTTAACGTTGCACGCTTATTTACACAATTTAATTCGCCATAGTCTATTACAAAATAAGGAATTCACTGGGAATTTAAAACGTCTGAACTATTTGTATATATAACCAAGAAAAACCAAATGTGTGCTTCAGCAAAAAAAAAAAAAAAAAAAAAAAAAAAAATTCTAGTTAAAAACATACATCTCTCTTACAGTTGACTAGGTTCATTCACACTTTAAGCAGATTTCAGTTCATGCCCAGCAAACATGCACAGATGGCATAGTTTAATACAGCGCCGTGTGCAAACTATGCAGATTGATTCAGTGTCACGGACAGAAAATATAGTTTAATACAGCGGCGCGTGTAGATAGTGCAGTTTAATACGGCGGCATGTGCAGATAGTGCAGTTTAGTATAGCGGCATGTAAAATAGTGCAGGTTAATACTGCGGCATGTACAGATAGTGAAGAGAGTGCAGTTTGCATTAGCGGGTTTGAAATAGGCTCATACACCACTGACTGGTGGTTGTTTGCGAAGGGTCATGCTTTTCAACTTATCAATTTTCTCCTGGTTGTTTTCGTGACTAAGACGGACTTGCATACAATTTGATCATTGTCTTTTATACTGTAAATAGCATCGTATTATGAAATTCTGGAGACGCTTTTATCATCCAGACTCAATTGTGACCCAGGAATGAAACTTTTTGAGCGAAAACAAATCGCTTGCGTGGGATTGGAATATGGAAAGAAGCACCATTTAAGGTGGCTGTTCCCAGGGGCAATTACCCGTAACAGGGCTCTATTTTGGTTACTAGTATTGCCATTAAATTGTTTTTAAATGTACTCTCTTACCATAGAGATTATTAAGGGATCTACGGTATCGAAAGAAAGTTTTAATTGGAAATTAAACTTTATCAAGATTAACACTGCTCATTTCCTGGTCGAACAATATAAGTTTGCATTATTTATATGTTATTAGATTCGTAAGCGATTCGAAGGAAGACTTTGCTTGTCAAGTGCTCTATTCCCTGCAACGGCAAGTGTCAGCTGTCCAACTTTACGTCAACGACCAGATCAAAGTTGTTTCTCATCAAATTGAATCGGGACTACTGCCCAAGCAAGAACAGGTATCATGGAGTTTTTGTTGGTCAACGGATTGGACTTCTGTATGGTCTATGATCATATGATTTGTTTCTAAAACATTTTCACCGGCTTTTGATGACGGGCCTGTCTGCCAGGTTTTAGTACTTTTAAACAGAAAACCCTTGATTATTTTCTTTGTTAGAACAGCATATTAGCCTCATTGTTATTTTTTGCACCTTGTGCATCACATTGAGTATTAGAAACTCGTTAATTTTTGCTGACATTTCTTACAAGTTGTTCCAATTGTTCGTGCTTTTTAAACTATTCAACCTGATGAACAACAGCATATATTGCTAGTGCCATATCCTATTTCTGTCCAGAAAGAAATCCAACAAAGATACCTGTATTGATCTTAATTGTCATGTAAATAATTTTGAATGATTCCAATAACTTCAAGGTCATCTTACAATACGATCAGCTCTGTAGTATGGAGCCATACTCAAGGTGCGACGTAATGACATTTAACACATATAAAATAAAGTCCTTTATGCTGTAACAAATTGTAAAATGTCATAATACTTCAGCGATACTTTGAAATTGTAGCACGAAGATGACATGCTGTACAACAGACAGTCCAAAGAAATAGAAGCCTTTTTTTAAATGAGTTGTATAATGTCCGCTGAAATATAAGGCTCGTCGCCAGCTTTTTTTTTTTTTTTTTTTTTTTTTTTTTTTTTTTTTTGGGGGGGGGGGTTCGGATTTTCAAGATATTGACATTGCGAGGTAGCGTAAGCGAAGGAGCGGGGGGAGGGATTGGGAAGGGGCTTGCTCCCCTCCCGACGTAAGAGCTTCTGGGAAAATAACAACCAAAATAGTGTGTTCTGGCGAGTGTCGGTCAAATTTTTGTCTATCAAGCAATGCCATATCCAACTCAAATTATACCGTCGCTATATCAATGTACCATTTATTACAAGATGTTCATGCAATAGACATTGGCTTTAGGTTGCCGGTGGAAAGCTTAGTTACCAAAAACGTCTTTGGTTTTGATGGTTCACAGAATATTTGCTGTTCAGAAAGTTTTATAAAAGTATGATTAAAAAAAATAAATCTACATATGACTTCATATAACAGGGAGCATATTTCTTTTAAGTCTGGTCAATTTTGAAATGGAATCCTATCTTGTCGTAATTATAAATGACACATAAAAATATATTTTTCCTTTTTATTTTTGTCAAATCTGTTTTTGCTTGTAAAATCAAAAGTTCAATCTGACCTCCGTGGTCCTCTCATTCAAATTTCGATTTTACTATTTGTTACATTGAAATAAACCTCAGTTATCAAAAGCCCATCACCAACGTTTGCAAGTCAAAAGTTTATCTATACGTCACTGCAAGATAAAACTGCTTAACAAGGTAAAACATTAGTCCATACTAAACGTATTAACCTTGCTATTTCATAATGTTGAGACAGGGCAAAATTATGCTTCTGAGGTTTAACGAAAAGTTCATTTCTAGGCTAGGAGCATCAGGCAAAAGGTAGAATAAATTAGTAGAAAGCTGATTTTTTCAGGATAGGTGCAGCATCCCTTCCTGATAACCCCTATGCAAAGTTCACCAAGTTCACCCCTAAGGCGTTTCGAAAATTCAAGATTGCTGCCTGAGCAACAACCAAAAATTGATATAATTGAAATTCATCATCACATCTCGCCCAGAGAGTTTAAAACTGTTACTCCTGCCTCTAATTCCGTGCTTAACTGTACAATTCATCTGTTAAAGGCACAACAAATCAATGACAGGGGAAGTTATTCTCCAAAACTAAAGATGGCAACCACCATAATCTACCACATACAAACTCTCTCTGTGCCAATTATAATTTCGCAAAAAAAATTGTGTCATGTTAAATATTTATTGTCGTATCTTGGGAAATTAAAGATCTATTTGGCTGTATGGGTGCCCATTTAACAGCACTACAAAAATTATTTTGGACAAAGCACGAGATTATGATATGAATACTGTGTAAGTGTATTTTTTTTCTGTGTGTGTTCCATTTTATTTTATTCAAAAACTCCGAGATGGCCACCATTACACTTTGAAAATGAAATAAAATGGTAAAAAATACAGAAATATACAGATCCATTCCTGAGCTGGACATGGCAAACATCATGATGGATACCTCAGTATCAGTGCCTACTACAACAACAGGTCCTCATTGCATTTCAGCAGTGTGTGTGGCAGATAATGCGATCAGCCAGTCGGCATTTGCAGTACCCTGCCTCACGTTTACACCTTTGCTTTCCAATTTATGAATCAGTTTGTCTATCTGACGGGCCTTGTTTTTGGTATTGGCCAGAAAAGCCTTCTTAGGTACATTGGCTTTCATTTCCAACTCAAACAGGATGTCAGCGGATGTTTTCTGTTGTGCACGCCACTGTTGTTCAGCTGCTTTTGTTAAGGAATTATTTCCATATGCGTCAAATACCACAGTAGCCTCTTGCCCATAATGCCCCAATACGTATGACACATAACGGTCACAAACATTGTCATATGTGGCATTAACAGGCCTGGGCAAAGTATGGAGGAGGTGGCCCCCATCAAGTATGAAATGAGCGCCACTGGGAATTTGTATATGCATGTTCACTTTTGACTTAAGGGTGGTTGCCAGAACACTCTTTGTGGTCTTTCTCATAATACCTTCATCAAACAATGACGGCGCTTCTTAGCAAATTCATAACAGAGGTATGCTTTCATCTCAGAACATTCTATGATCACATATGTCGCCCTCATAAACAATAATGTGCTATTCACATTCACTTCAACTCAATGCAATGCTATGCAACTTTTGTCACGATTGATACCAGTAGCTCGATCATTTCGCATCACCTTTATGTCACCATATGTCTTACCTGTGATTTTCTGAGCTGCGTGGACACCAATAGAAAATGCAGAGTCTGCATTGGCACCTTTTCCAGCTATGACTCCATTTGCTACACAACCTAGGGAATCCTGATTGTCATATAAAAATGGAGAGTGTGCCTCTAGCCAATGGAAAATGTCTGGTAATCTTCTGCATCCCTTGCTGTGCTACTAGGGCGCAAGTCTATGTGCAGCTCAGATGTGTGACTTTGAACCCCTGCAAAACTTTCAAGAGCATCACATATTGAGACACAGCGAGGCATGGCATACACCCTGGTTACACTTACAGTGCTGTCTGTTAAACCTCTTCTATGAGCTAGAACTCCTGAAGTTCAAAACGTTCGCACCAAACCCTGTTCAATTGTCTAATCAATAAAATGTGTCAGATCTATGAAAGGTAAAGTACCCTTCCTCAGCAAAATCACTGTACTGCTCAGGTGACATGATAGCAATCAGGGATTTCATCTGCTCGAGATAGAGACATGCATATTTGCAATATGCAATATGACCAGCTGCATGGAACCATGCTATCTCGATAACTGTATGAAGGTGTAAATCCCTATCTCCCGTGAGCTCTGCTCATATGAAATGTCTAATAACAAAGATTTGTTTCAAATACTCAATCCATATTTTGCCAGTTCTACTTTGACTGGCATCACTTTCTATCAAATCATCCATACTTTGCATCAGCTGTTGGACACATGCCTCATTTTTTGCACGAGTAGTGGGATATTCACCATTCAGAAGAACTCTATGCATTCCCTGGAGGGGTGGATGATTCACACTACCGAGGCAACTGGATGTCTGCAGCAAAAGTGACATAATGGCAGCTGATGCCAAAAGATGTGCATGCAATGCACAACCATATGCATGGCCTGTCACCATGTGGATTTCTGTATTGGGAGCATAAACAGTCTCCCACAAATCCTCTAATAGTACAGAAATACATGATCCATATTCATTAATTCCAAACCCAACAATGACAGCAAAGAGATTCCAGACTTGCCAAAGCATCAACATTTCTTTTCTAATACCAATGTGAAGAAACAAATTTCACTCCTGACTTGAGACAGGCAGTCACCCATAAAAGGCAACTGGTGGTTTTAAACCGGTCCTCTCAACCTTAGAAATATTCATCATTAACTGCAGACACAAGTTCATTTCCAAAATGTATAGGCCTAACCACCAAAAACACAAATTTCATTACTTCTGCCAAAAATAAAAAGAGACCTGTTAGGCCTATCACCTTTTACTTCTCCCGACTTGTCAGTCACCTAAGTTTACAGCATAAGAGTAAAGTAGGCCTACATCGTTTTTGTGCTATTTATGAATCTGGAACATTACAAACACACTCTACCTCCACTATAACTATGAGTCGGAGAACAAAGCCCACAGCACAACATAGCCAATGAAGTAATTTTCAAATAGTACAGAAATACATGATCCATTTTTATTAATTCCAAACCCAACAATGACAGCAAAGAGATTCCAGACTTGCCAAAGCATCAACATTTCTTTTCTAATACCAATGTGAAGAAACAAATTTCACTCCTGACTTGAGACAGGCAGTCACCCATAAAAGGCAGCTGGTGGTTTTAAACCGGTCCTCTCAACCTTAGAAATATTCATCATTAACTGCAGACACTAGTTCATTTCCAAAATGTATAGGCCTAACCACCAAAAACACAAATTTCATTACTTCTGCCAAAAATAAAAAGAGACCGTAAGCCACTGCCAGCCATTACTTGTCCAATTGACCCCATGTATGACATAAGCAACCCCCCCCCCCCCCGCCAAAAAAAAACAAGCCTCACAACAACGTTCTTTAGCTCTGGATAAGATGATTGAACAATTTCAGCTGCCTTGATATAGAAGGGCTTGTAAAATGTGACCGGAAAAATTGCAAATCCAATCTTTTCAGCTGACCTCTGTGTAAAACACAAGGCAGAATTGATGGTATCCGGTTGTGATGGATCTTCGTTCATAAATGGCAGAATCTGTATCCTACTTTTCTCGTGATTGTCACACCTGACAACACATTGCATAAAGCCACTCCGTGATTGGTACTGTGGCACAGGAATATCAAGAGAAAAACTTCCTAACCAGAGAACATCCAAACACTTTGCCAATTTTAAGAGGGGTGGGTTTGGTTTGGGGGGTGCAAGGGGCCCAATTTTAATGGACTTGAACTTTAGAGAGCTAGGGTAGACTTTCTGTACACTTTGATTGACACTTGAGTAAACTGACCCGCTTGAATTGCTCTCTTATTAGATCATGGCAGGCCAGCCTCAATAGCCTCATTAACATATGGGGGTGGGGTGGGGGGTTATACATGCAATACCACCAAGAGCATTCCATGTACCATGTCCTGATAGGTTTTGACATTGATGACAGCATCGTCAAATACAAAATTGGCAAGTAATATGTTTGCATGTGCCCTATGAACATGCACATTGAAAGCTTCAAAATGTTAAGATGCAGTTCAAATGATGAATGCGTCAAAGATGAACATGAAAAGGCAAAAATTGTACAGGAAACTGTTCTTTGCGACTGAATTTTTTTTTATACAAATCACCCTACCTGATCTGCAGTGTCATCAGGGTTTTTACTTTTTGAGAGACGTTGTACTTGTCCCCTCACCCTAACTGATCTTCAATGCCCTTAGGTTTTTGTTTTTTACTTTTGAAGAGATGTTGTACCTGTCCAACCACAAGAACCTCTGACCAACAGTGAAACAGTTTCATGCAGGAATATCAACCACACAACGTATGACATAGTTGCAGAGAATAACGAGTTTTTAAAAAATAAAAATAAATTAAGTAGTCTTTGCCTTGATCTAGTACAATGTAACATTTACTTGCTTATCATAACCAGTGTCTCCACATTGCCAAACATAATTTGGACCATTTTGCATTAAAAGCTGCCGGAAATTCAAAACAAAATTTCAAGGAGCAGCATTTTATACAAAATCTAGAATATGCTTTTTGTCCCAATGAAAATCGTGAAGAAAAAAATGGTCAGTGGATCAGCCTTAAATGAGGACTGAGTGCATGGTGTGTTTTTGTAGAAAATTACATTTTTCATTCTACGTATACGAGGGCGCATCTTGGCAAACTGGTCAACTGCAAGGTCAAAAACAATTGGCGTAATATAGTGGATATGTATAAGTGCCAAGTCTGTCAGTCATCTTCTCCCATTGTATAGGGCATGTAATTGTGAAGCTTCCTAAGAATGCTTGCCTTGCGCCTGCAGCGACAGATATATTTCATTGACACTGGACTTATTTGTTTGTTTGTTTATTGGGTTTATGTGTTTTTTCCTTACTTTCTTTATTTTTTAAGTCAAGTGGGTTCCTTCAACTCCCCCCCCCCATGGCAGGCCTGAATATACAAGTTCGATCAGGAAGGTGCGAAAAGTGTGTATGGTATTGGTGTGCCTATGGGATTTGTAAGGGGCCATTGGCTGTGCAGGGATCAACTGTCATCCACAGTGCCATCGCGTACGGGTCACCTGAGTCTGAAATGGGCACGATTATCGGCATGTTTTAGAAGCTGGTCTTTCCCAGCGCGAGGGTTGCTGGGAGAGTAAGGTTGTCTATCCTCCAGTGGTATAAGTAGAACAAGAGCTATATTATATACCCAAATGTGACACAATCATAAGTCGTAGTCACAACATAACATTTATGTTCTTCTTGTCATACATACAAAGGTAACATGCATAGGCTGTTGTGATTATTGACGCTTGTTTCAAACGAGTAGCTTCCAATGTGCCTAAGAGAACACCAAGCAACGAAGGTGCTTCTTAAGTGCCCTTTCCTCATTTCAAATGCGACATGAAATTTTTTTGCAAAGCATTATGTCTTACATTGTACATGTCAAAAATCCACACAATCCATAAAGAGAGAAAACATTCCATGTTCCATTTTGACTGAAACAGGATTGCGTAGTGTTAAGGTTACTCGCTATGTGCCAACTGTTGAGCTTTCTCACTATCAAAAAAAAAAAAAAAAAAAACCAAACAAACAAACAAACAAAAAAAAAAACAAAAAACAAAAAAACCCTCCATGATCTGCCTGCCTGTCTATGATACCAAGATTCATCCTTACCAGTCTAAACCAGTGGAAAATAGACCCCATAGCATCTCACAAATCTACTGTATTATAAATAACGTGTAAGTAAACACTTTTGTAAATTCTGTACACTCTATACTGTACATGATGTTCCAATAAAAATAGCTGGCCAATACTGATTTGAAACAGATTTGAATGGATGTGAAACGTGAACAGCCGTAATGTTTACTTCTACCTTTTATTCCACAATATAGCATCACACTGTGACATAACAAACCACTATAGAGTGTCCATAAAAACGTTTCATTATTTGATGGTTACCTAGCAGGCGAAGATGCCTGTTTATAAAACTGTAGGGGGGGGGGAGGCACACCAAAAGATTTATTCATGTCATTTTTATCCACAAATCGCAACAGGTACCATACCCTTTCAGACAAACAAGAGGGAGCAAGCCTTACTTATCAAAAACAAGCATGGCGACTGGGGCACAGTGAAAGGAACATGGACTGGTTTTGAGAGAGGTAAGCTACCTATGGCTTCCCCCAATTAACCCCAAAATAATAACCACTTTCATTTTATTTGATTGACTAATATGATGCACACCATTTTTTTTCACTTCCATGATATCGCTTAAAGTCAAATGTGATTGCATTAGTGGGTTGTCCAAATCCTAACATCTCCGCTTGTGCTTCATCAGAAATGGGGCATCTTCGAAGAAACAAATTAACGAAAATTGTGAAGATAAAAATACAATACTTATGCTGATACACAGTGAAGATTGTGTTTTTATTTGTGTTTCCAATTTGAGTCTCATTTACTTGGTTTGGAACTGGATGACAGGAGATTGAAGTCCCCCCCCCCCCACACACACACATTATCCACAAGGCAAAGAACTCCCATCCTCGTCCGGTTTATGAATGTTTATATATCATTCCATTTTTTCTTTGACTGATAGTCATTAAAATTAGTTTTAACATGTAATCGCCGTGAACTTTAACTTGTTCGTTTAAGAGTGTTCCCATGGGATGTTACATAATGCTCTCTGGATGCTTACGACGAGTTATCCAACTTAACTTTCGCAATTTTTCTCCGAGGTTAAAGCCCAGGGCCTGAGCAGCTTGGTACTGGTGCCAGAGGTCTGTAAGCGATGTACCCAATGAACATATGTATATTTGTATAGGCATACACAAAGTGGCAACAGTAATAATGATAGCTTTATTAACAACATGTCCAACCAAACATGTAGACATTAGATACCATCAGACAAGGTTAGGAATAAAAGAAAGTCTCAGTTTCAAAGTAATGCTATACGTAAAGGGTAAATTTAATGTCGTCTCCTAACCTATGACGTAAGAACGCCCGGTACACAGCTGTTTATGAAGCATATTTAAATTGAAGGTTGTAAATTAGCATTAGGCATGACTCATAACCTCAGTTTCATCATGGGTCTCACCACAAGGACTCTGATTAGGTTCCTTGGGTTGTCAAGCCCATATATTCGTCTCTACTCTGAGTAGCTTCACAACCTAATCCTCCCATTGTCTACACTACTGTGCTCTTACAAATGCCTCTACACTTCTACCCACGTATATGCTGTGCGGAAGCAAATCCGGATCCATTGCCATATACATGTATGTCACAAACTCAATCTGGATTGACATGTTGACAGGTTCACGTGAATAGAGGAGTTTAAGACCCTATATGGCAGCAGCTGACGGTGTTTTTTTTGTATATATTTGGCGGTTTGCCAATCCAAAACTTCAAAGGGATTTGCTGTTATGCAAATAAGTTAAACTATGGAAACAATCACCCTGAAGTGCTGCACTCTGGGGCCCTAAAAGGGTCTATTTGTCCACGCTGAGGTTTACATATCATCACTGGAAAATCCTTTTGATTCCCAGGCTTGTTTTGACACCACCGACCTGCTTAAAGTCTAGAGCAAACATAAACATGTCTTCCAATGAAAATTCCATTTTCTGTAAAAAATGATTTTGCTTTCTATGGACCGTTAACTTCAGAAGTACATTCCCTGATTGACTTGAACAAAAAACACTGGCAGTACTCACTAGAAAATCTTAGCAAAACTCCCAATGCTGTAAGTTCTTGTGCAATCATTGGTCCAGTTTGGGCCCTTTCCTGTACAAAATGATCAACTTAGCATATGTGCGCTGCATGATGATGATGATGATGATGATGATGATGATGATAAAAAGCAATTGAAATACTGTATCTAGTAATGTTGTCAAAAAGAGTGGCCACTTCAAGGACAGTAGTTTAACACTTAGGCTAATACAGTCAAGGTCGCACCCTTTCTTTGGTTTCACCTGATATTCAATGACAAGTAATACCTCTACAAGGCCTGTTGTGTAATCGAGCAAAAGACACTGATTAAACGATCCATATATAAGCTGCCAATTGCCAATTCCAAAGAGAACTATCATTTATACTGATGGTATGTTATATAAGAATTTTACAGCTCAAAAACTATAAGATCAGTTACATATACATTAATTGCCAATATACACCAGCTATATTTACTTCTACTTATATTATTAACTAGAATGACACTGTTGTCTTAACTTCTCTGTTCTCTTTCATACATTTCCATTGTTATTACGTGGTGTCTCTAGACTATGTCATTTAAATATTGTTCAGGAGACTAAGCTCTGTTAATACATCCTGCAAAATGCATGTGCCATTTTATTTTAATTTGTGTGCCCCTCATTCCATATTAACAAGGTCAAGGGGATTTTAACCCTGTGAATACATTTAACAACGCACATGTGTAATTTTTTTTATCTATATTCCCTTTGCGTGCGAAGCAAACCTCAATGTTCTTGTTTATGTATGTTACGTTAGAGTCTGCCACATTTTGGTATCACTCTTGTTCCAAGCTACAGGCTCCGCCCTAGTGGGATCACCTATAGTAATATTGTTTAGGCGATTTAGCCCTGTGAATATATCCTACAAAACACAAGTGTATCTTATTTTTATTTGTCTGACTCTTGTTGTCCGTAAACACCTGGTATTCAGCCAGCTGCCAGTACTCTCCTCACGTACCAAATCTCTTCAAACTGCCTGTTCTTCGTCAGATGTTTTGTCTCAATTTCCATTTCATTCTGTCGGCTATTTCCCACTTATCTTCCCTTTCCCTGTATTCACCCAGCTGCCCGTTGCAGGCCATTCACCAGTTCTTTAGAAACGAAACCTCTTTATGAGCCTCCAGTTCATATTTGTCCACCCCTGTTTCTATCCCCCCTGCCATTTTTTTGCCTCTTGGCAAACAAGGATATTTGTCAATCATCATGATTTTGCAGGAGGCATGTTTTCAATCACAGCTTTGTTTTGGGCTTATATTTTCTCTGTAAAATGTATAATGTGGAGTGGTTTCCCTGCTTCCAGTTAGATCCTAGCTGTCATTCTCCTCCTGCTCCCAGTTCCCCGTACTAGTTTCCAGTTGTCGCTCCATCCTGAGTTCTTGGCCAACCACTACTCATACACCGGCTTCCAGCGCTCTTTATTACTTCAAAGTTATTCCATCTCAAGGGGTTTATTAGCTGCCAGTTCTCTCGTATCTGTCAATGCTGTACCAGTGAGGTACGTGGTTAGATAAGCTGAAAAACTCAAAAGCAAAGGTGAAAAAGTTAACTAGATATTAGATGAAAAACCCAAAATAAAGATTCGAGGCATCTACCTATTTTTAACAGAACACCAGCAAGCAAAATGGAAGAAAACTGGGAAAGTAGAATCGAAAATATTTTGAGGCTAATCAATAAATGGACTAGAAGAAAATTGCTGATTTTTGGAAAATAAAAAATAGCCAAAACTTTTTTGATATCAGTTTATTAATGCATTACAAGCTCTAAATATCCCTGAGAAGGTCTTGAAAAAAAAATTCAATTCTAACCTATTTCTGTTTATCTGAAATATTCCAACGAACGTGCTTTTGACACAGTGAAAAGGTTGGTGCTTTGTGCTAATTCAGAAGGAAGTCTCAATATGAAAAATGCTAAACAGAGGCAAGACACTGTTGCTATCCTGGATTCCCAAACTAATAAATGATTACAATAGTGTTTGAAAATGCATCCCGGTATACTTCTATGTAAAAGTTTGGAACAAACTGGACAGTCTTTTTAAAGCGCATTTGAAAATAAAGAGTGTAAAGGTTAAGAGTGCATTAAGTTATCTGGAAAAGAAGTGTTACAAACTTGGGTAACCAATAACAGAATCAGGAAGTGTCCCATAATTTGGAACTATATTCAGATTTTACGGCAATGTTTTCCCTTGTTTTTCAGAGCCTGGACCAAATTTAGTTTTCTTTATTTATAAGATTTATTTACTAAAAGGCAACTTCATCACATATGAAAAGCTGCGAATAAAAGTCTCTGGTAGGGGTTATTTACTTTTAATGTACGATGCAGTTTCAAATGCTATCATGCAAAGCAATTTAGACATAAGTTATAGTAAACATAAAACAGATAAAGTTAAATTTTGGGGTAACAAACGTCAGGGAAATACTCCAAGAACAAAATGTAGCGGCCCCCCTTTGCACAAGGATTTTCGCAAAGAAAAATCCACACTTTCTTTTTTCTATAAATTTTGCTCATCCCCTTTAAATGTACAAAAGGGACACGATTGAAGTTTGCAGTGGGAAATTTTGCAGAAAATATATCTCACCAGAATTCTGTTGAAAAAGATGCGTAAAATTGACCCTGAAAACTGTAGATTTTGTGATACGAAAAAGTAGATGAAACACTTTTTCGTCTCATGTTATAAACTGGATAACTTTTGGAAACTTGTTGAGAACCCCTTATGTCAAGCTGTGGGATACTGAATCAAGTTCAATGAGAATAATTGTGATATTTATTCAATATAACAAAGAAGATGCATATGTCATTAATCATATTCTATTGATCACTAAATGCGCACAAATAAACACAAACATGGCGATGTGTACAATGTGCAATTTTTTTTGAGCAGGTAACTCGTCTGAAAAAGGTGATAAACAATGCTTAAAGGCACTGAATTTCAACATAGGCACATGTAGCTTCTTGAATCTACTGTGTAATTTACGAAAACACAACATCCAATCACCTATACCCCAGTAGGCCTGGAAAGAGGAATGTACAAATCTTGAAAGTGTAAATGTGTAAATGAAAAAGGGAGAAAAAGTTTACAGTTCTTGGTATTTTTTCGGCTAGCTTTATTTAATCTCCCTTCTCATAATTCTTTTCTGTTAACTGCAATTTATGCCTTTGGTTGCAGTTGTAACCGCACTTCTGGGCCTCTGTTTGTCACTGGCTTTCTTCCACATGTTAAAACTGTCCCAGCTAAAAGCTTTCTCCCAGGTGCCTAAACTTCCTCAGCTGACAGTTCTCTCCCAATTGCCAATACTAATCCAGTTGACAGTAACCTGTTGTCGGTCAGTGCCCTCTACAGTCAGCATTGTGAAATCCTCCAACTCACCATCATTGTCTGCGAGCTGCAAGTTCTCCATAATGTGCCCACTATTGATTGATAACCAATACCAATTTTCCTCCAGCCAACAGTTCTCTTTCGTTTGTGTAAGATTAGACACCTCACTTGCAAGATGCAAACTAACTTAAGAGACTGAAGCTGCTAACGCGACAAATTAACACTTACTTATTACATGTCATTATTGAGCTGATCATAGACCATTTAATAATTTTTCTCAACAAAACAGCACGCTTGTTTGAGGCCTGAACTGACACTTGTTGGAGTCCTGAACTGAGAGAGTTTTGTGTAGTTTATGCATAGCCTCCACGGTTAAATGCAATACATATTTTATGTGCAATTCAATTACAGATAAAAGACCTCCAATGTCCATAAGCATTTGCTCTGTATATCATTTGTTATAAAATGTTCGCTTCTTTAAAAAGAAACCTCAGCCTACTTTTCCGTATATATATAGATTACGAAGCATGGCGTGGCTTAATTTCACCAATCATATGACTCGACACTCTGGTGCACAGTCACTTCTCGAAGGTAGTGATATACTTGCAAGGGATCTCTGCTGTTACCAGACATTTCCTTATATACGAGAAGAAAAATTTGAGAATCTCAAATGATGAGGGTGAGGCGATGTAACACCTTTCAAACTGTTCACTTTGTATACAAGAGGTCATGATGATAGAGTTATTGTAACGAAAGTCTGTTTTTTCATGATGAGGCAAATTTATTCCAGTTTGAACTGTAACCACAAACAAAGACACTATTATATGAACTATTTAATCGCATCGCTATGTTACAGGGAAGTCTGAGAGCAGTCTGGAAATTGAGTTCCATAATTTATAGGAAAAAAAGGTATATACCTTTGGCCCTTTGCTGTCAGGAAACTGTAGTTACGTCCTCGGACATATGCAAGTTGATATGGATTCAGGTAAGATATTATTGCCACATAATGTGGACCAAACCGCCGAATACCTTTGTCTGGCTGTTTCCATATCAATGTTACATTATCTCATAGAACCTCGACCAGACATACTCCTAGCATCCACTTCACCCTCCAGCTCAGCGCAGCTTGGACTCGTCTCAGGTGGGAATACGCTTGAAGCTCTGTCCACTTCCCGGATAAACTTGCACAGATATTCACACGACTTTGGTTCGACTGACCATGTGAATACCAATTGTGGGATGAGTGATGCTAATGGTGACCCATTGAGCTGTGAGAGCAACAATGGTAATGAGGAAGATACAAAAAGCATTGGAAAATCTGATCCACTCAGACTAAAAGGCGGCGACGACGATGACGATGACAATTTTTTCGGTGACATGATTACATGGTGTTGCTGCTGCTTAATGCTGTTTTGCACCTGATTCTACCTTCCTAGGCCATTATTACCTGTGCTGTAAACAGTCATTATTTTCATTGGACACCATTCTTAAAAAAACTATTCTCAATACCTTAAACACGTGTATCTAAAGACGCAAAAGGACATTTCTTGGACACCCAGCCTTCCGACGGAAACGTTTTTAATCACCACGCAAACATGATTTTCACTTAGACTGTAGCACAATTACTGGGATAAAATTACAACAGAGTAACGATTATGTAATACAATAGATAAAAGTTCTCAGTGAAAGTATATTATTCGTGTAAAACTGATGTAGAATTAATGTTCCTGGTGTATTGTAAACTCTAATGTGTGTCTGTAAAAACGTGGTCTAAAATTGAAGTTGATAAAAGTTCCTGGTATACTGTAAAGTAAACTTTACTATGTGTCCAGGATAACGTGGTGTAAAATTGATGTAGAAATAACTTTTCTGGTACATTGTGAAGTAAACTTTACTATGTGTCTGCAATGATGTGGTGTAAAATTGATGTTGAATTATTAAAGTTCCTAGTATGTTATAAAGTGTATGACACTGTGTGTCAACAACAACGCGGAAACGTAACAAAATAACGTTAAACAATTTCGATTTTCAGTTCATAAATTTTCTGACAAGACCAATCACATCAGTCGTCTGGTAACTGAGCCAACAGCTTTCATAGGCGCATTATTTCCGCATTGGAGTGCGAAGAAATTTGTTCACTGGTGGCATTTCTTACTATTAAAAAATCAAGTTGATGAAGGTTAGATGTGTGTCGGAATTTTAATCTGATAAATACGCATGCGGATATATTGGCTCTGTGTCCCTCACAGATCAAATCCAAGATATCAAATGCTCTAGTTCACCAAAAATATATATTATTAGAAACATTTAGCCTTCCACTGCAGACGAGATTCATGAACAGGGATCATACGTTTTAATATAGTAAGTGTTTTTCGCATTATATTGTGTTTGCACTTGTTTACGTAAAAAATGTTTAGACAATTGATAATACATATGTAGCGAAAGATTGAGTCAATGGAGAGAAAAGAAATTCTCCGACTGTGACCTATCTCGCTTCTCAGGGATCACCCTCGTGCTTTCCCGTGACTCTATACCGCAAGCTGTTCGGAGGTGTACCCTGCAGCAAGAGCGACACATAATTGTCCTGCTTTTATTTCAAATGGGGGAAAAGAGGTACAATAACGTAGAATTTGCTGTTCAACTCTCACTGAAGAACTGTTCATGCTTCAAAAATATAAATGCATGTGTTCTTCGGGAGGAAAATCATACATGCACTATGTAACTCAAGAAGAGAGTCAAAGTGAAGTATACCTCTCATGGATATGCTTTGCTCTGGTCACAATCAGTGAAGCTTATCGAGTGAAATGAGTTTTAGAACCGAGGAGAACGCGACACAAATAAATCCATGCAGTTCTTTTACGGGCTGGACCATTGTAGCCAGTCATGGCACATATCGTAATTCCCTGAGGGCTGCTGTACTCATGCCACTTTCGTAAACATCCATGTTTAATTCGTATATTTTCAAAATTTATGCCATGGTTAGCGCAATTACTCAATTTGAGTAGCAAGTCTCTATATTTCTATAGTTATTTGATAATTAAAATCTTGCTTGAACAGTTTTATTTGTCTACTGAATATATTGCTGAAGAGAGGCAGGGTTGCTCGCGTACTGTTGGATCTTAAACTCAATGTGACCACAGTCACCACGAAATAATCACAGGACACATTTACATGGTGCTCGTAAGTAGGACGTTCGCCTAAGGTAAATTTATAACTCTCTGACGCCTCTAATTTCTAGATTATTGTATATATGAATCGCAAAATATCTACAATAGGTATGTCAAACCCAACATTGTTACATGTCAAAAACTGAATTTCATCTTATCCAGCTGTACAAAATATCACACTGACAAATCACGTAGCAATCCAGCGGTTCAATTAGGAGCAGTAAATTTGTTAGATGGCATGTCCATGAATTTACGAAACCAATCGCACTTGACGTAACATTTGTAGCAAGTAAGCATTTTTTTCCACCGTGTTCTTGTAAGATTACGTAACGTGTGTAGCAACTAGGCGTAGGACATTGTTGGAACTCTTTTTATAGCATCCCTAATCGACCAGGCTGCACAGTAATGGACTTTTATACTTTAATTATAGACTCATATATCACTGTGGTGAAAAGTAATATATCTTGTATTCGAGTTTAGAACTTGCATCTCAGATAATTCGGTAGTGTGTTCATGTACAGACCTATGTTTATTATATAGACATGAAAGGCATTATTAGAATTTGAAGAAATAATTTATGCTGATACTTCAATGCTGAGAAAACCTCCGAGTACAAGACAAGAGACACTGACAGATTAATTTTAGTATACCTTTTGTTAATTTGTTTCCATACGGACAAAGTAAATTGATTCTATATTCACATATTTTAGGTGTTCTCAGAATGGTTTCAAGATACCACCATTAAGAGTCATTAAATGAGCGGGACAAGTGAGGGGTATAGAATTCCCTAACCATGGGCTGACTTGGGTGCCTTGTACAAAAGCGTAAACAAAGAGGATAATCCTGTCTAGTTTGTCAGATGAGCCGAGTGTCTGGAAGAGTGCAGACTGCTGATCACATATTTAATTTGTTGTCAAGAAGTTGCAGTTTGTAGGTAAATCAATAATGTTGGCTGGAGATCCAGAGTTTGCAAGTATCCTGTTTTACATTGCGAATTTATGGATTTCCCTTTTATGGTGATACAAAGTTACATATGTGTGAAAATAAGTGTGAAACTTGTACCGAGTTATGCCGTGCATCCCATATTTAAGGTTGAACCGTAGCATATATGCCGTTGTGTCGTATGTGTACTATGGTATCCGACGGCGAAAACTTCGCTAGTGTCTATCATGGTGCTATCTGAACATCGTCAATGAGTAGGTGCTTATTAGCGCACATTATACTCACATTTACAACTGTAAAAATGCTGCTGTGCTGAGTGTTTAATGGAAGTTATCGACCTTAAATGAACTTGCCATCTCAAGACTTATCGATAATGTCTTGATGTTCCTTTCTGCTTTATGCATGCCATGAAATCATGGTTATCTGACAAACTATCCTTGAAACCAAATGTTGTCAATGTCGGCCAACTCCAGTTAACTTAACTTTGGAGTATTGCGATTAAATTGTCACAATTACGCAGTTAGGCACTCAGGACTAAACGTTTGGCTGCAACTAGATCCTTTGTGGAATATTGTGCGGTAGTAGGGAGCTGGTCCCGCCATTACCATATGAGGCAATATGAATGCCGCAGGCATTGCTTAGTTGAAGGAAGAAAGGAGTGTGGCCAAACGAGGCAGTACAAATGGAATAGGTGCCTTAAATAAGTTATTACAAGAAAGTACCATGCACGTGAAAGTAAAAGAGTTAAAAGATGCCCTGGACAGATTAGAGAAGCTTCTATGCCACATATGCTATCAGACGACGGGCACAAACTATGTAACGAGTGTGAGAGACAGTGTAACTTTTTGTACTCAGAGAGTGGGGCAGTTGACGGATGGCCTTACTTAACATACACCACCCCATAAGTCTGCATCCTGCAGTTCTGCTGATTGGACTGCGAGTCAATGAGCCATGGTGGAATTAAAGAAAGTGGTGATAAAGGCGAAGGCTGCATCTTTAAAATATAAACAAGAGCTGGAAATCGCCAATTTTAAACTGAAACAAGGGCGACAAGCAGAGATTGCGGTTGAAGCCGTCAGGAATGAGGGTAGATTGGAAGAGGACAACAGTGGTGACAGTGTATTGCAGCTGTCGATCATGGTCAGTGACCATCATAAACGTGACATTCCAGTGGACATCCCGCAAACATCGCCGCTATGTCCAAAAAGCCCCTGTTTGGAAAGGGCCTTGGCTGCAAGGAACAAAAAAAAAATCATGTCCCTGACGATAAGACTTTGTTGACTGTTATTGAAGAAAATCAATATATGCAGAGACAAATATTGACTATGTTGCAACTGCTAAGGCCTGAACTGCAATGGTTCGAATGTAACATGCTCAGTTGTTGGTCATTTATAAGAACATTTGATGAGATGTATGACAATGAAATACCAAACAACAGGTCCAAATTAGTGGCCTTGTTGACTTCTTGCACAGGAAGAGTACATTGATCAAACGCTGCATGGCTATGGAGCCAGGCAAAGCCTACAAACGTGCAAAAAAGGTATTGCAAGAAAGATTTGGTAACAAGTTTGGTATAGTGCACCAACTCCGTTTCTAAGATTCCTTCAGCACCGGTGATTAAAAAACAATGGCAGAAAAGGGTTGAGAGAATTTGCAGATTCCATGCAAGAATATTCTGAAATCATGAATGCTTCCAATGAACTACATGAGATTTTAAAAAATACCAGTCACATCTTCTGAAGATGGTAAATACGCTACCTTACTCCCTGCAGAACGGGTGCAGTTCGCAGGTCAGGAAAATTAAGGCAAAGCACAAGAAATCTCCATTTTATTTTGATTTGACACAATTTGTTTCACAAGCCTTGGAGGAGGCATGTGACCCTATTCTCGACGTACATAAGCTTTGAGTCGAACGTAACAAAGAAAGATATTAACAGAATGCCAAAAAAAAAAAATTAAAAAAGAGAGAGACTACTGTGTAGAATGTGGTTATGGATACGAACAAAAGGGTAAATCTATGCACAAGCGTGCTTAATTGCAAATTACGCCAAAGAAGCCACTGGGAGCATAAGTGTGAACAATTTATCGCCATGACCTCAAGTGAGAGGTTCAAAGTAACGAGGAAAAAATCAGTTTTGGCCTTATCATAGAGGAGCCACAGGCACTAAGAGTTATGTATGTCACTAAGAGTTATGTATGTCACTAAGAGTTATGTATGTCACTAAGAGTTATGTGTGTCACTAAGAGTTATGTGTGCCCATGTGGCAAGAAGCGCAAGTTGCTTCCTTGCATCATGCTGGTATTGACAGTGAGAATGTACAAATACAGATCTCGTAAATGAGAATATACGGGTAAAAGGTATCGGTACAAGTGTTACCAAAACTTCGATTGCCATAAGTGACAAAAGGGCCCAAAATCATGTTACCGGGGTCAGTTCCTGCAGGATGGTCCTCCTAATAGTACCGGTAAAAGTAATGAACACTGACGGCCTCAAATTGCTCAAGACGTATGCACTTTTAGACACTGGTTCAAGCAGAATGTTCTGTGCGGCATCCAGGGCAATGAGCTTATGCATTAGCGAAAAGTGAGAGAAGTTATCAGTCAATACTTTACCTTCACACAAGAACGAGATTGAGGTGGAATCAATCCCACTAAAAATATGTGATGTCGCTGGTCAGGGCAAACACATTTTAATACCCGGGGTGCATAATCCTCAAATGCACATAGGTGCAGGTTGCATAGCTAAACAGGAAGATTTGGCTCAATTTCCGCATTTAAATGATCTGGAGTTGCCAGCTGTACCCATAAAGGAAAGGTCAATACAGTTATTGATAGGACAGGACAGGCCACAAGTAATGGTGCCAAAAGAAGTCCGAAAAGGCAAATTGGGTGATCTTTATGTGGTTAAAACATTTCCGGGCTAGGCATTAAATGTTACTTTAACTCGCTTTAAGGATACATCACTAACGTCGGTAAACTTTGCACAAGTATATGGCCTAGATTTACAGCAGAAGAAGTTTTGTGAGAACAAAATATGCAGAAGATGCATACAGTGACAGTAATGGGTGGTCCGTTAATGACCAAGGGATGATCAGCACGTAGGATAAGACAGCAAGAAAGGAAAACGGCCATTACATGTTGCCAATTCTTTTAAAGCTCAAGATCCAAAGCTCCCTGTAAATATGGAGGCTGTTGAGAAGTGACTTATTTCCTTTTAAAGGGTGCTATTAAAAGACGAGACACTTTCCAGTATGTAGAAGAAAGACATATCCAATCTTCTCGCAAAAGGCTATGCAGAAATATTGCCCAAATGTGACTTCAATAGAGAAGATAGACAAGGTGTGGTATTTACGACACTACTCTGCCTTTCATCTGCACAAACCAGAGAAAGTGCAAGTGGTGTTTGATTGCCCTGCAGTAAAAGATAACATGTCATTGTATTCAGAAGTCCTACAGGGGATGGAACTCACCAATGGTTTAGTTGGGGGTACTGTTGAGATTCCGTGAACTCTAGGTCATGATAAAAGGGGACATAGAAGCTATGTGTTACCGAAAAAAAGGAAGCATCATAAGACAGGGATGTGCTGATGTTTTTGTGGTGGCCAGAGGCATTTCCTTATAGCTCAAAGTTTCTGTATATTGCCCGAATCTTCCTCTTCCTACACAAATGATGTATGTGCATTACAAGGTGCTTCGTTGCCTATAACTGTTGCGACCTTCTATTCTCCTGACCGAATGGTCTTGTTATACAACAATTTACATCTTCGGTAAGTCGATATGAACCGAGTACCATCAAAGCCGTCCATGAGGAGCCATATGACAATGCAAGTACAATATTTTCTGAAATCTTAGCTTCCGCAATCGATAAGTGTGCTCAACTCAATGAATTTTGCGGCGTAGGAAAGAAGGACGTACCTGGCAATACACACCTTTTGCAGGATTTGTTTAATGCCTGTTTGTGTTATGTCTAAAACATTTTTATCTCATCAAATGCTGCTTACGAAACCCATTGTGGACTATCTGTTAGCACCAGAGTCCTACGGTTTATCAAAAATGGTGGCAGATTAAGGCGTAGGATGTATTCGTATATGTACAGTAGTACGTGCATTAAAATACTTTCGGCTTTCAGTTTGAGCTGACAAGTTGTATATCAGCAGATATCAATCCACATCACAATAATATGATGTCTGGTACACTGGTGAAGTTAATCTATTGGAAACTTCTGTATTTAAAGTTATGGCCATTTGTGGCTCAAGTACATTTTCAAGCAAATGCATATTTTTTATCGTGGTCAGCTGTTTTATTTCACCTTAATGCGGTGATAATTGCTTTTTCTCTCACCATTAGGCCATGTCCCCTGCGTGTACTTTTACCACGGATGAGTTGGCCTACACATCTCTCGTTCATTGTTGCATAGAGGCTCCAAGATATGGATAGTTCTGACTTCAAAATGCGGAATCAAAATTGCACGAAAATAAATATATTTATAGTTTTGTGCAGAAGCACTTGCTGGTAGTCGCTGTGCTAATCCGCAGTCCGAAATCTTTACACTCCATAAGCTAATCTGTCACTGTCTACCCTGTATAAATATGGAAGTACTATTGTCCATATTGCACACGTTTTTCCACAGCATTTTAGAATAAGCGGCATTAGCCCAAATAAATTAAAGGGTCTTCATTTTGCAACAACTCAGAACATGTTTCGCAGCCTGTAGCCTTATATGTCTGTCTGAGTAGCGGTTTCTTGTCTGAGCTATATATTCAGCATACAAGACCCACTTACTAATGAAAAAATATGAATGTGCCAAATGATGCATTAGCTAAGAAAATTGAAGCTTTGCTCATAAATGCAGAGCTTAAATATCATGAAAGAATACCTATCAAACCAAACACAAGTACTAAATTTGCATAGTACAAGTTCAGATAAGAATGATTTGACTTACCCTTGAACCAGAATGTACCCTTTCTAGCTGGATTGCACACCTTAGTTTAACTACCTGCCTGTGTGAAACTGAAGTAGCAACAAACTGGGGCGTTACATTCAGTCCCAGTGATTATGAAACAAACATTTACAGCTAGACCACCTGTACAAACTGAGGGGAATCTCAACAAGTACAGCAACAATGGACATCGTACACCAGAAATGTAAAACAAACCCCATGAAGACACCTGCTCCTCAGTTTGAAAGCCCCCAATAAATGAAGCTCAATTTTGTTGCAAACTCTGAGTTAATGTTTGAACATGATGAGTCACGTTTGGGACATTGGAGTAAATACTGTCAGATTTGAGTAATTTTCGACAGTGAGTAGATGTGTACTCAAGCATGTCAAGAATGGAAGTCATAAGCATTTAAGTCGAGAACCAGTCATCAAAATACAGGGGTGGGGTGGGGTTAACCTGGCAGAAAAATTGCAAGCCTAAATTGTGTCAATTGTGAATATTTAAGCACAATGATGCCAAAAGATGAAATTAGGTAGCAAGTCCAAAATCTTCAAAATTATTACAGCCACACTTTTTAACAATGTCTCAGTGTGAAGGGCAATTTTTGTGGGGCATGTCAAGAAAGAATTTAAGTCGTTAGCATTTAAGTCAAGAAAATTTGATCAAAACATAGTTTTTAACCAGATTCTAAGTACAATTATACAAGCTTGTATCTGTTGTCGTCCACTGCTTGCTACTGATAGCCCCTGGCGGTTTAATCGGGCAGAAAACACGCTAGCCTAAAATGCCTTTAAGGTGAGTGTTAAAACTAAAAATTATGCCAAATGATCAAATTAACTCTTTCAGTGCCTAATTTTGGACTGAGTCAACAGCTTTTCTCGGCGTCCATTGGGCGCATTGCGCGCAATACGCGCTGAGAAAAGCTGTTGACCTGAGATAATTTCTCTGGAATTATAGGTATTCTGGTACTTGAAGGAAAGGCCTTTTTACGAGGAATACGAATGTTGGATCCCTATGATAATTTAGTCTAGTCTGACACAAGTAGATCGACTTAAGTGGCGATTGACACTGAAAGAGTTAAGCAACAGAACACAGAGGCCTAAAATCACTAAAATTTTTGAAGCCAAACTTCCCAACAATCTCTGGATATTTACAGCACAATTTGTAGAAATGTTTGATCAAAAGTACTTCCATGAATTCTGTTGACACAATTTTATCGTTAATAAATTTGGCTCTAGATGCCATGTCCTGAAAATTTAGAGCAAATAACACCAAATCTCAAAATTTGGGACAAAAATGTATTATACCCAATAGCTTGCAAAATATTACTGTCAGGAAAAAAATAGTTAACTACTTAAAGGTTAAACTCTTCAAATTGTGACAGACTTTAATGCAAAACCTTTAGTGATCCGAATCGTAAAGTTTAGAAATAAATCTTGGAACCATCAGTATGGTTACCTTCCAAAGGGATATCTTTTGGTTAAATTTCGGTAGTAATTTCATCGAAACTTTGTACATTTACACAAGCTATATCATCACTATACCTTGCATTGTTTGATAATTTTGTAGCCATCCAAAAGTCCTTTTTCATCACTGTATCCACACCCTTAAATTCGAGCCAGGTTAAATATATATATCAGCAAGTAACTGGGAGCAGGTGCTACCCATTGAAGTGCCTTTCATTTGTTGAAAAAACAATGGTCCGCATTGAACAAAAGTTTTATGCAAAAGAAATTGCGTAGAATCTATCAAAGATTCAACATTGTCAAATTAACATTACTTTTTGGATATTCATTATGCGACCAATACGCTTTTTTCAATATGAACTATTATTTACAGATGGTATACCGTTATGTTTCACCAGTTTGCTAATTAATTCTCAAAGAGAACTTTTGACTTTAAGTATAAGTGGAATTGTGCACAGTCTATAAAAATCACAACATTTGATATTCTTAGCTTTTAAACCTTTATTTAAAAATACAAACTGGAAAGAATTGCTGCTACTAGAAATTAGTTACAATGTTTGTGTAGCAGTTACATATGTGATCCTCATAATTTAGTACAAATATCACTTGAACGTTTTTCAGTCTGATCGTAGTGGCCTCAATTCTGCAGTAAACTTAAGTTTATGCATTGAATTAAAAAATAGCATTTCTTCGACTTTTCAATTTTTGTTCCGTTTTGTCACTAGTGTTGATCAAAGGTGGCTTGCCTTTAATGTGTCTTTTTTCAACTTCAAAAAGCTGTATATGAGGAACAAAAACAGAAGTTTAAAATGTGAGCCTTTTACTTTTATAGGGTATTCTATAGTTTACCACTAATTTGATATTAAATTCTATTACAATGTAGGATTGAAACCTAGTTTGTACCAAAGACTGATAGACACTTCTATACACTTTGATAATTGTGGTGAAAACATTGTAGCCAGTAAACACTACTGCAGTGCTACAAAATTAATCTTTATATTGTTTGCTTTCCTAAAATGTAAACTTTATGGACTTTGGGAGTGTATTGAGAGAGTTATCAAAAGCAAAGTGTCTCTCATCACAAAAGCCAATGCTAACTTGCCATATATCCTTAACCTGGCACAATTCTAGAAATAGTCAACATATGAGAATCACTAGTGCTCCAATTACTGGCAATAACGATACTTCTGATTGAAAAAGGGTAATCATGTTTGTTTGACCAATTTTCAGTATCACAAATATACTAGAACTAACTCAGATATCAAGCATACAAGCATATCACGGAGCTGTTTAGACCAATTCATTTCTAATATCCCCCACTTTGTTCGGGAACCCCGTGTTTTCTGTAGCATTGCTAAAAACATAGTATCAGTTACATTGTATTCAGACGTAGAAGAAACCGACTTTTTAAAGATTGGTTTGGGTGCACAATGTCACACTTTCTCAATAGAAACAAAAACTGAGCAATTAGATTTTACTACATTGGACTGCGAGGATATACTCTATCACAATACTCAGGAGGACAAAAGAAAATCCCTCACAAACATATAGACGATTTTACTCGTTTAGTTGCGACTGAAGTCGACTTATTAGAAGAAAACTGCTCTGAATTATAAAAAGGGTGCTAGATGCAAGTTCCTGGTGAAAAGACCTTTCATTCAACTACCCGCATGCCTATAGCTACAGAGAATATAATAGTCCATGTCAACAGCTTTCCTCGGCACGCTTTCGGCGCCTTGCGCCCAAAGGGCACCGGTGAAAGGTGTTAAGTTAGGCCAAACTTTTACGCTGAAAGTGAACACTACGGCAAAAGACTTAAGGGCCGTCCATTATTTTAGACATTTTCAGGAATGTATAAACTGCACACTGGGAGAGGGGTTCAACCCCAAGTGTACACTTTTAACCTGCTGTTGACTATTGCCCAATGCAATACATCATGGTGTTTACGTTTGAAGGAAAACTTTTAAAGTAGGACAGAAAGAGAAACAGGGGTAAGGCAAGGGTACATACATGTAATGACATTGTGTGCTTTGCATGGTTACACCACTCTCATTCAACGCATCAACATTATACAATGAGGCTACGTTTGGGGGACTGCTAGAGCTATAACTTTCTGCTATAAAAACATCGATGAACAAGGCATGTTTGTAAAACATATATGCCCCCGGCCGTCATTATGTTTGCCCTCATCAGCCTGTTGATAGTACTAACTGAGGCACTCATGACCTTAGGAAGTGGACGTACAAACCAACTTTACCAAAATGGCCATGTGACCTTAAAAATTATGTCAAGATCAGCCTTCTTTAAAGCTGATCTGGCCCTAATAGAAGACTAAATGAAAGCACTGGCTAAAAAAATTCTCCTGTAATACAGCAGAAACCAAATTCTGTAATGTGGCTCTGTGACCTTGGGAATTAACTCTAGGTCACCCATTTCAGAACTTGACAAAGCTCTTATGAAGGCTATCTTCCTGTGCAAAATGAAAGCCCAGTTGAAAAACATCTTTCGTTATACTGTATGTAATGCAGAAACCAAGTTCACTAATAGGACTCTAGGTATTGACCTTGGGAATTTAGTCAAGGTCATTGATCTTCTAAGCTGACCAAGCCCGAATTGAATACTATTTCTATGTGCAATATTGAAGTCATAACCTAACTTCTGACTTACAATGCAGAAACCGAGTTCAGTGAAGTGTCCTTCTGACCTTTGAATTTAAATCAAAGTCATCCATCTTCAAATTTGACCTAGCCCTGGATAAGGACCATAATCATGTGCAATATACAGGTTCTATCATAAAAAATTTTCCACTTATCGTGCGGAAACCAAAACTTATTACAGGATCTCTGTGACCTTGGAAATAGGGTCAACCAACTTCACCTAACCCTTATACATGGACACTATCAAAGTCCCATCTCAAAAACTTCTTGAGCTATGGTGCGGAAACCAAAGTCTCTCGACCGACCGACCGCTATGAGCAAAAGTAGATGCCCCGCCTCTTCGGAGGGGGGCATAATAAAAGTGTAAAATAACAGGATTGTCTCAAAGTTAATTTTGTCCATATATTTGCAAAGCTAAGCCATGAGACCAGAATGACAAGGAAATCAACTCGCTTGTTGCACTTTAACAAGCGTTGCTTACGTGGCGCAGGCAAAATATAATTTTAACTCCAGTTAACAATAGCGGAATTGAATCGAATTAACAAGAGTAGAATTTATGGCCCTAGATGACAGCACCTGGGAGTGATCATCCATATAAAGTTAATCATTTACACAAAAAAGCCCCCAATGGATTTATTGAAATACAAACGAGCAGCTCAATGCAAATAACACCGTCAAGGTGTGTTCTCTGGGATCCTTAAAGAGACCATTTGGCGGTGTTCCTCACAGATCATATCTCCTCACTAATCTAAGACTAATTTTGCAATACATGTCAGTCAAAAAAGGAAAATCAGGTTTGCATCAGAATTCAAATAAATGATACGAGGTAAAGAAAATATGTCCACCTTACATTTTTCTGGACATACGTTTCCGGACAAACATACATAAGAATTTTTAATGACGTGCCTGTCGATGTTTTCGGAAGTCATGCACCTTTGCTGGAATTAAGTTCTATTGATAGCATTTTAAATTACCTTGATCCAATCAGAACTGTTTATTCACCAAAGTGAATTTATTGTATTATAGCTTTCTGTATTATGTCATCATATCCTGATACAAATGTGAATGTTCCGATATGTCAGCAGTTGCATCACTGAATGCAGGGCCCTTCGACTTAACAGATAATCTTTAACTCGTTTGCAGTTCAAATTCGGAAGAAAGGACATGTTTGTGGAATTCCTTTCAACTACAGACCGAGAAAATTTATTTCATATTTCACTACTGCGCGGTGAAACTGAAGATGCTCATGAGTACTTCAGATGGCCTACGACCCCTAAGTTATCACTACCAGGGAAGATGACCATGTTTATCAGATTAATTAGCATACGTAAACCTTAGGGAATAGAGCATCTTATCTAATGTATATCCCAGGTGGCCTTTCAAGTACCCATGGTAGGACTGGTAGAATAATTAAAGACGGGTACCTAACACTGAACGATTTACGAGACGAGAAGGAAACGAGACCACCACACTAGTTCGAAAGCGACATCTATTGCCATGCAGGCGCCTTGATATGAGTAAAGCATCTAACAAACATAGTTTGAAGTGGGTTGGGACAACAAAAATAAATAAATAAATAAAATACATCTCACTAATTAAGCCACTGATTATGAAAAATGAAGACAGCTTTAAATATTTAACTTTAATAAAAGATTCAAAATACGGATATTTGCCGGCAGAACTCAAACACTCTGACACTTGACAGGGCGTGGAAGAATCCCCATAGCTATTTGTTAGAACTAACATTTATATAATTAGAATGTAGCATTTATTTTGAAAAGTGTTTCATGATATGTTGACGAAAGAACTAGCAATACTAACAGAACAGAAATAAAAGAAAAACATTACACACTTCTCGATGAATGTATAGCTACAAGTCTTGATATAAACAAACATGCATACAGTTTTGACGTAAATATATTGCATAATGATGGTTCTATTCGTCTCTTTTAGATTGCTATATCATACAGTCCCCCGGTCAAATCAAGATTATTTTTTGTGCATCAAAACGCTATATTAACAATTATCTGTTACAGTTCGATTAAGTTTCACTTTTACCCAGGACATTTTTCGTACATATCGTTATCTTATTTTTAAATATATAGAAAAACATGCGTTGCGTGTTTGTGAAACAGCGCAACTTATGTCTTAATTTTAATATCTAAATGAGAAAAGAATATATGTTTTTATTTTCGTGTCACAAGAGCTGATCATCAAATTGTTTAATTGTTTTATTATTATAAATACATCAATGACAGTAAATAAATCAAACATCCGTTTAGGGCTCAGGGATACTGGATGAAAATAATTAAAAGTCATGCAACATACAATCTTCTTTAAGTGCGACTGGGTTTTCCGCATGATAACAATTTCATTCAGTTTGGATCAACACAGCAAGTGCATCCCTCAACTAGGAAACTGCTCGCATTTACTAAAAAGATTGTAGCTCATATTACCGGAGTGTGTATTCATGCAAAATTAAAGTAAGCCGGACTTTCGTCAGATCTCACATGGCCTGAGTGAGAATTCAAACAAAATTGAGCGCGATTTTCATCAAATAAATAATCATTCAGTACAATACACGCTTATGATATTGACAGCAAATGTAAGTGAGTTGTTCCATTGCAAAGCAAACTAACTTAGCCTGACGATGTTAAAATTGTGATGATATCAGAGACCTGTTTGTTGATTTAAATATTCAACGTTTCTAATAATATGTATTTCATTAAAATCTACCAAAACATTGATTTTTAAAAAAATTTTTAAGTCACTCAAAAATCTCTTTATTTGTAGTGATATCACTGAAATCATTGAAAAAACTACAGTTTTGCAACAGATTTTGCGTTTTGGTCGAGTCACTTCCAAATTTACCGATATATATATATATATATATATATATATATATATATATATATATATATATATATATATATATATATATATATATATATATATATATCACATATAGGGTACAATATTGTTTGTACGTAGCAAGTCAATAACAACACACAGTATGACAAGCAAGTATATTCTCAAAAGCAGATAATGTTCGTACAATTTCTGACCTCCCAAGTGGCATCTTTCATGTGAATTTTGTTGTTTTATCCAAATTTACGTCCAAGTGAAGATTACGTGCATCTGGACACTGCGTACGCCGGAGAACTACTGACTCTACATGTTCACACTGGCGAGGTAGAGTTCAACTTCCGAGGAAGGACATTGCGGCAGTGACAAGTGATAGTTTAAAGTAAATGGTATAACTAGCGGAGTGCTTTAAGAATGTTCGGAAATGGAAGCTCATTTGCTTAGCTTTTATGTGATTTGGATAAAACAATTCACCATAGACAAATTAAACGTCGAGCTATGGGGCATTTCTCCTTTCTGAAGCCGCTTGGTCTGTTAAGACACGTACCAGCATGCTATTATGATTACCACTTCAGTATTTTATAATAGACTCCAAGAAAAATATTGTCTGTTTGTCGGTGTGTTGAATATATCATGCAACTAAATGCAGAAATGATTCTTTTCTTTCTTTTTACAAATCTTCACGCCTGTTCCATGATCCAGATCATAGGCTAGTTGAATATATCAAAATGAAGCCTCCACACACCTTCCACTCTTTTCCATGTCACATTATAGCTGCAAGAGGAAAAGAAAAATATGGTAAAAACATACCAGGGATGAAAATTTTTAAAATGTATATGTATTAACAAGCAAAACTTCTGCAAGACTGGTCTTTCTTGTATTTTGATTGACATTTCATTGCAACCCTTTTAATGCCATAGTTTGGACCAAGTCAACAGCTTTCCATGGCGCGCTTATAGCGCATTGCGCTCAAAGCGCCAAGGAAACCTGCTGGCCTAGATTATCACATTCTCTGTAACTACAGGCATGCTGGTACTTGAATTAAAAGTCTTTTTACAAGGAACATGGATCTAGCACCCATACTATAATTCAGAAGAGTTCGTTAGAAGGAGTTCGACTTTGGTTGCAGTTGGTACTGAAAGAATTAAGATTTGCCATTTGTCCGCCATGGTCAATAGCACTGGTTAAACAGCTTTCCTCCGTGCTTGCACTTTGCTTTGCCGGACCAGCTCCTTCATTCTTACCAGGAATGGATTAAAGTGTAGCCTCTAGCCAAATACGTGTCATAATATAACAGGTTTACATACTGCCCTGAACCAGCTGATGATTTGTCTGCTTTGTAAAAACTGTATCGCCCGCGCTCCACTGCGATATCACCGCCGTCCAAGACTTCATCAGTCTCAAGAAGCATATCCACAGCACCGCCTTCAGCTACGCCCTTGAACACTTGGTTAACTCCTAAAAGGTTTATACGTCCATAAAATACATATGCAAACACGCACACACACACACACACACACACACACACACACACACACACACACACACATGAAGAAAATAGTTTATACAGCACATCATTTAGGCATAACCTTGTCCAGTTATTGTAAATGGGATGCTCTCATCACCCACGTAACAAACCAGTCAGATAAGTACTTGGCATTACTGCGTAGACTGAAATTTAAACTGTGTAGAAAAAAAAACAACTTTCAACCAATTACATACAAATATATTCGATCAATATTAGAATACGGATGTGTGATATTTGGCAATTGTACTGCTAGTTTAGCATCATCTCCAGAATCTGCTGAATACGAGTCGTCTCAACTTATGATAAGTAACATATAAAAATCTACCTATAGAAAACCCTTTTCTCGCGTCATCTATGAGACTTTGGGTTGATCTAAAACTTGACTAATGTGAGTCTAGATGTCTAGATAGATAGACAGACAGACAGACAGACAGACAGACAGACAGACAGACAGACAGACAGATAGATAGATAGATAGATAGATAGATAGATAGATAGATAGATAGATAGATAGATAGATAGATAGATAGATAGATAGATAGATCGTCGGTTAAGATAAAATAGACAGCATGAGCGGTCTAAGGCTCTTTTCCGACACAAATGTCTAAGGTATAAAACAGCATGCACCAGAGTACATTAATAAAAGTTGAACGGAAATTATATTACAATAAGTTAGACATTATAGTCAGAATATAAGTAAATCATATAAAAATTACGAAAAGAATTTTCTCGTTGTTTCATAAACATGCAACAAATGAAACATAAATGTGAGAATAATGATGGACTTGTGGTGACGATTTAAACCTGACAAGAGTATTATTATGTAACAGAATTACTGGTACATGTGTAAAGTATGTAACCCCACCCCCCCACCCCCGGACGACCATGAAGCCCACGGAGTTCCCATGACCATCTCTGCCACCTCTAGAGCAGGAGGAAGCGACCGAGACGGCCATGAGAGCGCACCCTTGCCCCACGATCCCCCCGAGAGGCAACACACTCCCAACATTCATATAAATATATTAAAATAGACAGTTACTTGCTCATGAAGAGCAAAAGGCACATTTACAGTCGGGACCATCCCATTTGTTTATGAGATTGTTGAAGTCTTTAATATTCATATCTTCTCTCAGCTGTTGTTGGAGATTACCACATATTTTTACTGCATAATATCTTAATTTTTTTAAGCCGTAAGAAGTAGTTCTTACTTTAGGAATCTTTAGTAAATTCTTCATTCTTGTTGATTGGGTGAAAATTTTGGGTTGAAAAAGATCGTGAAGACATGACGGGCCCGATTTATTTATAGAAATGTAAACCTGCTTGGCAATGGCTCTTAATCTACACACAGTAAGAGAGGGCAAGTTTGAGTCAACTCAAGAATAACCTGAAATACTCCTTTGGGTGTTTACCGGTTTACCTGTGTACTTTGAACATGGTGATCGATTTCCAAATACATGTCACACACAATCGGTTCTGAAATGCTCTCATCTTCACAAAACCAATACTGTTCCCTCAGCAGCATTCGCTTGCTCAGATCTGTGCGAAGGTGCTCGCCATTTTTTTCCTGAAATGTTCCGGTCATTTAACCCGGAGGAATGGCCTGTTGAAGACTGTATGTCGTGACTCACACCAGGCATAAAACCTTCACTGATTACGCATTTAGCTTTGTGACATCTTGATTCAGTATTTTATTCATGGTATCAATGGTATGCCGGACGATGTTAAAATTGAGATATTTGAAGCTGTGCAACTATATATTTTTGTAACCAGAATATTTCATTTTTAGCCCATCTTATCCTATGTAATACCGTATATAGGAAGTTTAATCACATTTGCTAGATCAGTTTAAAATTCGCTTTACACCGCATGGCAACTTTTTGTATCAGTAGTCTTCGGTTTATTTCATCTCTGTGTCTTGTCTCATTTTATGTTTTCGAGAACCAGTATTGGTTTTGCTTCATTATACTATTAGGTAATCCAAATAAAATAAATATGTTTAAATCAACATCTTTCTCGTCATTTTGGCGAGATATTGCATGTGTGTAATTTATATAGCATAATAAAGCATGCGAAAATTTCCCAATCAAGCCATACCTGAATGTGTACTGAAATTTTACAGTGCTAAAGGCACAAGCCGCTCTGATTTGTATTATGGTGATTCCGAGGTCAAATTTGTACATACAAAGATATTTCATAAAAGCAGCAGCATGATTGTAGTCCGACAAGGAATAGAACGGCCTCTGTCTATAGCATTCCAGCGGTGCGCTGTGACTCGCGCTTCCAACTCGGCATTGGAGTGACAATTTTTGCACCTCGTTTTAACATTCAAGTAACCCTTATCCTTCTTGTCAATCAGAATTGTTCGAACTCTGATTATGCACTTCCCACTATGAAACTATGCTTATGTTTGAAACAGCATCCACATGAACATTGTTACAAAATAAAAATACTTTATCATTTCATTTATTTTTCGCAACTTTACGACGTGGATCCAGCAACTTTCTTCCAGCCTCCAGAGAGATCTTGTATGTTTTTACACTTACTTAAATAAGGCACCCTTATACGACCCATATTCACAAATTAAGACTGAAAAAGTACGATGAAATATGGAATCTTTACTGACCATTGTTTTCGACGATTGGAGATCCCGGAGGAAACACCTTGCAGTCCGTTGTGTAACAGTTTTTCACGAGCCCTTCAAAGTCGCCCTTCCTGAAGTATTCACAGAACTTCACATTCTGCGCCTTGATTGCTGCCGTCAAGTCTGAAATATCAGTTACAAGAGCGAACCATTAAAGTCTTGGTACTTACTTGCCAACAGAATCGGCCTTTATTGTTAAACCAAAATTAATCTATAGTTCAAGTAAATGCAATAATTTGCGATTGATCACGACCATTGGTGTCAAATATTATCTGCAGCCTTTGATACAGCCACAAGTGTCACATTGCGAAGCAGCCATTGTGTTGAAAGTTTCAAAACGAGGAAACCACTATCAATTCACAGGCTTGTTTGAGTTAGGACGTGTTTGCTCGTCATATATCTTTGCATGTAATTCCCGAACTTTTTGTGATGTCACAGCTAAAACCGAGCTAATTGAAAACCCTCCGTGATTCCCGTTAATTTACATGATAAACCCCGGGTTTTTAAATCTCCAATTTGCAACCTGTGATTCTCCTGACAAGTTCAAAACTTTGGATGTGATAAAGAATATACAATTGGCTACCATGGTTCCAGCGTGTTGTCATTTTTTTCTCTATAGCTGTTGGTCATTTGATCGCAACTTTTGATTGGCTGATCAGTACCAGTGCCCAGATGGTGAATCCAACATACTGCATAGAACTGTTATTGCTGTCATTTGAGGTCTATGGTCATTCTTATGTAAGCATGGAGTAAGGCAGATCAGCATTACAGTTGGGCATGCTAAGTAAGATTTGTCCTCATTTAAGTCGCATCCGAGACGATACAACTTTCTCCCACTTAACAACATAGAAATATTCTGAGCTGCAATTGATAAGCTGCTGAGAGTTTTGTTTGTGTTTGTTATCATCAATAGCCTAAATACTCTCATTTTTAACGAAACTTGTCCAGAATGGTAGTAAAAATGGCAGCAACACCAGGATAACTTGACAAGATGAACGGGAAAGTGTAATCAATATTGCCTCTCCCCTAAATCCACAGTGAATAATGTGTACCTGGTTCGGGGTTAAGTCAATATATGCTGTATCCGTTTGAAACGCAGTTAAGTATATATATATATATATATAAATATATATATATATATATATATATATATATATATATATATATATATATATATATATATATATATATATATATACACTTTTGTGACCCACATCAGCCAAAAACGGGGAAACAGCAATCAATGAGTCATTAGAAACAAACGCGGACTCTTGAACGTTTCTGATATATATATATATATATATACATGTTCAGTGTGTCTGTGTGCCAACACAGACATATTGTTTTTCTAGGAATTCTTTCTTTCTTACTTTGTTTCTTTCTTTCAAGGTAAATTTGTTCGACATTTCATTTGAAAAGTATGACATGTAGAAACTCCAAACTTGGCACAATTATATTTCTGTAGATGAAGTCTCGCCTTTTATAATAAGAGGTCATGCTTTTTAAAATTATGCAAATGAGGGCTATTTAAAGCTTTAAACCTTCAATATCTTATTAACTATAGTAGGTGTGGTTCAGAGTGTTTTGGAGTTCGATCATAGCAAGGCAAAGGTCATCTCAAATGTCAAGGTCATGTCAAAAGTAAAGGTCATGTCAAAAGTAAAGGTCATGTCAAGGTCAAAGGTCAATTTTAGGTCAAATGTCATTTTAAAGGTCAAGGTCCTCTTCAGGTAGAGGTTATCTCAAAGTCAAATGAAAAATACGATAAATTTTATGTCGACCTGTATGGCATTGAACCCACTACCTTCGGCACACTCGCCTAGCCAAACGTAAAGTCGAACACGCTGACCTCTAGGCCATCGGGGCAACCCCTAAAAAGGTTGACCGAGCACCCAGGGTGATGTTATAGCAGGTGTGGCTTGTACATTGACACTTCAAGTCATTTCAAGGTCAAAGGTCACTTTCGATGGTGCCTTTCTTCTAGCCATAGCTTGGCCAATTTTTATCCAATTTTGGTCATGTCGGGCTCAAATTATAGCTATTGTAACACTGCACATTTTAATAACGTACATGTGACCTCTAAAGGCCAAAGATCAACGTCATTTGGACATTTTAAAATTTCATCCAGCCATAACTTGGCCAATTTCCATCCAATTCGCATTATGTTGGACTGATATTTAGGTATTGCAACACTGCACATTTTTGTAAGAACATGTAACCTCTAAAGGGCAAAGGTCAAGGTCAGTTGGCCCTTTGATAGTTTCATCCTGCCAAAACGTGGACAATTTTCATCAGATATGGTTTATGTTGGGATTCAATTGTGGGTATTGTAACACTGTACATTTTTGGAATTTACATGTGACCTGTAAAGGTCAAAGATCAAGGTCATTTGGACTTTGAAATTTTCATCCAGCCATAAGCTTAATGGAATGTGAAGTACCAAAGTACAAAAGTTGCACCATTTAATATTTACAACTTTTGAAGGCACACAGACAGATTTGCTTTGAAGCAAATCTTCTTTCCTAGTTAATATATACTTTCAATCAAAAATAAGTCCCATCCTCCTGTTCTACCAGGTATGCAAAACTACTTGTGTGCAATTTCAGAACCATTGGATAACTTGGAGTGGCTGTGTAGAAGATTTTTTTAAGTTTTTGCCCAAAAATTTCAAGACAAAAAAATCACGAAAAATGACTAGCGCAGGAACACTTCAGGGAAAGCAATAGAGACTCACCCAAGGCATATCTCCATCTTGGAGATTTTGCCAAACACACACACGCACGCACGCACGCACGCACGCACGCACACACACACACACACACACACACAAAAATTATTATAAGTCAAGTCCCTGCGTGATGGAAGCTATTGGTTAAGCGATTTCGGAGATCAAAACAACAATGAGCAACGAGGAAACTTTGACAGTCCTGTGTTCAGCTAACCTTGCATGCACAGACTAAAGTGGCCCTATGAATTTAAACAAAACACCTCAATATCACTTCTGTTTAAGATCATCATCTTTGTTTGTCAGTCTTTATTCATACAGTTCAACAGTCATCTTTTAAGTGAAAAGCAACGAAAAGTTACAGAATCCGCTTTTAGCAACATATATCCCAATATGTATGTTAGACCTGTCAGGTTACTCAAGGTCAAAATCAACAATATCAAAGGAAACCCTAAAGGCACTTTCCTTTTAGTATTTAATAGTAACCGTTGCCATCGTTGCTAAAATTTTAGCTACTGCATCAGGTTGCTGCCAACTCAATTGTACAGTGCCAATACTCACATATACCATCACTGATTTGTCCCAATTTTGATAATTTGTTAAAATCAGATGATGAGTGTACCACCGTGTAGTGAAAAAGACGTAATGGAGATGAAAGTCCAGGTATATTCCCACTATGAAGAAAATTCAGCATACAGTTTGCGAGAAGTCGAAAAAGCAAAAAACGCAGAAAAATTGGTTAAAAATGGAAAAAGAATCACAGTGCCACCAGTTTAGCTGATAGTGTCTAAAGTTCCGCCAAAGTGTCTCTTTGCAATTTCATCCACTGAAACGGGCGGTTTCGGAGAGTCGATTGAATACCTCCCCCCCCCGAGAAAAAACATGAATTACTGGAGCATGACAATTTAAACTTGGCAGACACCCACTCAAGGCATGTTTCTACCAAGTTTGCAGTGAAGGGTAATCTCACATTAGGACAAACAATTTATATTTTTTCCAAATTTTAAACAAAAACGTATATATATATATATATATATATATATATATATATATATATATATATATATATATATATATATATATATATATATATATATATATATATATATATATATATATATATACAACAAAATTGACATTTTCCAGAGGTATAGGATATGGCATGTAAGGGACTTCCCTTATACGATCAAGTGGTTAATTTTTTAGAAACTTATTTTAATGTTGATTTCTTAAAATCTTGTTGATGCGGTGAATTTTTCACCGTTTTTCCCCCTATCTTTTGCTCTAGCTACATGAGTCACATAAAGGTTGGTTGGTGGGCAGCGTCTTGGTTCTTGGGAAATTTAAGTCCACATCGATATTCTCTTTTTACTGTTGCTCACCTGTTAACGTGACCATATATACATAAGCTGCTATTTTGATATTCTGTGAAGGAAAACAGAATGTATGGCTTGCAAAGTCTTCACATACATACGTTAGTGATTCACTTTTTGTATTCTTCGGACTTGAGGGCTGATTTCCTCATTTTGCATAATTGGGCTAAAGGGATCATTGTCTGAAGATCAAGTACATTGCAGGGAATGTATTGTTCTTCATTGTACGACAGAACCGTCATTTGAGTTGATGTTCATGAACACTTTGGACAGTGATATTTACACTCTCCGGACGAATATGGAATGTAGTATTAAAGTGCAACCGGCCAATTTCGTGTAATAAAAAGCCAGATATTTTCGTTTCACTTGGCATGTGGATAATCCTGATTAGATTTTCCTTGTGTCCTTTGGTGTATCAAACCCCATTATCTCATGAGGTATAAAGCCAAGTTTTAAATCTGTTCTTTCAAAACTTTCTTTGCCTCTTATACCTCAAAATTCACTACGTGGTCCGGCATATTGGAAATTAAACAGCTCTTTACTAAATGACGATGGATATATTAAATTAGTGAAAAAGAATATATCAGAAACACAAAAATTAAATCCAGACACTAACCCTTCCCTTTTATGGGGACAGTCAAATGTAAAATAAGAGGAAAAACTATCAAATATGCATCTAATAAAAGTAGAAAGAGAATGAATGAAGTAAAAGAAATGAGAGGAAACACATGCTTGAAGAAAGGTCATAGGAACAGAGTATGTGAGCAAACGAGGTTCTGAACCAACAAATATGAGACACAAAACAAAATCTAAATAGGAAAATTGAACACAAAATAAAGGCGCCATGTATAAAATGTAGAGTTAAATGGTATGATGAAGGAGAACTTCAAATAAATACTTTTTTAAATTTAGAAAAAGGAAACTATGACTATAAGGCAATCGGGCAGTTGCGACTTATCGGAGGAATTATTTCGTATGATAAACAAAAATACAGAGCGAACAGGAATTGGACTTGTTAAACAATTTACAGGGTCTATAATGAACTACACAAGCAAATTGTGAGAGCCTCATAACTGAAACAGAAATAAACTCAATAATAAAACATTAACAACAATGAACATTTACGGGCAGATAGGTTACCCGCTGAATTTCATAAAATGTTTTGGTTAGATACGCAACACCTTTTACTAAATGCAATACATTATTATTACCAATCTGGAGAATTGTCCATAGGAATTATAACCTTTATACCCAAGAAAGATAAAGACCAACTACTTTTGAAAAATTGGGTACGTATCTCCTTATTAAACACAAATTATAAAATAACTTCAAAGACTGTTGTTTATAGAGTCCAAAAAGTTCTAATGAACATTATTGATACAGATCAAACTAGGTTTCTTCAAAGTTGATGCATAGATGAAAACATTATGAGGTAATTGGAGATATTAGAACATGCTTGTGTGGAACATATTGAAGCTCTGAGAGTATTCATAAATTTAGAAAAGGCTTTCGATCCCTTAAAATGAAAATTTGTCAAATCAATGTTTTGTTGTTTTTTTTAAATTTTAGCGAATCATCATGTTCATATGTTTCAGCTTTATATTGCAAGGTTAGTAGTCTCATAATTAATTAACGATGGCCTGGCAACAAAACCTTTTCCAATCACCAGGCTACTCTCTTTCATCCTGCATTTTCATTTTGTATGCTGAAATTTGGGCAATGGGGATTAGACAGTACCAGAATATACAGTGAATTATAGTAAGAAGTAAAGAATATAAAGTAAATCAGTATGCGGATGATGTTTGCCTAAATATAGCAGCAACCAAACAAAATTTCTTAAAAGTACTACAACATTTTGAGATATTTTAAAAATATTATGATTTGAAAGTAAGTTATGACAAGACTGAAATTATGCTAATTGAAAGTGTAAAACAGTAAACATTCAAAATGGACACAACAAAGATTTCGTTTTTGTGTAATTTGCAGACCCATCGGTCAAGTAGCTTCTAAGACCCCCCCCCCCCCCCCAATGAATTAAACAAGAAGACAATCATTAAATATCCAAAAATCACTGGCGCATGATCACCTTGGTCATAAAAAAATCAAAACTGATAAAATTTGGTGGACGCTTTATTTTTAACACGCATTTTAAAAAAGAACTGTTCATTTAGAAACTGCCTGACACGTTTTTGCTGTGAAGAATGTGAAGAGTAATGACGTTTTTATTTGATCAAAATAAGATAACTAGTTTTAGAGAAATCTTCACGTGAACGGGACATTTTGGTGCAAAGACCTTTTGTCTGTAATCAAGATTAAAGGGTTCACATGGTCCAGTGACTACCATGTCAGCTTGAAAGCATTTTCTTAGTGTTTTTTTTAGATTGTATAGGGACTAGAACTGCCAAATTTGGACAACTGCTAAAGAATATGCATGTGTGCCAAAATGTTTGCAAATCTCAAATTTAACTCAAATTTACAATTATCCAAAACTAGTTGGATATTACCTTAATCTTTATGTATACAAGTATAAAAACACTACGTACTACATACAATTAGCAGATTCCGGGAATATTGTTGCAAAAGTGATTTACCCGAAATGCTCTCTACCTCTACAGCAAAACCGCATTGTTGACAATTGTTCCCAGTTTACTTGAGATGATTTTCCACGGGGTGCATTTCAAAAGTGAGATCCGTAACATTAAAGATAAATATCTCGAGATTCACATTTAAATGCTACAGGTCTTTATGTCGGGGTATCACAATCAATAACGTTTTGCTGTAGAGTATATGCTCTGTGTGGACACCAAAACAGTCCATTTCAATAATGAAGTACGGAAGTATGTGCCTGTATCCATCGTCCTTTTGATAAAACAATTACATATATATGTCACTCAAGGTCAAAGAAACACGTCAAGAAACCTAATAGGTACTCTCCTATCAGCACTTGATGGATCGTATCGACCTAGAGGCCCCCATTACTGAGGTGTAAGCCCATATGTCAGGTTTGACCTATCTGTATGGTATACGTAGCAATGCTAACGTGTACGCAGTAGATGTACCCTACCCACATTTCCTAACTTCAATTATTTGTTAAAAATCAGAAAATGCTAGCAGTACAATGTAGTTTAGATAATTAGCACAGATGACATCCGGGTACAATCCCGTTAGCTTTGAGGACATTTCAAAGTGTGTCTCGGGAAAGATGTTAAACATAGTGTAAAACCAGAAACAAGAGGGCTGTGTGAACAGCCCGTGCCTCAGCTGATCTTGACATTCATCACACTTGCAGCTCTATGAACTTGGGAAAGGATCAAGGTCACGCATGTTCTGAGTGAGTCTGACCTTTATAGAAGAACATTCAGATGTGCAACATAAAGGTTAAAGTAGCTCTCAAGTTTTAATGAAGAGTAAAATTCATGTATGTTGCAATGTGACCTCAGAAACGAGGTCTAGGTCATTCATGTACTGTCTAAGCATGACCTTCATTCAGAAACATTAACATGTGCAGCATCACGGTACTAACTCAAACAGATCTCAAGTTATCAAGTAGACAACAAATTTCATGTCAGTTATCCTGTGAATTAGCATTAGAAGGCTCATTGACTTACATAGTAATCAACAGGAAAGCTGCATTAACCGATAAGTAGCCGAATTGAAAATCCGTAAAAATCAGGAATCCAAAGCAGTGCCACCAAGTATTCAACTGTGTTTGATCCTTCCACAAGAACATATCCATCACATTTCGTATAATCTGAGTGACGGTTCTGAGAACAAGTGAAAAATAGCAAAACAATACAGAAAATTCAGTAAAAAATTTACCAAAAAAAATTGATGCACCACCTGGTGAACAAATTGGGAACTAGGTGTCCCTGGGAGTGTCTATGTACGATGTCAAAGCACTTGGGTGAGCGGTTTCGGAGGAGAAGAGTTTTTAAGGTTTGCCCAAAAAAATTCATAAAAAATTCATAAAAAATTCCAAAATCAATAGAGCGTGACCATTTTAACAAACTTGGTACAGATCCACTCAAGGCACATCCCTATCAAGTTTGAAGTAAATCTGGCCAAAATTATTTAAGTTATAAACATCACAAGAAATTCCCATGTTGAACTTTCCGATTAAAACTTTTGTAAAGATTTTTGAAAAAAAATCATAAAAATCCAAAATTCATTGGAACATGATCATTGGAACAAACCTGGAAGACACCCATCCAAGGTACATCCCCACCAAGTTTGAAGTAAATCTAGATGACGGTTTTGGAGAAGAAGTCGAAAATGTGAATTAGCATTAGAATGCTCATTGACTTCCATAGTAATCAAAAGGACAGCTGCATTGAACAATAAATACCCGAATTGAAAAAAATCGTTAAAAATCAGGAATCGGTAGCAGTCCCACATAGTGAACAAATTTGTTTGACCCTTTTACAAGGAACATATTCACCACGTTTCAGCTTATTTTGAGTGACGATTCTGGAGAAGAAGTCGAAAATAGCTATTACACACACAAATGCACAAAAAAATTTGAAAAAAATTGCAGCGCTACCTGGTGAACAAAGTCTAGGAGTCCCAGGGAGTGTCCTGTGTGATATCAAAGCAATTGGGTGAGCGGTTTCAGAGAAGAAGATTTTTTAAGATTTGCCCAAAAAAGAACAAAAAAAATCATTAAAAATCCAAAAATCACTGGACCGTGACCATTTGAACAAACTTGGTGGACACCTACCCAAGGCACATCCCCACCAAGTTTGAAGTGGATCTTAAGTTACCTTGTAACCTTTGAATTTTGGTCCAGGTCACCCATCTTCGAACTTGACCTAGTCCTTGAGAAGGACTATAATCCTGTATAATGTACAGGTCTTATCATCAAAACTGTTCTAGTTATTGTGTAGAAACCTAAGCTTCCCACAATTCTTGCTTGGCATGGGATATAGGATCAAAGTCAACTACCTTCACGCTTCACCTGTACCACCTGGACTTTACAATGGAGTAATACCGCGGCACTATCAAAGTTCTATCTCAAAAACTTCTTGAGTTATGGTATGGAAACCGCAGTCTCTCTACGAGACCGACCGACATGAGCAAAGCCATGTGCCCCGACTTCTTCGGAGGGACGCATAAAAATAGAAACCGGGCAGTCTGTGAAATTATTGTCTCTAGACGCGTCCCAGTGCAATATCAAAGCCAAGCGGGTTTGGCGATTTTCAAAAATGTTGCCAAACAAATGCCCCACTCCCCCCCCCCCCCCCAAAAAAAAAACATAACAAGAGGGCTGTGTGAACAGCCTGTGCCTCAGCTAATCTTGACATTCATCACACTTGCAGCTCTATGAACTTGGGAAAGGATCAAGGACACCATGTTCTGAGTAAGTCTGACCTTTATAGAAGAACACTTACATGTGCAACATCAAAGTTCAAGTAGTTCTCAAGCTATAATGAAGAGTAAAATTCATGTATGTTGCACTGTGACCCCACAAACGAGGTCAGGGTCATTCATGTACAGTCTCAGCATGACCTTCATACAGAATTATTAACATGTGTAGCGGACTCAAAACAGATCTCAAGTTATCAAGTAAACAGTAAATTTCGTGTCAGTTGTCCTGTTAATTAGCATTAGAATGCCCATTGACTTACATAGTAATCAATAGGAAAACTGCATCGAACGATAAATACCCGAATTGAAAATCCGTAAAAATCAGGAAACCAAAGCAGTGCCACCTAGTAAACAACTGTTTGACCCTTCCACAACAACATATCCATCACATTTCAGCTTAATCTGAGGGACCGTTCTGACAACAAGTGGAAAATAGCAAAACCATACAAAAAATTCCTTAAAAAATTGCAGCGCCACCTGGTGAACAAATTGGGAGCTAGGTGTCCCCGGGAGTGTCTATGTACGATATCAAAGCAATTGGGTACGCAGTTTCGGAGAAGAAAATTTTTTAAGATTTGTCAAAAAAAAAAAAAAAAAAAAAAAAAAAAAAAAAAAAAAAATCACTGGAGCATGAATATTTGAACAAAATTGGTAGAAACCCACCCAGAGTACATTGCCACCAAGTTTGAAGTTAATCTGGATGACGGTTTTGGAGAAGAAGTAGAAAATGTGAATTAGCATTAGAATGCCCATTGACTTCCATAGTAATCAATAGGAAAGCTGCATTGACCGACAAGTACCCGAATTAAAAAAAATCGTTAAAAATCAGGAATCTGCAACATTCCCACATAGTGAACAACTTTGTTTGACCCTTCTATAAAGAACATATCCACCACGTTTCAGCTAAATCTGAGTGACAGTTCTGGAGAAGAAGTCGAAAATAGCTATAACACACAAAAATTCATAAAAAATTAGGAAAAAATTGCAGCGCCACCTGGTGAACAAAATAAGAACTACGAGTCCCAGGGAGTGTTCCTGTGTGATATCAAAGCAAATGGGTGAGCGGTTTCGGAGAAGAAGATTTTTTAAGATTTACCCAAAAAAGAACAAAAAAATTCATTAAAAATCCAAAAATCACTGGACCGTGACCATTTGAACACACTTGGTAGAGACCCACCCAAGGCACATTTCCACCAAGTTTGAAGTGAATCTAGCTGACGGTTTTTGAGAAGAAGTCGAAAATGTGAATTGTGGACGACGGACGGAAGGACGACGGACGACGGACCCTCAAAAAACCTCAGCTGACTGACAAGTCAGCTGAGGTAAAAAGTTCCAAAATTTTACTGGAGTATGAATCTTCTAACAAGCGAAAAAAGACCAACTGAAAGGTAGATCCTAACCAAGTTTCAAGAGGATCTGCCGAACGGTTTTACAGGAAAAGTTGAAAATGCAAATGTAAGAGGACGATGCCGACGCTGGCGGACTGACAAGGAACGATTGATCATCTCATAAGCTCAGCTCACTGATAAGTCAGCGGACCTGACAATTGGAGTTCAAATGTATGTCCTGCAAGCAACTTCAACCGAATACACAAGATAAACCTATGTAAAGTCTGTACTTTAAAAACATATAAAACTAGAGCAGGCTGATTTTCCAACAGAAAATCAAATGCCCGTGCGGCCTTACTATTGTCACCCTTATTTATATAATCAGGTGTACTGATTCCACTGATCTACAGATATGGTAGAGGTTTACTCTTTATTGACATTTCAAAACGTTGATTTTTGACGAAATGCCCACGTGACCTTGAAAAATTGGTCAAGGTCATACATTTGCAGTTACAAGCAGGGTCTTACAAAAGTCTTACATAGAAACATAATCATATAATATGATAATCAAAATATCAACTTCTTTACGACAAATCTTTCTGACGTGCATCTGCAATGATTTTTAAAAAGTGGCCATGTGACCTTGAAAATAGGTCAAGGTCACCCATCTACACTCCAAACCTAGTTCGTATTATGGTACATAAACATGCGAAATTCAACTTCCTAAGTCAAATCCTTGCAGAGTTGTTGCATGCGTGTCAATTTTAGATGACATGCCCACGTGACCTTGAAAAATATATCAAAGTCATCCATCTGCAATCCCAAGCAAGATCATATATAGGAACATCTTCACATAAAATTTCAACTTCCCAAGTCATACCTTCCTTGAATTATCACGTCCACATTGATTTTGGACGAAATGCCCACGTGGCCCTGAAAAGACTGAAAAGAAGGTCAAGGTCATACATCTGCAGTTACAAGCAAGGTCTTACAAAAGTCTTACATAGAAACATAATCACACAAAATGTCAACCTCTTTAGGTCAAACCTTTCACGAGTGCATCTGCAATGATTTTTAAGAAGTGGCCACGTGACCTTGAAAAAAAGTCAAGGTCACCTATCTACAACCCAAACCTAGTTCATATCATGGTATATACTCATGCAAAATTTCAACCTCTTAAGTCAAATCCTTGCGGAGTTATTGCGTCCGCGTCAATTTTACATGACATGCCCACGTTACCTTGAAAAATAGGTCAAGGTCATACATCTGCAGTTACAAGCAAACTCTTACACAAATCTCACACACAAACATCAAACAAAATATCAACCTCTTTAAGTTAAATCTTTCTCGAGTGCATCTGCAATGATTTTTAAAAGTGGCCATGTGACCTTCTAAATAGGTCGAGGTCACCCATCTACGATCCAAACCTAGTTCATATTATGGTATATAATCATGCAAAATTTCAACCTCTTAAGTCAAATACTTGCGGAGTTATTGCGTCCGCGTATATTTTACATGACATACCCATGTGACCATGAACAATACGTCAAGGTCCTCCAGCTGCAATCCCAAGCATGGTTTTTATATAGGAACATCTTCACACAAAATTTTTACTTCCCAAGTCAAATCTTTCTCGAGTTGTCGCATCCGCAATGCACACAACAATGTGTAGAAGAAGAAGAAGGACATGAAGAAGCGGATGAAACGGACGCAAAAACAATATGTCCCCCCGTTGCACGGGGAGACATAATTATCATGACATGCATGACAGCGCTATCGACATGAACTTTAAGAAGGACATACCAGCCTGACAGCAAAAACGAATAGTACAAACGGTTTCACGTAGGAAAGAAGTTGTAACACTTGCGAAACAGCGAAGATTAATAATTGAATACGAAAGTTTTGCCAATCTTATCAAATGTCCAATCACTTGCCAAAATTTTCAAAGGCTAACACCGATGCCATGCTGGTAATAGTAATATTGCGTCATGAAAGTTTTTCATTCCATGGTCAATGTAAACAAGTCAAGCAAACAACAAAAATATTTACTTGGGTAACAAAATGATAATACTTTGAGCTGATTTGCACAAAGATAAGATGCCGTGAGATTCAATCTCGCTGAATGGAGGGTAGCAGGAATAAATCAATGTCGGCATGTTGCATAACTGAGCTGCCACGCGTTACATGGGGAAGTTGTTCGATTCACTTATGATGTCTGGGTGCCAACCCAGACATTTTGTTTTTCCAAGAATTCTTTCTTTCTTTCTTTCTTTCTTTCTTTCTTTCTTTCTTTCTTTCTTTCTTTCTTTCTTTCTTTCTTTCTTTCTTTCTTTCTTTCTTCTTTACGACCAGATTTGTCCAGAGTTATTCTTGGACCCTACTATTCCGAAAACCACCAAACTTGCCATGGTGACTGACCTACCAGGAACCTGGCTTGGAATAGTCATGCTGATTAAAATTATGCAAATGAAGGGCAATTAAAATTTTAAAAGCTCCATATCTTCTAAACTATTTGAGATGGACACAAAGCTCTAACTTATACATATAGTTTGAGAGAACTGACAAATCCGATAGCATACAAACAAAACTTTAATTTTAACGTACGCTAAATTCACCAAATTTCTCCCCAATCCACATACAAGCCTTGAACTACTAGCTGTATGACCTATTGCTTGACCTCCATGGGGCTAGGGCAACTATTTTGCATTCATAATTAGTGAGCTTGAGCCTGTCTCACAGCTTTCTGTCCATGCATGCTTAGTGTACGCTTTGGAAGGTTTGGGTCTTGTAGCAAATTGGGAGTGGGGGTGGGGGTGGGAAGACTCCCAACAACTGTGTAATGAGACTCTCATTAAAATACAGAGTATCTCTTTCTGTTCATGCAGGAACAGATTGACTCCATGCTGCCATAGGTATCAGGCAGGCTTTTGTTTCCACTGGTATCCTAGCTGGCCTGTTTTTGCCTGAAGCAATGTCAGTCTGCTGAGCTTATCAGTCCCAAGGGAACTCACACTCCAGACTTCTAGACAGAAGAAGCCTGAGGGTACCCTCTGTTAAAAATAGACAACATACAGAGCTGAGTCGGCCAGACCAAGGAGGAAATAATTTGTGTCATCTCAGTGGACACCTCCATGTCTGGGGTTTCTTGCAACCAGTGAGATGAAGTCTGTTCTCCATAGCCAATACTGAGACAGTATAGTTTTGTCTTGGTTCACATATACATGTTTTTGTAGTTTCTTGACAGCTTCTGTTAAAATTTGTTTATGTAATAAAGGAAGAAAGACAGTTTTGTATTGCATGTATACACATCCCTCTGAATTATAATATGTGTACACTGTACATGAACATAAATACTGCCCAGAAGGGCTGACCCTCTGAGGAGTGGGCACTTTTCTGTCATCGCGAGGGTGCACACTGTAGAGAGGTTTCACTGTACAGTGGTACTTGCAATTTAAAACTATGCCTAATGCAAGACAAAAGTGGTCACATAGGACAGGTGGTCTTTCATCTCAGATAAATTAACAAAGAAATTTCCTTCCTTCCTTCCTTCCTTCTTTCTTTCTTTCTTTCTTTCTTTCTGACCTAGTTGGTCCAGAGTTTTTCTTAGACACTATTTTTCCGAAAACCACCAAACTTGCCATGGTGACTGACATAACCAGTGAAATTGTGCATCTCATTTGGAACTGTCATGATATTTAAAATTATGCAAATTTTTAGAGGCAACAAAAATTTTAAAAGGGCCATGTCTTCCAAACTATTGCAGATGGACTCAAAATTCCAATGTGCATATATATCTTCATGACACTTGCCAATCTAATGGACAGCATAGTTGTAGAATTTCAAACTATGCTAATAAGAGGCATTGGAAAATTTAAAAGTTGAATATCTCCAAAACTATTGTACATAGAGATACCATTCCAACCTCCCTACTTCAATTTGTGGGTTTGTGGCATAGCCCCATCCAATGAACAATACACCAAAGTTCTTTCAGGCTTATAATTCATGCAAATTCGGCAAATACACAAAATGTTGAACAGCTTCAAAACTATTATAGATAGTAGTTTCATTCAAACATCACTTTATAAGTTTGGGACATTGCCACGTCCCTTGAACCAAGAACCGAAGCTGAGCATGCTAATTTATAAAAATTAGGCTAATACACGAAATTTAGATTATGTTGAACAATGGCAAAGTGTATCATTTCAAACTGTTCTCATTTTGAAGGCACCCAGACAGATTTGCTGTGAAGCAAATCTTCTTTTCTAGTTGTTGGTTGTCTCTACCATCTGGGATCTACCAGTTTGCATTTATTTTGTAACCCTGGTTGTGAAGCGGCTACTCAGCGTTTTGTCCCAAAGATTCGTTTCCCCGACATTTCATTTAGGCATATTGTATTTTATGCCACCTCACACACGCGTTACTGTTTTGTTCACCTTCCAACAGTAAATAGCCACGAGGCCAGAACGTACAACAGCCTACGCCGAGCAGGAGAAATCCCTTTTCGTATACATTTCGAGCAAAAATGATGGGATGAAGCACTCCGAAAGAACTGCAAGCGTTTAGTTTTCCAAGCCTTATTAAAAACAAATGATGATGAATACGTTTCTCTACACTCCAGAAGTTTCAAATATGTTGACATCTATCTAAAATGTGCATACTTTACATTTCCAACATGCAAATCAGGCTGTGACCAGCCCTGTGGCTTGTTGGGGCTACCGGCAGCACACATAACAAACAAGTGCCAGAATTGAAAACCACAATCCCATGTGAAGCACAATGACGCCATGTCCCTCCCTTAACGACAGAGGTACTTATAATGTATTGTGAGCCAACAGGACCGATTCATTTAATATGAGCAAAAGACCTTACCAGTCATTCTGAAGTCGGTATTTTATCTGCGGAGTTGTTATAAAGTATCAAGTTCCTCGGGTCACTGCACGCGTAATCGGCTGCTCGCTCTGTTGTGACTTTCCTCTTGTACGTATTACATGGATTTAAATCACATGACAGTGCAGGTCTCGACCTTCATGCAAATAGGCCAATAAACTTCCAGGAGGTGAAAGAGCATTTGTATCAGTAAAATTAACAGATTTGGCTCAACAGGCCCTTTGCAATACAGTGAGGAAAAAAGGAAGGAAGGAAACTAGTTGCTCAGTTACATCTAATTCCGAGCACAGCGTCGAGCAGATCAAGTTTGCTTTGTATTTGAGATCCGATAAATAAAAATGTCCCAGTGCGCTGTACGAAAATACCCCTTATCCTCCCACCGTCTGTCACGTGATTTTTGTGTAGCATTTTGATGTGACCCTTGATATCAAATAGCTCGTTAGTAGCGCTCTAACACACAGGCGCTCGTAATGTTCGGTCACACAAGCATTTGTCCTAATATACGGGGTGGGGTAGAGAGGGTGAACCTGGCACATCTATACGCGCAATGACCAAATAGAGCCTTATCTGCAATAAAGTATTGTGTACCGGTATTTATCTGTGCTGTCAATCATTCGTGCTAATAAGATGGGGGCACTGAAACCATCACGCCGTCAAACGGAGCTCGTACAGCGAAAGGGTCAGGAACGCACCTCACATCTGGACCACCATCCCGCTTTATGTTGGACATGCATGCTTCCTCCGTTTCTGTGCATACCTAATATACAACTAAATAATCTATTCCAAAAACTATTTTTTGCAGTTATATCACACAGACAATCCATTGAAATCCTCATACATCGATAGCAACACGCCTGAAATTGTCGCAAGTGCCACCTCCCCCCCCCCCAAAAAAAAAGGTTTCAGGCAAAAGGTCCGACATTCCAGGGCCAAATTCGAACGAGTATCCCATCGTGAATCAAGTTCGTCCCTTTGCTTGAGCCGTATGACAACTGTTCCCAATTGTCAATCAGACCGTTTTCTTGGATCCACTTGCGTTTTTCAAATCATGTCAAGCGTGAAGCGGGATGGTGGTCCAGTCGATGTGAGCTTCGTTTCAAACTTTCTCTGCAGGAGCTCCGTCTGACGACGCAGTGGCTTTAGTCCCCTCCCCCCTTCCGATGATTGACTGCAGAGATGAATACCGGTACACAATACTTTGTTGCAGATTAGGCCCTACATGGGCTATTGCACATGTAGATGTTCCACGTTCACCCCGCCCCCGTAAATTTTCACGAATGCTTGCCTAAGCAGGCCGTTTTCCCAGGTGGGGACAACTTCGGGCTTGTGGCCCATCTGGGAAGCAATTAAAATGCACTATTTGCCTAGTTTAACCGTGCATGAGAAATATGAGGGTCCCACACGGAAACAAATAGTGACTAGAAAAGAAGATTTGCTTCACAGCAAATCTGTCAGGGTTCATTCAAAATGAGAAAAGTTTGAAATGCTACACTTTGCCATTGTTCAACATACATGTAATTTAAATTTTGTGTATTATGCTACTTTGCATAAATTAGAACGATATAACTTTGGTAGACTTGCACAAGTCCCTGGTGCATGTCCTTATTTTCCCATCCCGTGGTCCCACCCAGAAATGCAATACATTTTCCCCTCCACAAAGTTAACTGTATAATATTATGGCAACTGCACGGTGTCATTAAATAGGTTCTACTGTTATTATTATTATTTTTTTAACTGGTCGACACTGCTGCCGTGCCTGTTTCAACAGTAGCAGCTATTGAGTCCTAGTCAGTTCAAGTGCCATTATCATTGCGATAAGGCTGAGTGGAAAGTGGTCTTTGATGAATGCATGGCTAGTCACTGGCCACTCAAGCGAGACAAAGCTGACCGTCTCCCTCCGGCAGCCGACACTAGACGCCCGCCGCCTGATGCGGTGCACTGCAATTAATCCTCCATTACACAGTAGCTCAATCGACAGCTTCTGAAGAGGGGTGCGTTATGACCGCTCCCTTGTCTGTGTGATAAGAAACACAGTGCAGACTGCCTGGTGCTTATCATCTGGAGTCAATGTTATCTGGTTATAGACACGTTCCACGCCAATTAGCTAGGTTTAAGTGCCTACCTGTATTGTACCAGAATAAGGCTACGGCGCGAGTTAACTTAAAATATATTTTGCAATTAATTTGATTTAAAATGAAATATGGAAGACAATCCAGTGAGACTTGAGCAAGTCTATAACTTTGGTTCTCGGTTAATTGGTTGTGGCCATGTCACAAACCTATACAGTAAAGTTTGAATGACACCACTATCTCTAATAGTTCTTTAATTTTGTGTATTTGCCTAATTTGCATAAATTAAAAGCCTACACTTTTGGTTTATGGTTCATTGCAAGCGGCTTTGTCACATACCTACAAATTGAGGTCTGAATGGCACCTCTGTGTATAATAGTTTTGCAGTTATTCAAGATTGAAATTTCTCGTATTCATCTTATTTGCATAAATTAAAATTGTACAATTTTTTATCTTCGTTCGTTGGATGCAGCTATGTCACAAACCCCAAAATTAAAGTTGGAATGGCACCTCTATCTATAATTGTTTTGAAGCTATTCCAGATTTAAAATTTTCCATATCCACCTAATTTGCATAAATTAAAAATCCTGCAACTTTGGTTCATGGTTCATTGAATGTGGCTTTGCCACAAACTGATAAATTGAAGTTGGAATTTCATCTCTATCTATAATAGTTTTGGAAATATTCAACTTTTAAATTTTTTCAATGACCCTTATTAGCATTAGTTGAAATTCTACAACTTTCATTTACTGTCCATTATATTGGCAAGTGTCACAAACCTAGATGTGCCCATAAAAATTATGTGTCTATCTGCAGTAGTTTGGAAGATATGGATCCTTAAAGTTTTATTAAGGCACTAATTTGCATAATTTTAAATTAAACATGTTGATTATTCCAAATCAGATAGTCAACTTCTTTACTAGCTCTGTTACCATGCCACGTTCAAACGTTGTAGCTTGCATGGTGTCTGAGAAAAGCTCTTGACAAATTATGTGGTGGAACTAAGTAGAAAGAAAGAAAGAAAGAAAGAAAGAAAGAAAGAAAGAAAGAAAGAAAGAAAGAAAGGAAGAAAGAAAGAAAGAAAGAAAGAAAAAGAAAGAAAGAATTTTGAGGAAACAGTATATCTGGGATGGCACCCAGACATAAAGAGGGGGAGAGATAGGGAGAGGGAGAGAGAGAGAGTGCCCAGTCATCACCTCTTTCAATTTTTCATAGCAGAATAATTTATCACATGTAGGGCCTTGTTCAAGATGCTGCTATTGTTGCCTGTTTAGCAGACCCAGGGCCATTGACAATTGGACAGGGACCCTGAGCCACCAGCCACATACAAAAATGGCCTAACAGTTCTGCTGTGACCAACCTGCCTCCCATAATCCTACACACACACAGCTGTGCAAACATACAAGCATGTCCAGTGCTGAGGTACACCCCATGGAGTACTGTATAAAGCCATGCTTGCATGTTCAGTGGACCCAGTCTAAAACCTGATATTCAGCCAATCAGCAGTGAGCAGAACTATTTTGTAGCCACACTTGACGGTAACATGCAATTCCCTTCACAAGGTTTGCATGGTGATTATGAGTACTTTTTGAGGAAAAAAGTATTGAGTGATGATTGTTCCATTAAATACTTCAACATATGAATCTGACTTGACATCATATATAACTCATAACTACAGTCTAGATTATTTTGTATCAGGGTAACAAATTATTTTATGTTTAACACATTTTGCCCCCTTTTCCCCTTTCCACAAGAATATATTCAGACAATTAAAATGGCAAAAAGCCTCAAACTTGCCCCATTCAGTTGCACTTTTAGAACTTTTGTTCACTGCTCATTGGCAGATGTCTCATATCTACAAGTCTCAGTTAGAACATTGTGTCTGCTATTGTTTTGAAGATATGGAACTTTTAAAATTTTAAGTGCCCCTAATTTGCATAATTTTAAAAATCATGACTATTCCAAGTCAGGTGCCTAATGTCACAGGTAGGTCAGTCACCATGGCAACTTTGGTGGTTTTTTGAAATAGTAGGGTCCGGGAAAAACTCTGGAAAAATATGGTCGTAAAGAAGAAAGAAAGAAAGAAAGAAAGAAAGTTGGCACCCAGACATAACTAGAATAGAAGATGTGCCTCAAAGCAAATCTATCTGTGTGGTACCTTCAAAAGTTCTTAATATTAAATACTACAGCTTTTGTCCTTCGCTACCTCACATTTCATTAAATTTATTGCTGATGGAAAATTTCAAAGTCAAAATGACCTTGAACTTTGACTTTTAGCTGTCACATATAAAATGCTAAATTGTACAGTGTTATAATACTTGCAATTTAAGCGCAACATGAACCAAGTCAGATGAAAATTGACAAAGCTATGGCTAGATGAAATTTTCAAAGGGCCAAACTATCTTGACCTTTGAGCTTTGGAGGTTACACGTTACGTACAATAACGTGCAGTGTTGCAATACCTGCAATTTGAGTCCAATATGATTAGAAGTGGATCAAAGTTGGTTGAGTTATGACTGGATGCAAATTTCAAAGGTCCAGATGACCTTGACCTTTGAGGTCACATGTAAATTACAAAAATGTATTGTGTTATTATATCCCTTTTAAAGGCCCAACATGAACCAAATCAGATGAAAATTAATTGAGGTATAACTACATAAAAATTCCAAAGAGCCAAATAACCTTAACTTTTGGAGGTCCCCCTTGAATTACAAAAATGCGCAGTGTAACAATATCTACAATTTGAGCCCAACACCATCAAAATCGGATTAAAATTTACACAGTTATTGCTTATCTGGTTCTTCTTTCTTTTTCTTTCTTTCTTTCTTTCTTTCTTTCTTTCTTTCTTTCTTTCTTTCTTTCTTTCTTTCTTTCTTTCTGTCTTTCCTTCTTTCTTGCTTTCTTTTTTCCTTCCTTCAATCCTTCCTTCTTTCTTTCTTTCTTTCCTTCTTTTGCATGTAAAGAAAGAAAGAAAGAATAAGTAGATAAACAATACGCCTGTGTTGGCACAAAGACATCAATATAAAATAAATTTTCTCAACAACAGTTTTAAAAAGAATGCCACGAGCATGTGCATTTTATCCAAATCTAGCTGTTGAATCGCATCATATAACCATGTCCATAAGAATAAAAAGCAAATGACACAAATGTTAGTATTTACTCTCACACATAATTACATGAATTTTAGATCGAACATTTACGTTTAGAAATCTTCATGATTCTGTTGAAATGATTAACTAAAAATAGACAACTTTATGATTCTGTTGAAATGATAAACTTATTTTGCATGTTTCTTCGAATAAGAATAAACAGACTTCTGTGAGTGTATATTACTTCCAATGTTATCATAAAGCCTATATCTTTATGATTTAGAGCAACATACCACTCTTACACCAAACAAGGTTGGTTCTCGCAATTATATAAAAAAACATTTTTGTATTTGTAAAAACTAAGTATAATGTGCTTCCACTTAATCTGTAACCCAATAATATTTGAAAAAAAGACCAAATATCGGCAGCTCTGTGACACGTAAACTACAAATGTTTCACAGACTCTTCAGACGCACAATATTTACAATATTTGGAAATATCTTAGACTTTTATGTCAATAAGGGCCACATATATTTAAGTTAATTGAAAATTAACGCTACTAATAAATTCCTCTGATTTTCTGGCACATATACATGTACATCTTCCCGTTTAGTTACATAAGGTTCCGAAACATGTTGTGTAGTTACCCGCTGAAGACCCTTTAATTTATTTGGGCTGATACAGCTTATGTCAAAATTTTACAGAGGAACGTGAGCAATATGGACAATAGTAATTCCATATGTATATAGGTTAGACAGGGACAGGTTAGCTAATGGAGAGTAAAGAGTTCGGACTGCGGAATAGGGTATTGACTACTAGGAAGTGGTTCTGGGCAAAAAGACACAAATACAATAATGTTCAAATTTAAACTTATATTCCAAAATTTCCGTGTGTAAGAGTTTTCAAATGTTTATTCACCAAGATATTGTAATGGTATTTAAATTTCGGATCTCTTAAAATTCAAAGTACTTTTCTATGCTTGAAATAATGAAACTCTTGATGATTTTCACACATCTGGCTTTTGTCCGCTCAAAAATTTGCACAGCTTATAGACAGTTTTTCTTTCGTCACTACCCCCCCCCAAAAAAAAACCTTTACCATTCACCGTGACTATCATTTTTTTTAGCTCAGCTGACATTTCAGTCAGCTAAAGTTATGTAATGGCTAGGCATTCGTCGTCTGCCCGTCAGTCGGTGTCCACAATTCACATTTTTGACCTCTACTCCCCAACTAAGGGCCTGATTCCAACTTGGTGGGAGTGTATTCTGGGTGAGTCTCCACCAAGTTTGTTCAAATGGTCACAGTCCAGTGATTTGTTTCATTTTTCATGAATATTGTTGCTCATTTTTCGGCCAAATCTTAGAAAAATCGTTTTCAAAACTGCTTAGCCAATTGCTTCGAAATTACTGAAGGAGAAACCGCGGGACGACAAGACCTTAATTTGTCAACATGTGGCACTGTGATTTTTCAAATATGTTTTATGAAAAAAGTGTGCTTTCATTATTTTAGATTTCTTTAAAACCGTTACTAAGATTATGCTGAAACGTTGTGGAAATATTAATTGGAGAAGGGCCAACCCAGCTTGTTCACAAGATAGCATTACTGTGAATCTTCCATTTCAAATTGATTTTTTCAGTTGGGGTACTAATCGGTTCATGCATGCAGTCCTCTTGATTACAATGCAAGTGGATGAGAATTGCAATGGTCATTTACGATGTCTACTTCTTATCCAAAACTACTGTCCATCACTTCAAACTCTGTGAGAATGTACTTTGAGTGGGTTTCTACTACTTTTCATTAAATAGTCACACTCCAGTGATTTTAGGAATGTTCATATTTTTGGGGGGTTCATTTTTGGGCCAAATCTTAGAAAAATCTTTTACAAAACCATTCGACCAATTGATTCAATCATGCTGTGTACACTTCAGCTAAAGATACCCGACTAAAAGCCATTTCGTAGGGTGGTTTTCATCCATTTTCACCTTGCAAGCCTTGCCTGCGGGGAGAAGACTTGACCTGGACTTCAAACACTGCCTAGTAAAGCAACCTAATTGCTATTATGTAATCAATGAGAGAGCACTTTTGTCAATAGATCAGGGGCTCTACTTAGCTTCATCCAGTAACCTTTCTTTTCAAATTTAAATAAAAATTTGGTAATCATGTTAATTTTCAGAAAATGCTTTGTTGAATTGACACATTGATCATAAAAATTGGCTTACAGAAAGTGAACCTGTACATCTATTTTGTATCATGAAGCAAAGGAAACTGGACAAGCGGCAGCTGTTCTGGTAATAAAGATATCAAGAGAAAGTGACAAACAAGCTAGCTGAGAGTGTGTGTGCTGTGATCAGCACCTGGCTTCAAAACATGTTGGAATTGAGTATGGAAAAGAGAAATGGGAATAAAAATCTATTTTCTCGGTAGCTGAGGTGTACACATCATGTTTTGCATAGAAATATTTCAGGGCATGACAGCAGACGCTACACAGTACATATGTGACCTTGACTTCATTCTCAAGGTCACAGGGTCACTTAGGTGTATTTGACTCCTCAGTTGATAACTTGAGAACTACTTCAGCCTAGACTCGTATGTTTTACATGGTTATGATTCTCTTGCAGGCCACACTCAGACAGTACATGAGTCACATTGACATCATTCCCAAGGTCACCGGACAACTGACATGATGACATTTACTGACCTTGATGTTGCACATGTTAATGTTTCCCAATACAGGTCACTCTTACACAGTACATGAGTGACCTTGAACTCATTTCTGAGGTCCCAGGGCAACATATATGAATTTTTACTTGTCATTGTAACTTGAGAACTACTCGAACTGGGACCTTGATGTTGCACATGTTAGTTTTATTCCCGGCATGTATTAAGGTCAGACTTACTCAGTACACGGGTGACCTTGATCCTATCCCAAGTTCACAAAATAAATTGTTATGTATGTAACAGGTAATTTTTGTTGTTAGTAAATGTAGGTAGGTATGCTCACCTCGTAACAAATGCTATAATTTTGAATTCTTTTTATCTCCCTAGGTGGCCCCAGCGATAGCGGGTTTCTTCATCCTTAGTTGGGGTCATCCTGACTCAGTCTTGTTGTATTTTCTTTTTACTTTGTTAAGCACAGTTATTTGCACTATGCTTCATATTTTTGACTGTTTCACATTATATTTCTTATGTCAAATAAAACATATTCTGATTCTGATTAACAGAGCCACAAGTGTGATAAATCTCTAAGTCAGGTGGGCATGGGCTGTTCACACTGCCATTTTGTTCATATATGTACGCCATTTTGTATCAAGTTCTTATAAAACATTTTTTTTTTCGTTTATAAAAAAAAATCATTCATTCAGCCATAGAACGTGAGACAACAAAGCATTATTTGAATTTTTGGACACCTTTTCATCATTTTTACAGCTTTTAAAAGTCAGACAATTTTACATTTGATGGTTCTCTTTGAAAGGCTGTAAAATTCGTTTAACCAAAAGACCTAAACTAAAATTTAAAATATTAGTTTATTGACCAGACAATCTTTCTGTGTCCTGCTGTAAATGGACGTCTAGCAATTCGAAGCATATTGCAAAGTTTTTATGCCACATGCTGGATCCAACATATCATTCCATCTCAATAGACGTCACATTTTCCAACTACTTTTCAATAAATTGAGCTATTGTCATGCAACTTGTGCTGTAGAATCATTTCATTGGAAGTCTGGCTTTGTCCGAAATGCAGCGACCTTAGCCTATTTTCAATGTCACCACGGGTTGTCGTCATGTTTTTTCCCTGGCCAAGGGGTCTTAAGGTCGTTCTGACCGTTATAAATAACTTTTGCGCATGTAGGGTGCAGGCCAAGGAACACTCCTATATTATAATACTTTATCAAACTTATTATTTTCCAACAAAATCTATTAAGGTAAAATCTCTTTGGTTTCCAATGATGTGTCAATTATTACATTGCTTTACTTTTTGATAATACTGATGATCATCCTTTAAAGAAGCATTCACTTTCCAGTATCCTTTGCCACGCCTTACTATTAGGGTGTTTATATGTCACAGTGAAGGCCTTGCGATCAGAAAAATGTGATTTATATGTGAAACCTTTCACTTTGTTATATGATGTCTTACCCTAAAATATAGTCAAATCTGGCTTTATTATATTATCTTAATTTTTTTTATTTTGTCGTATTACGTAAAACCATGTTTACTTAAATATAAAGGAGATCAACAATTATGCGTTTTAACCGTGATAAAATGTGATGAAGTTTTGATTGAATCGTTTTCATGATTACCCGGAAACGATTATAATCCTTCAGGCAACAGTTTAACTATCCGATAGCAATAGCAATGTTATTATCGTCACCTACTGTATGTTCTTTAGCCTATTTGAGTGTTTTATAAAAAAAATTGTGTTTAATATTCTCCTCATTCGGTGCATCTCTCTGTCTCTGTCTCTCTGTCTGTCTGCCTGTCTGTCTGTCTGTCTGTCTGTCTCTCTCTCTCTCTCTTATTTCTTTATAAGATAAAACATGAACTGAAAAGCAATACAGATGATTACATCCATCCATCCATCTATCGATACAATAAAACTAGGAAAGATGGTTTGCTGCATAGCAAATCAGTGTGTGTGTCTATAAAAGCATATTGGTATGGCAATGTACAACTATTCCATAACACAGTAGCAGAAGTTGGAATGGCATCTCTATCTATTATAGCTTTGAAGTTATTCAAGATTTAAAATTTCTAATGGTCCTATTTAGCATAATTTAAATTGCTTTAACTTTTATTTTAAATTCATTCGGTGCTCAACGGTCAACAACCCCCCCCCCCCCCCCAAGAAGTCGGAATGACATCTCTATCTATTATAGTGTTGAAGATATTCACGATTGAAAATTTCGAATACTGCTAATAAGCATAATTTAAATTACTACCACCTTTGTTTTAAATTCATTAGATGCGCGCTGGCCAATTACCCCCTAGTAGAAGCTGGAATGGCATCTATATCTATTATACTTTTTAAGATATTCAAGATTTAAAATTTCGAATGCCCCTAATTTGCATAATTTCAAACATCTTTATTCCTCCTTGTATGGAGGTTCAATCATGCCAAGCTTGGAGTTTCAATGTATAATAGTGTCCGCGAAAAGTGTCGGACAAAGAAGAAAGAACAAAGAAAGAAAGAACTAGAAAAGAAGATTTGCTATAAAGCAAATCTGTCTGTATGCCTTTAAAAGTTGTAAATATTCAATGCTGTAGCTTTTATCCTTTGGTACTTCGCACTAAATTAAGCTCATGGCTGGATGTTAATTTCAAGTCCAAATGACCTTGACCTTTGCTCTTTATAGGTCACATGTAAAGTGCACAGTGTTACCATACCCACAATTTAAGCCCAACACGAACCCAATCGGAGTAAAATTGACCAAGGTTTGGCAAGATGAAACTTTCCAAGGGCCAAATGACCTTGACCTTTGCCTTTTTGAGGTTACGTGTTTTATAAAAATGTCCAGTGTAGCAATACTCACAATTTGAATCCAACATGATTAGAATTGGATGGAGATTGACCAAGTTATGACTGGATGAAACTTTCAAAGGTCCACATGACCGTGACCTTAGAACTTCAGAGGTCACATGTAATTATCAAAAGTGAGCAGTGTTACAATAGCTACAATTTGAGCCCAACATGATCAAAATTGGATAACAAATGACCAAGTTATGGCTAGAAGAAAGCCACCATCGAAAGTGGCCCTTGACCTTGAGATGACCTCTACCTGAAGTGATCCTTGACCTCAAAAATGACATTTTGGCTTAAAATTGACCTTTGACCTTGACATGACCTTTGACCTTGACATTTGAGATGACCTTTACCTTGCTATGATCGATCTCCTATACACACGGAACCACATCCACTATGGTATATAAGATATTGAACATTTAAAACTTTGATTAGCCCTCATGTGCATAATTTTGAAAAGCATGCCCTCTCATTATAAAAAGGCCAGACTTTATCCATAGAAGTATAATTGTGCCAAGTTTACAGAAAAACAGAAGAGTGTGTGTTGACACACACATTTTAACAAGTATGTAAGGCGATAAATACAATATCATTTGCGGTGTCCCATTATTGAATGAGGCCAAAGTCGTCAACGTTGGCCGGTGTTGCTTTACAATTAGGGAGCGTGCTAAAACTAGCCTGGATTAGACAGCAAAGAGATATCTTGATATTTCGCTGAAAATTAAATTAAATGCCAAGTGTCAGCACTTGAAATTAACCACCACAAGCCAAGAGTACGCTTTAAACACACGTTACAACTCTCAGCTGGTGACAATGTCATGCACTGTCCGTCTGCCAAGGACCGCGACCTCGCTCTATGCTATGAAGAAAGAAAGAAAGAAAGAAAGAAAGCCTATCGACTCTTTTAAAAGTAAGTCGATACAACCACAACTCCCAACAAAAGTGGGATCGCGGCCAGTTGCCATCGTGACAAACCTGGACTCCATGACCAGAGACACAGCCATAAACAAAGCTGTCTTCAATTGCACAGGAGACTCCTGCAATATCCATAGATTTACTAATCTCAAAACTTGCAAGCCTATGCCCATTGCCAAACTTTCTCTCTCCAGACTATCCAGTGCATTGTGGTGTATCTCAAAAGGGCTGAGCATTAACAATAAATTATGCCCATACAAACCACAGCATAACTACAAAGGTATCAGGTATTGTAAAGAATTCATCTTGGCAAAGGGAACTCACAAAAATTAGAATTTCTGCACATAAGCTATTAATTGAACAAGGAAGGTATTCTAACATTGAAAGACAGCAGCGGTTTTGTAAATTTTGTGATAAAGGAAACATCGAAGATGAAATCAATTTTTTATTAGAATGTAATTTGTACAATGAGATCAGAGAAAAATTACTGTCTGAATACATAACGAAGGAAAAAAAAAAGAAATGATGAACTTAGACAATGTTCAACTTTTATATGTGTTATGACGAAGGGAGATTACAACTAGGAAAGATGATTTTCTGCATAGCAAATCAGAGTGTGTGCCTTCAAAGCATATTGGTATGACAATGTAAAACTATTTCATAACAAAGAAGGAGTAGAAGTTGGAATGACACCTCCATCTATTATAGCTTTGAAGTTTTATTTAAGATTTTAAAATTTCTAATGGTCCTATGTACCATAATTTAAATTCCTACAACTTTTATTTTTAATTCATTGGGTGCGCGATGGTCAACAACCCCCTAGTAGAATTTGGAATGACATCTCTATTTATTATAGTGTTGAAGATATTCAAGATTGAAAATTTCAAATCCCGCTAATTACCACAATTTAAAACGCAACAAATTTTGTTTTAGATTCATTACATGCACAATGGTTAACAACCCCCTGGTAGAAATTGAAATCACATCTCTATCTATGGTGGTTTTGAAGATATTCAAGCTTTAAAATTTCAAATGCTGCTAATTAGCATAATTTAAATTGCTACAACTTTTGTTTTAAATTCATAAGATGTGCACTGGTCAATAACCCCCTAGTAGAAGTTGGAATGACATCTCTATGTACTATACGTTTGAAGATATTCAAGATTTAATGTTCAAATGCCCCTAATTTGCATAATTTTAAACATCTTCATTTTTGTGTATAAAACGGCCAAACTCCTTGTATGGAGGTACAATCATGCCAAGTTTGGAGTTTCTATATATAATAGTGTCCGAAAAAATGTCGGACAAATTTGCTGGTAAAGAAGAAAGAAGAAAGAAAGACAGAAACTGGAAAAGAAGATTTTCCTGAAAGCAAATCTGTCTGTGTGCCTTTAAAAGTTATAAATATTAAATGCTACAACTTTTATCCTTTGGTACTTCACATTACACTAAGCTAATGGCTGCATGCAAATTTCAAAGTACAAGTGACCTTGACCTTTGACCTATACAGGTCCCATGTAAATTGTACAGTGTATCAATACCTACAATTTAAGCCTGACATGAAACAAATCGGAGTAAAATTGACCAAGTTATGGCAAAATGAATCTTTCCAAGGGCCAAATGACCTTGACGTTGACCTTTTTGAGGTTACATATTCTTACAAAAATGTCCAGTGTAGCAATACCTACAATTTAAGTCCAACATGACCTTGAACTTTGACCTTTAGAAGTCACATGTACATTTAAAAAATGAACAGAGTTACAATAGCTACAATTTGAGCCCAACATGATCAAAATTGGATAAAAATTGAACAAGTTATGGATAGAAGAAAGCCACCATCGAAAGTGGCCTTTGACCTTAAAAAGACCTTGGACCTTGAAAAGACCTTTGACCTTGAGATGACCTCTACCTGAAGTGAACCTTGACCTCAAAAATGACATTTTGGCTTAAAATTGACCTTCGACCTTGACATGACCTTTGACCTTGACATTTGAGATGACCTTTACCGTGCTATGATCAAACTCCTATACACTCGGAACCACATCTACTATAGTATATCAGAGATTGAACATTTAAAACTTTAAGTAGCCCTCATTTGCATAATTTTGAAAAGCATGACCTCCCATTATAAAAGGCCAGACTTTATCAATAGAAGTATAATTGTGCCAAGTTTGGAGTTTCTACATATAATACTTTTCAAATGAAATGTCGGACAAATCAAGCTTTCTGCCTGTAAAGAAAGAAAGAAAGTAAGAAAGAAAGAAAGAAAGAATTCATAGAAAAACAGAAAAGCGTGTGTTGACACACACACTTTAATAACATTGCCCAATATTGCTGGTTAGCCTCTCAACTGAGAGGCAAATAGGATTAAAATAGGGTATACAGTTTTACCTGGCCTCATCGAGCTCATGCTTTTGGAAATCATTACTTTTTTCAACTTTTGTTAGATGATTTTATCTAGCCATTAGTTTAATAGATCAAGTGACTCTAATGACTTACATGTAGAGATTGGTGCTACAAGTTTTATTTGTTTAATACTTGTGATGCCCAAGTGAGGGCGCTCTTGTACATGTACATTTACTACTTAGCATTTGGTATTTGCAGTTAGTATTTATTATGCCCCATAGAGGGCATCTGTGCTCTGTACTTGGCCCCTTGCGGGGAGAATTGTACAATAAAAGAAGGGGATGGGGGGGGGGGGGGGGAGGGGAGGGTCAGTACGCTGGTACAGGTAGTTAATTTTCCAGAGTACCCAGTACGGAAAATAAAAATCTTTCAAAATTTTGGATAGTACGGAGTTCGTAAAATAAGACGGCTTCCAGTACGCCAGTACGGTAAATAAAAAGCCCCAGTACGCCAGTACGGGAAACCCCTTACCCACCCTCATAAAATATTCTGATTCTGGTGCTTCGCCTGTAAGGCCTTTGGACACACGGCGCGTAAAAAATGTGTTAATTGTGGTTCCTGCGAATGCATCTCCACTCAGTGTCACAAATTACACTGGACCGGCGCGTACCAGAGGGCTCTGCAGCGCTTGATTTACTCAAGAGCTCCCTCTAAATTTTGTCAAAAATGTGTGTTGGTATAATGAGGACCTGTTAATTTCTGCGTGAATTGGCTTTTTAAAGTCATCAAGACACTGGACTAAGCATGTTCAGGTGAATATCTAGAGGAAATATTACACAGAAAAAGATTCAATTTTACAGTATACAGACACAGTGACAGCATATAGAAACCACACTCAGAATGGGTGAGTACAAAGAAGTACTTGATAAGTTGACTGGCATATCTGGACAGTTGGGAGTTTTGCAGTATTTGAAGGAAAAATGTGAAGTAATCTCTGGATCTATGGCATTCATTAATGTAAAGTATGAAGAACAGAAAAAAGAAGTGGAGAAAATTAAGCAAGAAAATAATGAGCTGAAGAAGAAAGTGAAGTCATTGGAAACAACCATTGAATCACTAAGTGTAAGGCTGAATGAACAGGAACAATACAGCAGAAGAAACAGCATTGAATTAGTAGGGGTCCTAGAGACCGGGAATGAGGACACAGAGGTTATTGTACTAAAAGTTTGTGATGTCATTGGGAAATCCCTCCAGTCTGATGATATTGAGGCATGCCACAGAGTTCCTTCCAACAGAAGTGGACCAAGGCCAATTGTGGCCCGCTTTGGCAGCAGGAAAAAACGGGATGCTCTTATGGCCAAAGCTAAAGGACGAAAAATTAAAGCAAAAGATCTGTCCAATGGCACAGGATTTGGGGACCAGGATGTCTACATTATTGATCATCTGACAGTGGAAAACAAGAAGATCTTGAGTGCTACAAGGGCTCGGAAAAGAGAAATCAATGCCAAATACGTATGGGTGAGAAATGGAAACATCTTTCTACGGAAGGATGATGGATGTCCAGCCATCAAAATAACATCCGTGAACCAACTTCAACAAATCACTTGATTTGTTTGAACAGTATACAGGACTTAAATCTGAACATATGAAATTACCTTGATCAGTAAACTTGATGCCAATTTTTTCTAGACCACAAAATAATAGTACCACATCGGATACGACATATGGCACATTAGATATTGATTTTGATTCAGATTCAGATGAGGAGGAATACACCGCAGATTTTACTGTGTTGAACTTGAAAGACCTGATCTATTTACACAGACCATTATTCAAAATGAAAACAGTGGGAAAAGACTATCTTTACTCCATTTAAATATCCGCAGTCTGAAAAATAAGCAACATTTTGATAAATTTATACATCTTCTTACATCATTGGATTACTTTTTTGACATTATTGTGATAACCGAAACTTGGATTGATAATTTGACAGAATGTCAATATCTACAGATACCATACTACAATATGGAGAACTATATCAGAGATGGTAGAGGCGGAGGAGTAGCGGTATATATACACAAAGATTGTAATTATAAGTGCAGAAGTGACATTGATATAACTGAAAGTGAAACAGTGTGGTGCGAAATAGAAACAGCTTGTACCAGGGGTAAGATCATTATTGGGGCTATCTATAGACCTCCTAACCTGAATGTTGGAGAATTTACAGAAGATTTGTACAGTAAACTGAATGATCTAAATATAAGCAATTCCAAGGTAATAATTGTTGGAGACCCAAATATTAACATAGGGTGTGATGATGGTTCCACTTATCTAAGTACCTTAACTTCTTTAGGATTTAGATCTCTTATTAATATCCCAACAAGACAGACTGATACTACTAGTACTATCATTGACCATATGTTTACCAATATTGCAGATACTTTTGTTGACTCCGGTACAATAAGCTCTGATATAAGTGACCACAAACCAATTTTTTCTGTATTACAAAACATCGATGCAAAGTTTAATGCGATTAGTAATACTGAAAAATATAATTTTGATAAATATGATATTGATGATTTTCATGAGAAATTGAGGGAAGTAAACTGGGATCCAGTGATTAATAGTCCTAGAGTGAATGATGCATATAATTTGTTTTGTGAAAAGTTCCTGTCATGTTGTGAAAGTTACATTATTAAATCGAAGAATGAGAAATCAAAAATTAAAAAACCTTGGATTACTAAGGGTCTACTTAAATCAATAAATGTGAAAAATGAGCTGTATTTTAAAACCCGAAATGAACCATTTAATGTTATTGTAAAACAGAAATATAATCAATATAAAAACATGTTAGAACTACTGTTTGAAGAAAGCTGAAAAAGTTGTTTTGAAAATAAATTTCAAAATAACATTGGTGATCAAAGAAAAACTTGGGAAACAATATATGAAGCTGTAAATAAAAGAAAGTCGAATGCTAATAATATTCCTAAACAGATCCACATTGAAGGTGATGGAGATTATCCTTGTGTAATTACAGATACTAAAGAAATGTGTGAGAATTTTAATAGCTTCTTGTGTTTGTTGGAAAAAATGTGTCTGATTCAATTGAGTTGAGAGGTGACGAGAAAAATGTAAGTGAATATTTAGGACCACGGATGACTGACTCCATATACTTGGAGCCAGTAACAGAAGGTGAAATATCCTTATTGCTGGGTAAAATCAAGGTAAATAAATCATGTGGCCATGATTTAATCCATCCTCGATTATTGAAAGATGCAAAACAATATATTCAAGAACCATTAACTCACATTATTAACTTATCTATTGTTCAGGGATATGTCCCGGATAAACTGAAAATAGGTCGTGTTGCACCCATTTTCAAAGGAGGAGATTCAAAGATTATGGGCAATTATCGACCAATTTCTATTCTTCCCACAATTTCAAAAATTTTCGAACGCTGTATTGCAAATAGATTATTAAAGTTTTTAAATAAGAAAAATTTTTTTACAATTTGCAATTTGGTTTTAGGAAAAATTTAGGTACAAAGTTAGCAATTTGTGAATTTTCTAATTTTGTTCAGCAACAGTTGGAAAAAAGTAAAATTTGTTTGGGAATATTTATTGATTCAAAAAAAGCTTTTGATACCGTTAATCATAGTATTTTGCTTAAAAAATTAAAAAATAATGGTATAAAGGATTATCCTTGGAATGGTTTAAAAGTTATCTACATGATAGAAGACAGTTTATACAGATAGGATCTAGCAAGTCGGTGTTGAAAACAGTTCAGTATATATTAATATATATTAATGATTTACAAAATTGTCTCACACATGGAATTTCACGATTATTTGCTGATGATACTAACATTCTTTACAGTGGTAAACATATTGATACATTAAAACGTAATGCAGAAGTGGATTTGCTTAAGCTAATAGATTGGTTCAATGTTAATAAACTAGCATTAAATGTAAATAAGTCAAATGGTATTATAATACGCTCCAAAAAGAAGAAAATACCAGCTGATTTTAATATTATGGTAGGAGCAAAAACCTTGACTTTATTAGACAATATGTAATATCTAGGTGTTTATATCGACCACCAGTTTACATGGAAATCGCATATTAATTCTGTTTGTAAAAAAATAGCCCCTATTATAGGCATTCTTTCAAAAGTTAGACATTTACTTACCTTTCCCATCTTACGTCAGCTGTATTATGCCCTTACTCACCCACATATTTTGTATTGTATTGAAGCTTCTGGATCAACATATAAAACTCATGTCGAACCACTTTTAATATTACAAAAACGAGCCATACGAATTATAACCTTTTCACATCCCCAATGTCACACAGAAAATTTATTTAAGTACATCAAAATTCTTCCCTTTTACAAATTATATCTTTTAACTATATGCTTGTTAGTCTACAATGAATTAAGTGGTACATCCTCCATAGAATTTGGTTTTCAAAATTGTTTTTTGACACATAGTTATAACACACGAAATCGAAGCATCTTATCTCGATCCCAACATAAAACAAATTACTTTTGCCAAAGTGTACTCCATACCGGTCCACAATTATATAATTTAGTGCCTTATGAAATTAAAGATGCATTTTCTGTCTTTTCCTTTAAGAATAAACTCAAGTACTGGCTATTTGATGAAAATATTGATGTTTATGCGCACATATATCCCCATAGAACACAAGAACAGAACACAAATTAGTTAATGTCTACTTCTTCCTGTCTTTGTTAAGAGTTTTACATCACTTCACCCTGTTTTTGTACTATAGAGAAATTGTTATAATTCATATACTTAATTTATGTCAACTTAAAACTTGTTTGATTATTATTATGTTTCTTATGTGTAATGTTGTAATTTAATCTTTATTAACAAAGTTTAAGCACATGTATCCCAACACATATTTTATTTTCAGTTGTTGGATAGTGGTTCAAGGCATAGCCTTCTAGCCATCCTCACACCTATTATTTTGTTGTATCTATAATTTGTACAAAACTTTTGTTGTGGAAATAAACTATCGAACAACTGAAGTTACAAAAAATGTGTTAATTGTGGTTCCTGCGAATGCATCTCCACTCAGTGTCACAAATTACACTGCGCTAAGTGTGATACTGATGGTCACTCCGCTGACGACGGTAAATGTCAACATGTATTGATATACGAAGGGAAAATCTCTGATCACCACATGCTATCTCAGCATGGCAAAATTTCTCCAAATAAATGTTAGAGCCTACGAAACCTCACTCGCTCTGCTGGCGTCCTTTGTAGATAAATTCAACATTGACGTTATTGCCATCAGCGAGACCTGGAATACCAAAGACAAACTCTCTTTCAAAGACTGGGCAAGTAATGACCTACATTAAAATAGGACACGAGATGGTCACGGCAGTGTTGCCATTTTTGTAACACCAGGGTACAAAATAGTTACCCCCCGAGACTATTGCAGCCAAAACCCCACAGCCCCACAACAACAGCTTCAGTATACATTCCTCCTGCCAACACAGGTGACCTTCACTCTGTAATAACATAAAGAAAGTTATCGCTCGCACCATGGAGCTACTAAGCTCCATGCTCTCACCAAAGACCCGATCCTCATCATGGGTGACATTAATACCAGAAGTTACATAAGGGAGAACTGGCATCAGATACACCTTAACAAATACGACTGTGTCTGCAAGTATGGTACAATAATCTGGGTTGTGGGTCTGTCTGTACTTAATAATGGTGAGCTCAATTAATAAATATAACTTCCAAGACACCATAATCACAGAACGTTTAAAAAATATCCACATAAAGGGACAACATGTCAACGCTGGCACCTTCGATAACACATCGAAGTATATAACCAGGACATTACTATCAACGAAGTCGCCGCGGCCGTTAACCAAATCAAAAGAAAAATCATGCCCTGGACCGGATGCAATACACCCCAAAATGATTGTCAATGCTGGTCCTGACATTTATCAGCCACTACAAATACTATTCCAACAATGCTGGAACCAGGGAACTGTTTCTTCACTATGCAAGCGAGACAACCGTATTTACATACCATTGCCCCCTCATGTTTGAACTAAACATCAGTAGTCCTGATAGAACAACCCACGGTGATATGAGTAGGCCTAGTAAGTGCAATATTTGGTTCAAGTAAAATGGGATGCCGCAAAAATACCTGAATATATCTATTACTTAAAAAGGGTGGAATATGATAGACTTAAATCAGAATACATGTGCAGTTTGGCAGAAGATAACAATGTATATAGTGCATGTGAACACTTTTACAATTACCTGAGATTTGCCTTAGATGAAGATTTTCAGAAAATTGGTCAGGGTAAAAAGAAAAAGAACTTTCCATGTTATATGTGGTTTGACTCTGAATGTAAACAGATAAAAACAAAGTTAAATCAGTACCCACAGGAAAATGATATATCCTTACTGGATTAATGGCAAGAATATTAAGAACTCGAAAGATCTTATAAAAGATTGGTTCAGAGAAAAAAGAGATGCTATCAACAAAGGTTGGTTGGATTTCAAGATATGTTAAGTAATAACCCAAATGAGTATTGAAAATTCTGAAAAAAATCTAAAGAGGAATTGTAACAAATTCAGTGATAATATTGAGATTGACACTTTCGTAGATTATTTTAGATCCCACAATGAAGCCCCTGTAACTGAATATTTTGAAGATGAACATGTGCAAGAGGCTAAAGAGTGTGTAGAAAAGTTCAAATTACATATTGTGCAGTGTCAAAATGAAGTTATTGAAGATATTCTTAACAAAGTGATTTTGCAAGATGAGGTTATTCAACAACTGAACAAGCTAAAGTCTGGGAAAGCTTGCGGCATTGATGGCATTGGAGTTGAATTTCTTAAGTGTGTATCCAGAGAAGTTCCACCTCAAATTACAGCTTTATTTAACTATATTCTTAGAAATGGTGAATATCCGGACCAGTGGTCCCAAGGAATTATTAATCCCATACACAAGGCTGGTTCTACAGATAACCCAGATCACTACCGTAAAAATACCATAACATGTGCCTTAAGCAAACTATTTGAAGCTGTGCTAAATAACAGACTCCAATATAAAAATGATGTTTTCTCCTCGGATGACCAATTCCAGTCTGTCTTCTGTAAAAATCGTAGAACAGTAGACAACATATTCATCTTATCAAGTTTAATTGAAAAACAAAATATGAAAGGCCAGCCATTATTTACATGTTTTGTTGACTTCTCAAAAGCGTTCGACACTGTTAACAGATATGCCTTGATATATAAATTAATGCAGAGAGGAACTAATGGAGCTTTCACAAAAGTCCTTGTAAGTATTTTTGAAAATGCAGAATGCAGAGTTAGGTGGGACTCAACACTTAGTGAATCCATAAAGACAACAGCAGGTGTTCTTCAGGGTGGTATGATCAGCCCAAAATTATTCACAGAATTCTTAAATGACATTGGAAAATATCTAGATAATGCAAGTGGTGTGGTTCTAGGCAATATTATCTTCTTTTATATGTTATTTGCAGATGCCTTGATCCTCTTCTCAGACACTGCTGAAGGCCTCCAAAAACAACTGGATGGGCTATTAGATTTCTGCAAAAAATGGCATATGATCCTAAACTTGTCAAAAACCAAAGTACTTATTTTTAATAAGCGTAACTGTGACTCTAAATTCTTTTATAATGGTGCTGAAATTGAATGTGCTAACAGGTATAAATATCTGGGTGTCTGGTTTAATTCCTCAAAATTTGATTACCTGGCTGACAATAGAGATTACCTAGTTGAACAGGCAAATAAGGCTCTTTATCAGGTGTATAAATTAAGTGGACCAACAGTTGGTAAGCTAAGCCCACCAATTGCATTCAAGGTCTTTGATTCTCAGCTTATGCCTATCCTTGAGTATGGCTCAGAAGTCTGGTTTAGTACGCGGGAAGCCCACACCGCCCCCATGGAAAGATTCCACTTGAAATTCATCAAATCAACTCTTAACGTCCGCACTCAGACAGCTACTAATGCAATTTATGCGGAAGGTAGACTTCCATTGTAAAGTAGGCACCAAATTAAAGCAATAACATACTGGATGAATTTTCATAGAATTAACCAGCGACCATCCTGTTAAGCAAGCATACCATAATCTCTATAACCTTGACTCTTCAGGACAATGAAATTGGTGTACAAAAATTAGAAAATTACTTCGTGAATTGGGGTATATCTGTATTTGGAATGATCAAAAGGCTGGAAATAGTGAGCTGTAATTAAAGAAATCTGGGTGACAATGCAAAATCTCCTTCATGAAAAATACATACAAAGTATCCAGCAATCTGACTGCTAGTCAAAATTAAGAACATATAAAATTTTCAAAGAAATTTTTGGTCATGAGCCATACCTATCTGTGATAAAGGACCCCCGATACCGGACTGCCCTCGGTAGACTGAGACTTAGTTCCCACTACCTGGCTATAGAGACAGGTCGACATGTTAAACCTGAATTGCCAATAGAAGGTAGACTGTGCACAAAGTGTAACACTCAATCTATAGAGGATGAGATCCATTTTATATTTATATGCCCCAGTTATACTGAAGCAAGAGAGCCTGTCATAAATGAATTAATCAAACATATACCTAACCTGCTGGAACTCCCAGCTGTAGACCAATTCAAGTGTATAATGCAATGCGATGAAGACTCTTTTCACCCAATCCTGGGCAAATTTATTCATGACAGCTTCAGAATTGAGTAGTGAAATAAATCCCATCGCAAATATGTCATGGCAAAAAAAATTAAAAACGGGTGTTACATCCCTAATCTTAGTCACAACAAAGGTTGTTTACATTCCAATGACACCTATATGGTGCCTGTGCCTGTGAGCACAGTGTATTTTAATGTTATTCTTGTATCTTTAGTAAATGGACCAAAGTGACTAATTTATAGAATAGTATTAATAGTACTTCCTTTTATACTAGTCTCTACCACCTGTATAGTTATTAGATAGGGTGGAAATTATGGTTTAAAACCTCAAGGATATAACTTACAAGTTTCTGTAACTTGGTGCTACACAGAATGAAAGTCATGCACTCTAGCAGTCGCCTTGTGTGATGAAAGTTTAGAGGTTTCCTTACATGCTTGAAAGCTTACAATGATAATTATGTGCAGGAGGTATGCCAGTAGCCTACTAGTCTCATTAGGCTCCACATTGTCTTTTGGTGCCACACAGTGCAAGGTGCCATTTTCAGGGTCACAAGTATGTAGTAATTTATGACGCATGTTACATGTAGCTTATATACTGGTAGATGAAGAGCCTATAGATGTTTTCTTATGTACATGTATATATTTATTGTACTATTAACTGCTAACATTTTATAATTTGTAGTAGATGTCTGTAGTGCATGTGATCATAGTGCTGTACATAATGTACGTAGGACAAATAGGTCAGTATTGACCTGTAGTCTTGTCAATAAAACCTTTACTTACTTACTTACATACCCAAGTGCCAAACCTGGGAAAGCTTCCTATCATACAAAAAAATAGCCTATCACTCGCTCAGTTTCAACTCTTGCGTTGGGAAAATTTATGAGCATATCGCCGCCAGAAGACTCGTAGCTACTCTTCATAACAGAAACTTCTTCAAACAAACCCGATTCGCGTATCTCCAACACAGGGACATAACTCAAGCCTTGTTGACAATGACATTTCAATCATCAAAGGCTTCAAAAATGGCCAAGACACCCTGGCTGCCCTCATTGACCTTGAAGGGGACTTTGACACCATCTGGAGTAAAGGTGTTATTTTCGAGTTACACAAACTAGGAATTACATGGCGTATGCTTCTTTATGTCTCGAGCTTATTAGAAGCAGGACGTCTGGAAGCCTTGTTAACTCTCATATTTGTCTCCTCATACGTCCCCAGGACTGGCCTAAAAATCTGTGACAGGAAAACTGATGTTTGGATTAATCAGCTCATCACAGGGCACACCTGCTTCAATGATTTCATGCACAGATTAATGCCGGGCTACTACCCTACCTCAGTCTGCGAATGTGGAATGGCCAAAGGGACAGTTATCATTTCTTTATGCATTGTCCATTTCACGCCACTGTCAGCGACAACATGATCTGCCAAATCCAAAACAGCTTCACAACATCAAACACACCTTGTCACCTACAACAGGTCAACACACTTGTTTGGTCTGCCAGCCATCAGTGATTCACACAACCAGTCTGTGCAAAAACAAATCAGAGCAGAGATCTCGTCAGCAATGTGCAGGCCTGCAACACCACCAACTGACACCCACACAAACTTTTGAACCGCAGCCACCTTGGGACACTTTACCAGAGGCTCCACCTAGAGAAAACAAGAATACACCAAGAGACTATGAAATGATGGAATAGCATCAACTATTGGATTACAACAACATCAGCATGCCAGGAGGTGGTTGAGTGATCGCCGCTCTTGCTTAGTTTTGATTGTTCAAGAAAGACCTACTGGGTGGGTTCAGCAAGTGAAAGGCGAACACAGTGGGGATAGGATTAATATGCTTTCAGGCCAGTCTGTCTCAATAAAAAGGACTGGGTGCTGCTGATCATGGCGCGTGCCCAAAATCCCTTTCTCTGGCCAGCTCCCAGTCATATCAAACCCACTGTTCAGGTTTCCAATACAAAGTTCATGCCATAATTCGTGGCCCAGACAATTGCATTGAATTTGTAGGCACTGTAGTGTGGGACCATCATTCTGTGACGTCAGCATACAGCAGGGGTTAACAGCCCGGTCTCCGAAGTGCCCAGGCAGAAGCGACGGTGACCCGAGACCAGATTGACGCACAAGGCGAGCTCCCGAGGCCATTGGACGCCAGGTCCCTTCACCAACTTCTCACTGCTACTCACTACGGGCGTAGTACGGCCAAGCCTCTGCCTAGTTACAGGTAAATACTGATTCAGTAGTATCGATGGGTACTACAATTGGTACCAGAAGTATTACCTGCGTGGATTGCTGCCATTAACACACAGTGTTTTTTTTTTTTTTTCGGGAGAGTACACTCCTGAAATTGGAAATGATATATGGCCATTGATTTTGCTGTATGATTGTAGTGGTTGTTTAATGAAGTAAGGACTAGTATTTTCCTTTAGACTGGATGAACACACACGTGTCTTGAGCTTGAGGTTTGCTGGAGAATAGAGTGGAATTTTCCTTAGCATGAACCTCATGTAGTTGCTGCATGTTTCATGTTTGAAATTCCCGCTCTTTCTACAGTGTTTCTTTGTTCGTCAGAGCTCAATTTTTGCTACTGCTTGTGGCATATTTACAATCATTTCTTTGGCCTTATTGATCAGTGATAGTTTTTGCTGATCTAAACACTGTGATACAGACACACACATATACAGATATTTATATATATTTTGCATGTTTGCATGTGCTGTATTTGTTATATGTCTAGGTCACAGTGATCTTAGCTTAGTTAGACTTGAGTGACCCAGTTCCAGTGTCATATAGGCCTAGTAGACACATTCTTTATTCTTTTCTTTCACCTGGGGTACTGATGCCAACATTTTCTATGAAAATTTTGTGTGCACTGGTCCATGACGGTAGAATTCTATGAGAATTTATATGCACTTATTGATGATTGTAGTTCCTGATTTTGGGAATTTTCATACTGTGGTTTTTTTTTTTTTTTTTTTTTTTTGCATAATTGATCATTGTGGCACATTTTAAAATTTGCCTGGTGCCTTTTTTGGGTAAATTTCTTTGCATATTTTTCAAATTTTCTACAATTAGTATATTCTGACATACAGTTGTGCCGGACTTCTGTTCAGTACACATTTCGATTTTTTGTTATCATATTATGGCTTTCAATTTCCACACTATTTCGGTTAAGCAGTTAGCCGCTTTGAAAGGGGTAGGTGTGAATCGTGCCAAACGGTTTGACGTATGGCGTCAACAAGTGGAGGCAAATGGTGAAGTTGTGACCAGAGATCAGTTAATTGCTTCTACCGTCATGGATGCAGCCCTGGTAGACTCCTTGGAGTCTCTGGGTTTGTCCTTGGATGATCCCCAAGAGAATTTAGAGGCAATAGGTAATTCAGAGGCCATAGGTCCTATCTCTTCAATGTCAGGGGCAAAGCTTTTGAAACAATTATTGCAAATGTTTCAGCATCAACAAGACTGGCAAGAGAAACAGGCTGCTCACACTAAAGCTATGTTTGGGGATTTAGAAAAAAAGGCAGTCCAGGGTAGAGGACAGTTTGCAAAGATTATTAGAGGCTGGGGTCTCTGGTGGGTCAGGGGTAAAATCTGGCGGGGATACAGTTCCCGTATCAGTAGCTTCCTCTAGTTTAGTGACTACTAGTGGTACTGGTAGTGTAGTGAGTTCCCAGACAGGGTCATTTTCCCACCTCTCATAGAAAAGGTGTCAGAAGTTGCTCCTCATGGTATGTATCATGGGGCGGCGGCAGAAATGAAGTTGCCTCCAAAAGTGACACGGGTGTGTGAGGCTACAAGACCATTGGGGCATGCCCTGTGTATTGTATCAAATGTATCTTACCCGGGAATGCGGGACCCTGTGGTCTCAGGGGCATGTTCTAGGCCTGTTCCACCCAAGTTACATGAGGATGGGTCACTCCTGTCAAAGGGGGGCTTGCCAGCGAGTATTCCCCCACTTGGTTTTACATCACAGTGTGGAGGCGTCAGTATGTCCAACCCTGTATCGGGTTGGGTGGATCAATCTACTTTTCAACCTTATTACCAAGACCCACCATTTTATCAGACACATGTGCCTAGGCATCAGCCAGTGGACCATGGTTTCCGACAGCTGATATCTGAGCATGGGGAACCTCGCGAGGATCGGACTAGACCCGGGTGGGAACTGCCAGTGGATCAAGGTTTCCCATGGCAAATACCCGAGTATGGGGGGCCACATGGGGGCCGACCAGGAAGGGAACCACTAGTGGGTCAGGGTTTCCGACAGCTGAGACCCGAGTTTGAGGGGCCTCGTGAGGGCCGAGGTAGACCGGGAAGGGAACCGCCAGCTCCCAAGATGTCCACTTTTGGGGGGTCCCAGGATTGGCGTCCTTTCATCTTACAGTTTGACCGCTTGGCTAGGCGGTATGAGTGGGGTCCTGGGGAACGGGTTGACCGTCTAGTGGACTGCTTGAGGGATAAAGCCCTGAGTTATTATGGGACTTTACAGGAGGGGGTCCGGGAGGACTACAACCTGTTAGTTGGGAAATTAGACCAGCGATTTGGTAGAAAAGATCCACCATCTAGCGTTAGGCGTCAATTGGCTAATCTTTGGCAGGGGGAAGAGGAGTCTCTTGAAGAGTTCGCCGAAAAGGCGCAGAGGCTTGCAGAGGACAGTTTCCCTGAGGGGGGTGCAAACGCGGCTGTTATATTACAGTCTATGGCCATGGATGCATTCCTCAAGGGCTGTGTACATCAAAGGGCAGCCTTGCAGTCCTTAATAAAGAGCCTGTTGATCTTGCCGATGCATTACGTTTCATGAAAATCCATGTTCAAAATTTGGAAACTATGTTTGCTGCCGGCAAGCGGATTCGGACTATATTGTTCGAAGATGAAGTAGACAATGAAATACCTGTTAGGGCTATGGAGGTGGATCGGTCTAAGGACAAACAGGATAGGAGCAAATCAGTAGAGGAACGTGTGGCAGGGATGATCGAAAAACCAGTGGCTACTGCCATACACACTGGGATTCAGGAGGGCATGAAAAGCATGGCCTCTGTGCTCAAGTCCTTGACAGATGCAAAAGAGCAGAGGAGTAGGGAGCCGGTCTTTCCTGACACAAGGGGTAGGGGTACACCTCCCAGGGATGGCAGATGCTTCTGTTGTGGGTCTGGGGGGCATTTTACCAAAGAATGTCCAAACAAGACCCCATCTCCTTTCTGACCCAAGCCCCCATCTCCAGGGCGTGGGGCGCAGGTACCTTTAAAAGCCTAGGGGTTGAAACTGCTGACCCTCTTTCAACCCAAGTGTTACCGGGTCAACATATGATTAAAGAGCCAGATGTGAATAAGTGTGAAATTCGTGAGGTGATGTTCAGGGAAACCATGGGCTACAGTATTACAGTCCCTGTGCAATTCAACTTTTCACCAGTTCCTGCAGTAGTAGATACCGCTGCGCAAGTAACAGTGATTAGTTTAGAGTTCGCCAAAAAGGTGGGGCTGGATTTACATGGGAAAGAGTGTGTTTCATTGAAAGGGGTAGCTAAGGAAGGCAGCATGAAAGCATGGTTTGTAAAGGGGGTTCGAATTACCCTGGGCAACCATACCTTTCGTTGGGGAGTATATGTTGTTCCTATCTCTGATGCACTTATTTTGGGCTTAGATTTCCTTGTGGCAAATCATTGTGTAGTAGATCTCAAGAACAACATAGTTTCAATGGGTGGTGATGTCATCCCAGCTACTTTATGTAGGAGTAGTTTGGGGGAGCACAGGGTGTCCAAAGTAGTGTTAGATCGTCGTGTGGTGGTTCCGCCTAATACGCGGTTACATGTCATTGCTAAATTGGATAACCCTGACTCCCAGAACATGATAATTACCCCTGTAACTATAAAGGAGGGTCTACTGTCTCCGGCAGTATTAGTCCAAGGGAAATCCCAATCCCCAATCGTTTTACTGAACATCACCGAACGGTTCATAACTTTAAAACCAGGATGTTTAGTGGGGTTTGCAGTTCCATCAGGGGAAGTGCTGGGTGGTGACAACATTGTCTCGCACGAGCATGGTATCCCGGGGGACAAATCCTTTTCCCAGATTGGGAGTCCGTCCTTGGGGACGGATAGCAATTTAGGGTCTGGGGATGTTGTGTCCCCAGGGGAACATAACACAGGGAGTGATTCCTTGTTCCAGGTTAGGAGTCCGTCCATGGGGACGAATAGTAACTTTGGGATGGGGGATAACATTTCCTTAGGAGAGCACAAGACCCCCAGGGATAATTCCTTGTCCCAGGTTAGGAGTCCGTCCTTGGGGACGGATAGTAACTTTGGATTAGGGAATAATATTTCCTCATCACACAATGTTGAGAATCCCTCTGCTTTGCATGAGAGTTCGTCTGTGGGGATGAATAGCAATGTGGAGGTGGTAGCTGGTTCTCTTGGGTCAAACTGTGATACTTCACGCTGTCCAGAGAGCTGCTCTTTTCCTTGGTTCGGGGGTTCGTCAGAATTGGCAGATAGCAACCAGGAGGAGTGTCACTTTTCTGTTCAGTGTAGGGAAGGTCCAGAGGTGCGGGGAGTAGGCGTCATTGACACACCAAAGGTACCAGCACATTATAGAATTTGTTGAATAATTCCAGCAAACACTTAACACCAGAGGAGATTAACATTTTGGCCAGTTTACTAGCTGAATACGCAGATGTTTTTTCGGTACATGATCTAGATCTAGGGTGTTTCAAAGGGGTTACCCATAACATTGACACGCGGGATGCCAAACCGATTAAGTAACGTATGCGTAGGTCCTTTGGGGTTCCAACATGAGGAAGAGGAACATCTTAAAAAATTGTTGGATGCTGGGGTTATACAACCGTCCTCCTCAGACTGGGCATCGGCCCCTGTATTAGTGCGAAAACGATGTGGGGGGCTAAGATGGTGTGTCGATTTTTAGAGCGGTTAACTCTGTTACAGTTAAAGACGCCTATCCCCTACCCTTAATAGAGGAATGCCTGGATACTTTGGTGGGTAGTACCTTTTATTCATCATTAGATATGGCGTCCTCGTACTGGCAAATACCCATCGAACCCAACGATAGACACAAAACTGCCTTTATTACTAGACACGGGTTTTTCGAGCACTGTCGTATGGTTTTCGGCTTATGCACCCCCGCGACCTTCATGAGGGCGATGAATTTGGTACTTAGGGGTCTTATGTGGTCCAAAGTTTTGGCATTTTTGGATGACGTTCTTGTTTTGGATAAGGGAGGGTTTCGGAGTCATTTTGATAACCTCAGGGCCGTTTTGGAGAGGTTTCGGCAGAATCACATTAAATTGAAACCTAAGAAATGTCTGTTTTTCCAAAAAGAGGTCAAATTCTTGGGCAAAATGGTGTCTAGCAATGGGGTCAGAGTGGATCCTGACAAAATCTCTGCAGTAACTACTTGGCCGGAGCCTAAAAACACCAAAGAGGTGGAATCCTTTTTAGGGTTCGCCAATTACCATCGGGATCATATCCCAGGGTTTGCGGAAAAGGCTGTTAGTTTGTATGAGCTAACAGGGGCAAAGAGCTCATTTGTGTGGGAAGAAAGACATCAGGAGGCTTTTCAAAACTTTAAAATTGCTCTTACCACGGCCCCAGTATTAGGATTTCCCAAACCCGAGGGTATGTTCATCCTAGACTGTGATGCTTCAGGTACCGCATAGGGGCTGAGCTGTCGCAGGTGCAGGATGGGGAGGTGAAGGTCATTTCTTATGGTAGCTATTCCCTGAGTCCTAGTCAGAGGAAGTACTGCACCACTAGGAAAGAGTTACTAGCAGTGGTTAGGTTCACTCGTCAGTATCGTCACTATCTGTTGGGTAGACAGTTTACCATCCGTACTGATCACAGTAGCCTTGCTTGGTTGATGCGATTCAAACATATTGAGGGGCAGCTGGCCAGATGGCTAGAAGAGCTCAGCCAATATGATATGAACATCATCCATCGGCCGGGTAAAAAACATCAGAATGCGGATGCCTTATCAAGGATCCCTAGAGATGAGGAGTTCTGCGATTGTTATCACGCAGGGTCGCAAATCGATCAGCTTCCTTGTGGGGGATGTAGCTATTGTACTCGGACCCATACTCTTTGGAGCCGCTTCGAGGAAGAGGTAGATGATGTTGTACCACTAGCAGTTCGCAGTATTGGTGTAAATGATGCTGGGGTAGATACAGGGAATGTAGATCCCGGGGTGTGGTATTCTTCATATACTAGTAAGGATCTACGTCAACAACAGCTTGGCGATCCCAATATCGGCTCAGTGATAGGCTGGTTAGAGTCTGGGAGGGACCCTGACAATCATGAGCTTCAGCTGAGTGGGCCGTCCATTAAACATCTATGGCTGTGTAAATCCCAGTTAGAACTAAGGGATGGAGTTTTGTACTACCGGTGGGAGGATATTATTCCCAGGCAGTGTTTAGTTGTCCCAAAATCATTACAAGGTGAGGTTCTACGGTTCTGCCATGATGTTCGGTTCGCCGGACATTTAGGTCAGGCTAAAACCCTGGAAATTTTGCGCAGAAGTTTTTTCTGGCATTGTTTAGCAAGGGATTGTAAAATCTATGTAGAGACCTGTGCTACTTGTAATGTGAACAAAAAACCCAAAGCTTGGCCCAAAGCGGCGTTAGGGAAGTTCCGTGCTGGTACGCCAATGGAAAGGGTACATATTGATCTTTTGGGCCCATTTACTCCGTGTTCCCAGGGGAATGTATATGTGCTCATGCTCGTGGATCAATTCACGAAGTGGTTTTAGTGTTACGCCATTCCCAATCAGTCCTCGGAAGTAATAGTGCAGAAGTTAGTGGATGAGTTCATATCCAGGTTTGGTTGCCCTTTACAGATCCATAGTGATCAGGGTAAGAATGTGGATGGTAAACTCATGCATGCTCTCTGTGAACTCCTAGAAATCACTAAAACCCAGACCACATGCTATTGCCCTTCTGCAAACTGCCAAGTTGAACGCTATAACCGTCTTCTCCTGCAGATGATTCGTTGCTGTGTTCAGGGTGGCCAAAAGAATTGAGATAAATACTTGCCGCAATTGGCCACTGCCATTCATGCCATGCCCAACCGTAGTACAGGCTTCACGGCCAATTTTATGATGTTTGGGCGGGAAGTATACAGTCCCCGGGATTTAGCGTTTGGTTTGGGGGGGAACAAATCTCATGAGCCTCCCGAATATTTGAAGCAGCTACTTGACACCATTTCTCATGCACATGAGGTTGCTAGGCAACATCTCCAGGTTTCCCAAAACAGACAAAAGCGCACTTATGACCTTAAGTTGTGCCAGAACACCTTTGAAGTGGGGGACCTGGTGTATAAGCTTTAGTCTGCATGTAAACCTGGGCAGTCTAGGAAATTGAACAAGATCAGATCAGGTCCATATTTGGTGTCACAGGTGTTGTCCCCTGTGCTGTACAGGGTCAAAGGGCGTCGCAAAGAGAATGTTTGCCATCATGATAGGCTAAAACCCTGTAATGACAGATTTATACCAATGTGGATGAGGCGAATGCGTCACCAAGCTCTGGATCTGGATGCTACTATTCCTTATGATCAGGCCGAAATGGAGGAGGATGAGTTGGATGGGGTGTTTCAGGAACTATTCAGTGATCCATTGAGTGATGGGAATGGTGTAGCTCAGGCCAGTGGTGGTGATGAGAATGAAGTAGCTGTGGATAGTGAGGGGGTTGTTCCAGATTCTGATTCCCCAATAACTAGTACGCCTATTCCGCGATCTACCCAGGTAGCATTACCAATAGTGCCGTCTCCCCGGGTAATGCATTCTCCCCAGTCAGAAGGCTCCCCTAAAAAAACTAGGGGGGGGGAAGGAGGTTTGTGCCCCCAAGTTATTTGCGTGGCTATGATCTGGATTAGCTCGTTGGGTATTGTTGATTCTGGGTTAATTGAAGGCAGTAAAACAAGACATTGAAACTCCAGATTAATAATTAATTCTTGATTCCGGGTTGGGAGTCTGTCCTTGGGGATGGATAGCAATTCCGGGGTTGGGGATGATAGGTTAATCCGGATGGATGATATGGTTTGAGTGATATTGTTCACTCAAACAAACTTTAGCATATAATAGATTTTTGGTTGTTATGTATACATATGTATTAGGTGGTTATAAGGAGATTATTTATTTCCCCAGATGGAGGGCAAAACAGTACAGCAACAAGGTGCCACTATGACCCTTAAAATCAAAAGTACCATCTACAGGGCCCGTAGTGGATGGACAGGTGGAAATTTCGGAAGTGGTTCCCCTGTTATTCTCCCCTGTTGAACAAAAAATGACAAGGGTCGCAAATCTAGTTGATGGACAGATCACTGTCACGTTGGGGAAAAAGAAAAAAAAGAAACGCATGCATCCCTGCAGGCTATGTGGGGGGTACTTCACCCATGTTAAGCGCCATGCTTTGAAAGACCACTTGCCCTGGTACGTTTCCCCTTGCTCTGCTTGCTGGAAATGTGGGTTTCAGGGGACCCAGTTGTCAGGGCTAGCGGATCATTTCAAGAGGCATGAGGGAGATAGTGGAGAATTGCTACGTTTTGGGGAAGAAGGGCTTACCACATGGGCTATGATGATGGGGGGATTTTTACTATCTTTAGCCAGGGAAGTAGGATGCATCAGTGCTGAGGCCCTGCTCGCCAAAGTGCAGAAAGACAGATTGTATGTAGATGGGGCACTGGTCACCGAGATAGAGGAATCTCTTTTCAGGGAGTTTGGGCTCAGGATGGGGTGCGTGCTGCCTGAGGTAATACAGGTCGCTCCTCCCAATTGTGTCCCTGCCTTACTCCACTGGAGAGTTCTTACTCAAATTCTGGCTGAGTTGTCAGAGGGTAAACGGCTCGAGATGAAACAGGAGGAACATTTGGTTCCGAGTCTGGATGTAATGGACATTCAGTTGCCTTGAATCATTTTGGACAATCAGTATATGAAGTATCTAATAATTGATGCACACTGCCATGTAGGGGAGTTGTTGGATTGCTCCCAGTGTGCGGATCTTGGCGACGTACTATCTTTACATCTCTCCTGTGAGGAACCCTTTGAGTTAGAATTTGTTGTATCCAACCAATGTTTTGGAAATAAGTGGAAGTCAAAATCAGGGATGGAGCGGCTGGGGCAAGACCCCCGCGTTAGATTTTCTATCACCCAAGGTTCATAGATCGCCCAGTATCTGGCAGGCAGCTGCAACAGATCCAAGATTTGGCAGCGTTGCCAAAAGTTGTCAGTCTGGGTGAGGTAGGGCTAGATTTTTCTGTGGACCATCTCAGTCCCATTCAGATGGAGCATCAGCAGGCTTCTCTCGAGTTATTCTTACCTCTGGCTGACAAGCTGGCTTTGCCCGTGGTGATCCGCTGCAGGGGGGGGGGGTGCTGCGACTGAGGCTCAATACAAATGCATTGAACTCCTGAAGAGGACACTGCCGTCTGAGAATGCTATACATGTTCATTGCTTTAGTGGGACAATTCAGGATGTGTATGCATGGAGCCAGGCCTTCCCCAATGCCATCTTTGGGGTAACTGCTAGAGTGGGTGGGGGATTGGACAAGGTGCCCGTACTGCGGCAAATCCCTCTCCGCAAGATGGTTTTGGAAACAGATGCCCCTTACCTTGTGCCGGAGGGATTCAAGGCTAGTGCATCGTTTTCCAATCCCGGAATGCTATTGGAGGCTGCCAAAGTGGTAGTGCATGCCAAGAATCTGCCCCTCTCTGTAGTTTGTGAGGTTACCCGCACAGTCGCTAAATGTTTTTACAGGCTAGAATAGGTATTGGGAGAATGAAGTTTGGAAAGGATCTGGGGAGACTAAATTTGTAAATAATATTAAATGAAATTTTGTGTGCTGGGAAAGACAGACATTTTGGTGCCGTTTAGTCAGTATACTTTTTTCTAGTATTAAATAGCATTATGTGTGATTTTGTATGCTGGGAAAGACGGACATTTCGGTGCCGTTCAGTCAGTGTACTCTTTTCTAGTAGTAATATCTGTGTATGTGTGATTTACATTGCCTGCCAAGGAGTACGGACATGTTCGGGATAGTTGGTAGACTAGGCAATCTTTTCTTTATTAGTAGTTAATCCACTAAGTCCTGGGAAAGCAAACTTTGTATATCCCAGGATGCCATATTTACTGAACATGGTCAATGTATGCTAGGGATGACGGACTTGTTCCGTTTAGCTGGTATGCATCTCCCCCTACATGTATAGTCTAGGGACCATGCACAGTTTTTGGGAAAAATATTCAGTACCTTCGGCTTAAAACAGATGGGAATGTTTCAATTATTCAGGAAATTAATCTTCACACCACTCAACACAGGTCATAGAGTTAATGGGGAGGAATGAGGTTTTCTCAATCGCCTAATTCCAGGATAAGGGCTGCATGTACAACACAATAGTCAGGGTTATAGGCCATGAAGTAACAGGTGTGCATGTTTGGTAAGGACTGAGTGAAGTTCTAACTGTTGTGGGTGGGCAGAGAATATGTGTGTGATTGCATGTCAACTGCATGTATTAAATTGTTGTTCACTAATTTTACTTTTTGTACTATAGATGTGTTTTGGCTACTTTGCATGTATGGTAAAGGTATTAATATCCATGTTTCTCTTCTCTTTATCGTTAAAGGTCACAGCTGTATCATTGAAATATTCATGTCTTCTCACCTGCCGAAAAAAAAAATAAACATAGAATCAAATCTTTCAAAGTGGGGGGGGGGGGATGTAGTGCGGGATCATCATTCTGTGACGTCAGCATGCAGCAGGGGTTGACAGCCCGGTCTCCGAAGTGCCCAGGCAGAAGCGACGGTGACCCGAGACCAGATTGACGCACAAGGCGAGCTCCCGAGGCCCTTGGACGCCAGGTCCCTTCACCAACTTCTCACTGCTACTCACTACGGGCGTAGTACGGCCAAGCCACTGCCTAGTTACAGGTAAATACTGATTCAGTAGTATCGATGGGTACTACAGCACACGTAAGGATTGTTCAATGACAAGAGTGTAATATTGGATTTACACACAAGTGGCCGAAGGCCACGCGTGGGTGTATCCAATATTACACGAGTAGTCATTTGAATAACCCACTTAGCCCATGTTTGCCAGGAACGTGACATTTTGTCAATGGGGACATATACATCTAAATCCTCTACCCTATTATTTCTGTGTCCTGCCAAAAAAAAAAAAAAGAAGCAAAGTTGCACTGCATGATCTGAAATCACTTTTTGTCTATAAAATGAGTAATTTTAGACAAGTTCAGAGCTATTAAAGTTTCAGCCAATGACACACGTGTACTTGATGATCCAGTAGCAGATCAGTTTAACTTTTCCTCACATTTAAATTTCCTGGTCGGACAGAGCTGTAACATTTACAAAATAGTCAAGGAAAGCTGTTGATCTAAAGGATGCATGTCAGCCTGATACAAGCAAAAAAGTATGAATCAACATTGAGAATGTAATTTACCTTTGACTTTCTAAGTAAATTAAACAACGAGAATGGTATGGTATGTCGATTTTAAATGTTTAGCATTTATGCACTCCTTGGACTGGGAAGGGTTAAGTGGATAAATGTTTTCTTCTTCTTCTTCTTCTTCTTCTTCTTCTTCTTCTTCTTCTTCTTCTTCTTCTTCTTCTTCTTTTTCTTCTTTTTCTTCTTCTGCTACCTGTTCTTCTTCTTCTTCTTCTTCTTCTTCTTCTTCTTCTTCTTCTTCTTCTTCTTCTTCTTCTTCTTCTTCCAATTTATGCCTGCCTTCAACAAATTATGATTATGGCATTTTCTTGCACACAGTGATTATGTACATACATACACAAACATATATATATATATATATATATATATATATATATATATATATATATATATATATATATATATATATATATATATATATATATATATATATTTATATATAAAATGAAACTTGTTTTGAGGGACCACTATGATGAAAGACCATCTGTCTGTAAAGACCATGTGACCATTTACCCTAAATCCCTTTTGTTCTATCCTGTTATTGCACCTCCATTTAGAGACCACCTGCCTTATGTGACCACTTTTTGGCACACCCTAGACATGGTCTCTCAACAAAGGTTCATATATATGTGTGTGTTTACATATTTATAAACAAGCAGTACTAACATTAGTCTTCATTGTAGGGTGCTGAAAGCGAGAGCACACCGGTTATACAAGAAGCGTAGTACACTGCGACATGTACCGAAGCAAAACTATCCCCTGTCCCTGAAGAGGATGATGATGTTCTAACCATAACATTTCCAAAGAATATTACAAAAGTGAGAATTATCAGATGTAGAAAAGTTGTTGCCAGGTTAGAACTTTAATCTATGTTGATCACTGGCTTACCTACAATCCTCTTAACTTGGGGGAAAAAACAAAAATTTGTTGAAAGTCATTTTTCACTAATATTTGATTATATATTCACATGCTTGTTCAGGTCTCATTGCTAAACCATTTACCAATGTACTGAACAGTTTTCCCTCGCTTTTTATCAAACTTGACAAGTTAACTATTTTTGATTGACTGATCGCCCGAGATGATCCGGCTAATCGCAAAGTGCGAGAAATGTTTCCTTGTTTACAGTTGCCTGAATACTGTTTGGTCGGTATTTCAGTAAATAAAGACCATTGTATGAAATCCTTTGTCTTACTTATTTCACTGTGTGCAGTGGGGTATAGGATTTATGCCACTGCTTCGATGAATGGATCAGTGAACTTTCTACTGCCAAACATGGGCTAATGATACTTAATGTAGCTGAATGAATCGTGCCTTGTATGCAGGACAGCGACTGTGACAAACAAGAAACCCGGATCAAGAAACTTGCCACCACTACACTTTGCCTAAATGCTGGTTCAATCAGGGTGCGACAGCACGTCTAGCTCCTGTATTTTGGTATTTCTTGGCTTCTTGGTATTGCGCATAGACACGGCGCAGCCACGAGGAGTAAACCATGGACCTACTATCTCAGATAGTAGGTCTATGAGTAGACAGTTTCAGTGACAATGATTCTGACATACAGAACTTTGTTAAAGACAAAAGTTTTGGTAATTTTCATTGACTTTTAAAAATGAATGACTAGGTTCAGCAATATTGTAACGTATTTCTTGTTTCTGAAGCAACCAATCAAAATTTCTGAATACTATGACGTGAAGTGATTTATAAAAAGTGCACGTGGATCAGCATTTCTGCTTACGGGACTGAAACTTTTGTAAACATTGTGCCATGTCCAGAAACTTTCTCAATATATTCTCATTGCGTGGCAGGTTCTATCAATAGGGCATCTTAAATTCAATTAAGATTACCCCCTCGTGATTTCAATACCTCCAACCGGGGGGGGGGGGGGGCTTTAGATTTTCTCTTCTCCATCCCTAGGACAAACTTTTGTTGCGCATGTTTACAAAAGAATTTCACCCACGGGCATCCATAAATAACCTGCATCAATTACTGTAAGTTCCACACTGTAACTACGAGCGCAGTGATAAATGTCTCAAGAAAGGAGTTGGTTACTTTTGTTTTATTATTTTTCTCATCACCAAAAATATGCCAAACCTCCTATGCCTTTGCAGCTATCTATATTTATGGACAGCATTCAAACTGTTCATTTGAATTATCATTGGAACAACTTGTTATTAATCCATTTTTATAATGGTATTGCCATATCTGTGTATTTTAACATTTATTTTCAAATTTCAGATTGATCAAGATTTCCCCGTGCAGCCAGAATTCCAAATTTTGTACTTGGATTTGCTTATGCATTGGAATACACGTCTTTGTTCCCATTGTAAGCACCCTAATCCCCTGCCTTGCTTGATCTACTAGATATTGTCCGTACTTTATTTACGATATGACACATTTGAGAACAAAAGTATTGCACATTATATATATATATATATATATATATATATATATATATATATATATATATATATAAAATATATATATACATATATTTTCATAGTATAAATAATTTATTTTTCTTCCATCTGAACATTTGAATGTATCTCTAAAATCTAAGTTGTAAATGATACTAGTACTGCTGCCTGTAATTTGACGGAAATTATGAGCCAAAAGGTGCTTGAAGATAGATATAAAATTCCCTATCTGGAAAAGAAAATGGATTACACTTGCCAATTATATATTATTAATGGACTATGTCCAATGCTAGAATGTGTAATATCAGTGAACTTGTCCCACTTTTGTGGCGTCACCGTGCCTCTAAAATTGAAGATGTTTTTGTAATGGCAGGGTGTAGCTTGGGCGTCAATGGCAAACAGAATTGAGCCTCTAGATCAAAATTGCACTCAATTTTGCATTGTACATCAAACTGTAATTGGTTACCTCCTTTTTGGGTCACCGCAACCCAGTAATTCTGCGGTTTGGCGCTTGTCCAAATTTATTGTTTTTCTTCTATAACTGGAAAAAGTTATCACTCGATTTGAACAAACCGACCATGTATGGAAAGCTGGATGTGGGGAACATATTTTTAACATAAAATTAAAGTAAAGCCAGGTTGAAGGTCTAGGTGAAATGGCCAGTTTGATTAAAGGGGTGATCTCATGAATGTTCTGCACCCCCACAGTTTTTGAGTAAGGCCCATATAACGTGTAGAGGTTATAAGGCGTATGAAAATCTTTGTCAACATCAAGGTTGGTAGCGCCACCTACAGTATTATGTCATAATACTTATATACATACGACGACGGCAATGCCATCCACAGTTTTCAAGTCAGCCCAATATTACTTTCAGGACTTGTAGGGTGTATGCAAATCTAGGTTCCTTACGATATTGGTGGCGCCGCCTACAACATTGTGCAATATTTGGGGCAAAGTGTGAAAATCTTGTGAACACTCTAGAATCTTTATTTTTGGAATCTTCAAAGTTGGTTGGGTGATGGAGGGGGTCAAAGTTGCTAATGATAATAGTGTCGCTACCTATAATTGACGTAAATTATAAGCCAAAATGTGTTTAATATATGAAATTATATATCTGGAAAAGTAATGAGACTAGACTTGCCTAACTTATAGGATATATAGACCATGTCCAAAGCTACAGTTTTATGTAATATCAGTGACCTTGACCAATTTTTGGTGAAGTTACTATGCCTGTAAATTTTAAAGAGGTGACTTTGTAATGGCAGGGTGTAGATAAAACATCAGTGGCAATGTGAGCACAGCACAAGACTCATAGGCCTTTTGTGATACATCATCTGGGTGACCTTGATCTTCTGTCCCAAGGTCAGTCAGTGAGGACATAAAGTTAAAGACTCATACATTGTTGTCTTGGCATATGCAACAATGTCTATTACAGGAATTTTACAAATAAGCTATGATTAAATGTGGAGCAAAGTGCCATCTGATGGTCAACTGAGACACAAATCACATGAGCATCAGATGTTCAGAAGCCACTCGAGGACTTGCAACTTTGAAATGAAAAGGTGCAATATAGCCAGAGTGCCAGCAGAGCATTTGGCTCATGGGCCTCTTGTTGTGGAAACGTTGTAAGCTAGACTGGAAGCGATTGGATTAGACTTGCAAATTTTATAGGACATATAGACCATGTCCAATGCTAGAATGCTGTTTAATGTCATTGTGCTTGACCTATTTTGGGGAGGTCGCTGCCTGTAAATTTGATTTGGTAATTTCAGGGTGTAGCCTGGACATCCATAGCAAAGAGAATTGAGCCTCCACATGAAAGTTGCATTTCATTACATTGTACATAAAACTGTCATCGGTGACCTACTTTTAGGGTTACTGTGACCCAGTGGTTATGGAGTTTGGCAGTTTTCCAACTTTATTAGTTTTCTCCAATAGTTCAAAAAGTTATTGCCCGATTTGAACAAACAGACCATGTATGGAAAGCTGGATGTGGGGTGCATATTTTTAATAAGCATTTTTTTTTTTATAAAATCCGGGTCAAAGGGCAAGGTCAAATGGCCAGTTTGAACATAGGTATCATCTCCTAAATGCTCTGCACCCCATATTCTTTTTAGTAAGGCCCATATAACGTTTATGATGTTATGTAATGTTTGCAAATCTTTGGCAATATCAATGATGGTGGCGCCATCTATAGTATTATGTAATATACAGTTCAAACTGTCAAAACACCGTGACCAGTCCAGCATCCTTTATCGTTGATGGATGTTAATGCAGTTCAGTGTGGTTGAAAAAGAGGTCAAAATCTCGATTGGTTGGGTTAATAGTGGCGCCATAAATAATTTGACGGATATTATGAGTTAAAATGTCTTGAAAGAAACAAAAAATAATTGTATTCAATGTGTAGCGTGCCATGTTTTTCTTTTGTTCCTTTTCGATAATATTGGCCATCAGAATCCAGAAGTGATACATGTTGTTACTTATATTTTGAAAAGTTTCGGGCGGGGGGGGGGGGGGGCGGACGTCCACTGCCTTCCAAGCCTTTCCCGCTTGGTCCCTCGTCATTCTGCTTCAGAATACCACAAAGTGTGAGGCCTGGCGGTGCTCATGATATTAATGCTGAAATGAAAGCTCGCTTAAACTGTCGATTCATGGAAGACGGTGGAATTTGTGTGTGCAGAAATGTCAAACCCCTCGTAGGAATCGTACAGGGTATAGTGTGTTCCACAGAAACTACAAAAGTTAGCAGGGTGTCGCGTGAGAGCAAAAAGGCCTGCTCCAATGGTGTTGTATTTGTGTCTTTTTGTCCATAATCACTTCCTAGTAATCACTATCCTGTTTCGCAGTCCGAACTCTGTACTCTCCATAAGCTGACCTGTCACTGTCTAATCTATCTATCTATCTATCTATCTATCTATCTATCTATCTATCTATCTATCTATCTATCTATCTATCTGTCTGTCTGTCTGTCTGTCTGTCTGTCTGTCTGTCTGTCTGTCTGTCTGCCTGCCTGCCTGCCTGCCTGCCTGGCTGTCTGTCTGTCTGTCTGTCTGTCTGTCTGTCTGTCTATCTATCTATCTATCTATCTATATACACATATGTACATATACATATGTATATATATACATACATACATATATATATATATATATATATATATATATATATATATATATATATAAATATGGATGTAGTACTATTGTCCATATTGCACACATTCTTCTGTATAATTTTTAAACAGGCGGTATAGGCCCAAATAAATGAAAGGGTTTATTATGAAAGAAGAATACCTGTCAAACAAAACATATTTACTAATTTGTATAGTACAGGCTCAGATAAGAACGATATTACTTACCCCTGAGCCAGTATGTACCCTTTCTAGCTGTATAGCTTATCCTAGTTAAACCACCTGCCAGTGTATAACTGAAGTAGAAACAAACTGGGGCCTTATATTCAGTCCCAGCGATTGTAAAATAAGCAGCTGTAGCTAGACCACCTGTACAAACCAGAGGAAATCCTTACAAGTACTGCAACAATGGACATCCTGCACAGAAATGTAAAACGAACTCCATGATGAAACCTACTCCTCACTTTGAAAGTCTCCAAACAATCAAGCTCTATTTGACTGCCAACACTGAGTCAATGTTTCAACGTAATGTGTCAGGTTTGTGACATTTTAGAAAATACTGTCAATTTTGAGTATTTTTTTAATATTGAGTAAATGTGCATTTAGGCATGTCAGAAAAGACTGAAAGTCATTAGCATTTATGTCAAAAACATGTTATCAAAACAATTTTTCTTGAAACGATTTTAAGTACAATTAGGCAAACATGCAACTGTCGTCGGCCGCCACTTGCTACCGATAACCCCCCCCCCCTGATAACCTCACAAAAAAACCATGTAAGCCTAAAATATTTGAAAGTGAATATTTAAAGAGAATGTTGCCAAAAGATAAAATTAAGTAGCAAAACAGGCAAGTTTAAAAACTGTACAATTACTGTAGCCAAACTTTATAGTAATATCTGGATATTAACAGCAAAAATTTGAAGGGCAAATCAGAAAATAATGAAAGTTATTAGTATTTAATTCAAGAGAATGCAATCAAAATTTAACGTTTCTTGACCAGATATCAAGTACAATTAGGCAGGCTTATAACTGTTGCAGGCCGCTGCTTGCTACCGATAGCACCCGGGGCTTTCACCTAACAGAAAACAAGCTAGCCTAAAATGTCTGAAAGGTTAATATTGAAACAGAACGATGTCAAAAATTAAAATTAAGTAGCAAAACAAATGATAAGAGCAATATGTACTTGATCAATGCCATTGGAGATAGCCTGTAGTAAATTTTCGACAATGTTTTTTGTATCCACTTTCCTAAATTTCCTGTTTTTCCGTGATTTTCTTTGTCCTTGACTTCTTATTGTTCTTTGAATACCAGCCTGATTATAACGAGAAAGTGTAACTCTAAATTCTAAACATCACCAAAGCCTAAAACTCTGTCATTGAGTCCAAAAGGAAAAGCTTAATTAATTTTTTTGATCCAAAAATCCTCCATTTGTAATAGTTTCCTTGTGTCAACATAATTTTCTTGGTATAACAAATTTGGCTCTATGTTATCAATAATTTGTATCCGGCAATTCAAATGTAAATGTTCCTCAGAATTAAAATGGTCACACAAAAAAGTGTTTAATTTGTGATTTTTGATTGTACTTTTATAACCACTAAATCTCTTATTAACTGATTGAGTAGTTTAGCCCACATATTGTGATTTACATAGTACGCATAATTCATAAATATGATACATGTATACTCATTTTGTTTCATTTTCTCCCCTCTCATTGAGAACTTTTAAGTTTAACAGATGAGGGAGGCTTAAATTAAATAAATAAAAAAAAAATACAAGAAAAGAAAACAATTGCCGCGACTATTATTTGTCATTATTACCAACTATATATATATATATATATCTGAGTAGTATCCAAAATTCCTTCGAAATACCCAATGGGGACTTGCCCACAAGCTTGGCTGCCAATTTAAAAAAAAAAGTAGATTGTGTATCCGATGGTTTGTAAATGAAGATAGTGATGGGACGATCTGTGGGCGGTTATAATATATGAAACCAAAGTAAATATTTTAAAAATATTTCAAAACATCAATAATGGAATGGTACATGCTGTGGCCGCGATTTACTTTCATATCCAAATCATATGTATTTTTGTGGGACTGTCGCAAAATGCATTGCGCCACGTTCATAATGATGCTCTCCGCAAATGGTAACAACGTGCATAAATTGTAATGCCAGGGTGTCGTGTCGCATTTGGATTTGTAACTAACGATGATAACTGCTTTAGACACAACAGAGTGGGCAGATTAAAGTTGAGATAGTAAGTCATGTTTTAAAAGTACTTTAGCGACCGTTTGCCCTGGTAACTGAGAGAAGGGACACCTGGGACCCAGTGAAATGATACGATAACGATCACCTAGCAACCGAGGCTATGCTCTTTCACCAAACGGTCGTGGGTATATAGTTGTGCTGTTTTCCTGGACCAAGTAAACCACACCAGACAATTTTGAATAAAATACTGTGTTTGAGTTGACTTAACTGCAAAAAAACGGCACATGCTGACGACGTTCTCAATAAAATCTTTTAGCCGTCGGCCGATCAATTTTTATTAGGGAAGGGCAGTTTGAAACTTTTTTTAAGGATGTGGCTACCGCACCGGTCTGGTTTGGGTGTTGAAGCGACGGCAGAGCCGGACCCAGTACAGCAGACAATATACACATGAAAGCAGATCTGGTACTCTATGCAATACTGTGAGAAATCACTGGAGTGCCGGGTCCGGTATCGCAGCCAAATACAGTATTCTTGGATTCACTATGACATCACAGGCACTGAGCTACTACTCTCTACTCGGTGAATACAAGTGTTTATCCCATTTTTGATAGAATCCTTGGCTTTTGATTGGTAATTAGCTATGGTACACTCTTTGTATTACCCTTATTTGTGCATTAATTACTGCAAAGGTGAAATACAGCGCGATTCCTGAAACTGACCGGGGAATACAGCGGTATTCTCGCTGTATCTCCCTATCTGGTTAGTGTATCGATCAGCCACCAGAAGTCTCTCTCATGCGATACAAGCCTTGACGCGCTGTAAACGACAACATGATGGCGGATTGTGAAGTGAACTGCTGCAGCAGCGGGTCGAACAGCGAAGAGAAATTACATCATCAAAAATGGGAGAAAATCGTCATTCACTGTTTTAGTGTGAAATACAGGAAGTATCTCCCCCAAGACATGTGTATTACCCTCGGCTTCGCCTCGGGTAATACAGCTGTCTTTGGGGGAGATACTTCCTGTATTTCACACTAAAACAGTGAATACCTAATAGTATCCATTTCACTACCATTCTAAATTGGCCTTTTTAGATGCCAACTACTAAGAGCTAGACACAAATTGTGAGTCGCAGTTTACTGATGCTTTTAAACTATACTCTCCTATATTAGTACATGGGTTTTAATAAAAAAGTAATGTTTGGAAAGTGTACACTTGACTCTGTTAGTCCAGCATGTTTTGCTCAGAATAGATAGGTTGTTATAGGCTTGTTTGACCCGACCTCTAGTTGTCACTGAAAGCTGTTCCCATCTTTTGATTGGATGGCCGGCTGCGGTACTGTAAATAATACAGTAAACAACGCTGGGGTATCGGGTTCTGTACATTGTAAAAAATGGACCCGGCAGCAAGGAATTCGATACATGTCCAAGTGGATAGAGCAGAATACGAGCACAAATTGTGTATACCAATGAAGCATAATTATGAGCTTGTGTGTACGGAATAAATGCATATTTATGAGAGCTACATTCTATGCTACAAAAGATTTACATTTCAAATGCTGCAGATGGAGTGTCGATAGAATATCCCGAGACGATAATGTCGTCACGACAGTAGCCAATCACAGGCCCACCGGTTCTGTAGCAGGAATATTATCCACAACCAGACTTGTTTCTGTAGACACTTCGTTTTTTTTAATGTTTCATAATGTTTTATGGTCGGGCCTTTTCAGTAGGGTCTGTCGAACTACAGGAAGCACATATATATTTCTGTTAGGCCTTTGGCAACTTGGGCATTTGTTATAATGGTTTGAAATGGATGTTTCGGGTGTTCTTTGCCCTGTACACATCACCTCCTTTGCCGACGGTCTAGTTTGTTGCCTGATGCACAGCCTGATGCAGTTGTATTATCTATTTAATAATGATAAAGTTAGTCACAGTAACTGAAGGCTTGCATACGAGAGCACCAGGGAATTTTACGTGGCTCTGCTGCTTTGATGATCCGTTATACAGATGCAATCTATACTCTTGAGAACTATAAATACGATCGACAAAGTTAAAACATGATTTTGCTGCTTTAAATTCAGGATGCTGAGGGACATGTTGGCCACTGCCATAGACGCCTGACTCACCTGCTGAAGTTTCATAGGCATTTCATGGGAACGTGTGGGCAGAGATACCTTGTCTTTTTGACACCGGAAAGGTGACTTAAAATTCAAAGTGATGTCATGCATCTTGGTTTAGTAGATATAAATACAGGGAGTGCCTCATTATTGGTCTTGCAGGTAGCGTTGTTGTTGGATTCCTTTGGAACATTTGCAGGTACATGTTAACCATCCATACGGACGGACGTGTGTACATCCAAACACACCTCGCGGTGAGAGCTCAATAGTTTTACTTCTTTGCATATTTTGTATGTTTCAGGGAGAAATGTATCGGCAATCGGTCTTAATGTACTGCTGGGAACCCAATATAAAATCCACCAAAAGATAGTGATGCATTAGTTCCTGATGTTTTGTATTCATGTTCAGATTGAAAAGATGACTAATGACAGCAATAAATATATAACAGGAAAAGTGACAACCAATATGATGACGACTGCAATGGTGATCAAAATCAATTTTCTTTACATGTTATAAAATTTTAGTTTATACCCATATAACCCTCTAATCTTTCCAGATTCTCCCCAGGAGGGCCCATCTACTACATATCTCAACGTTCCAGGGTGCGAACGATAGACTGACGGCATAAAGATACAATAACCATAATGGAAATTGAATATCGTACAGCTTTCAAGTGTGGTGCTGTTACAGTATATTCTTATGTTAACGTGTTTTTTGAGGCAGGATGTACATTTCAAGGAAGGCCCGGGAATGTGGATCTGTTATGGCTAAGGTGAATAAAGTTATCAATATACAGCGGTATATGGGATAACATGAGGATGTGCAGCTAAAGTGTACATTTTATGCAACTGATTCAGCTGAAAAATTACTTTTGAACACAGCGATGTGTCATAGTTTCCGTGCAATAAAGAAAAATGCCAGCTTAAATCTTTGACATAATCGTCATAATTTTCCCGGGCAGGAACAAAGAGTTAAAACGCTGAAGTTCAAGACATACAAAGCAGTAATGGACAGTATAATGAGGTACAATTAAGATTGAATTTGTAGTTTAGGCTCATCATGACACTTAGTCGTTATTGCTTCGTACCGAATTCGGGTTCACAGCATACAAAATTATGCACAATAACATATATGTAAAAAAAATTGCAATCAAAGAAACAAAAAAAGTTGAAAAAAATAATGATCACATAACTAAAATCCTATTACCTTTCTCTTACTTTTCTGACACATATTATATAAACGTTTGCCAACTGGCATCGCCACTTTGCAATCAGGAGAAAAAAATAGGAAGAATTCCTGTGTTGAGAGGCATAAAGTTAATATTACGTCGTTTCTCTCATCTCTGTACGAAGAACAGTAAAGTAAAATATGTGCTTCGGAGTCAATTTGGTCAGAGTCGCATATTCGCATATTTATTTTACTACTTCTGGTTTATATCTGCCATCTTCAATGTGCAATACGTGGCTGGTTAGCCGCAGCTTCGAAAGAGCTTTACTACACTTAAAGGATTTGATGCAACTCAAATGTAATTTCTTTTACATAATTTACCTTGACGTTTTTCTATATTCTAAGTTTGGCACCTTATCCATCTTTTACATTGTCGTTGCACCGAGATGAGTGCAATAGTTGGGCGTGTTGATCTTGTATGCATATTGCCATTTTTTTCAGAAACACATATAAACTAGGCAAAATTAATAACCCTCCACTAAAAGCAATTCTTATATAAAAAAAACACATACATATGTTGAATATATTCAATGTTTCTTTTATTCTGTATACTGTCCCACTCCTCCAGAAGATTACGCCGTAGATCTGCGAAGTGTGAGTTAGGGCCCATCTTCTGGTACACATTTCTTTTCATATGGCTCCACAGGTGCTCAATCAGGTTGAGGTCGGGTGAGCATGCTGGCCATTCCATCACCTCAACACTCTCACTATCCAGGTAATCACTAACCACAGCTGAAACATGTGGCCTGGCATTGTCGTCCATCAGCATGAAGTTGTCTGCAATGGCACCCGCATATGGAATAACATGGGGTTCCAGGACATCCGTTATGTATCGTCTGCTTGTCATTGTTCCTTCCATGATGACGAGGTCTGTCTTGCCATTAGCAGAGATGCCCGCCCACACCATGATGCTGCCCCCTCCGTATGCAACTGTGGGCTGAACACAACAAGCAGCGTGTCTCTCCCCTCGCCGTCTCCATGCACTAACACGTCCATCACTTCTGTGAAGGGAAAAGCGACACTCATCAGTGAAGAGAACATTGCTCCATCCTGCATGCGTTGTACAGACATGTTCTCTTGTCCACTGCAACCGAGCAACCTTGTGACGTGGGGTAAGAAGCGGCTTTTTCACCATGCTCCGGGACCTTATACAAGCAGCATGCAGTCTGTTACGAACAGTCTGGGTGCACATGCGTCTTTATTGAGGATTGGCTCTCTCCAGCTGGCTCTGAATATCAGGACCTGTGCGGCTCCTACTCCTCAGTGCTGCATTGACGATGAAACGGTCTTGTTGCCTGGTGGTCAGCTTTGGCCTCCCCGAGCGTGGTAAATCTGCAACATCATTTTTGTTTTGGTATTTTCTCAACAACTCATTGATGGATTTGTGGTTCACACCCATTGCCCGTGCGACAGCTCTGCAACTTTCACCGGCTTCAATGCGACCTATGGCTCTTGCCCTGTCCATTTTGGATAGCCTTGGCATGATGATGTTCACAGTTTGACCAGTGATGGCGAATCCATAACTGACAGAAAAAACCCCATGCCTTTATACCCATGATTGGCACAGTTTCTGGCCACATTACACAGGTATGGTGAGAAAAATCAATGGTTAGGAGGGTCCTAACAGGGACAGGAAAGACCACTCATGATCCTTTCTGCGAAGTGCACTTTTTGATTTTGTGTCACATTCAGCCCATGTGCAGTCAAGCGTGGGCTCCAACTCTGCTCTTTACACATGATATAATCAACGGATTATGCTACACATACATGTGCGTATCTTTAAATTACCTAAAAAAAGTATGGGTACACCATTAAATTATTTAAGCAAAGGGTTATTAATTTTGCCTAGTTTAGTATGACAACTTTGCCTTTTTTTCCCCACATGTGAATTCACTGTGCTCGAGTATTTTCCTAACGGCTGACAGCCAGACTGTCAGGCCAACGTAGTCTGAGAAAGAAATGTCATTTAAGGATTTACCAAATATATTGTCGGAGTCCAGGTTTGTAATTTTTACCCAATATTTTATTCTTTAAATTTTATGTCAAAAGAGGGTGTGTATCTTCCTATTTAATTCGTCTAAAGATGCTAAAATATGAATGTTGTTTGCTACTACCAGGATGAAGTTACTAAAGTCAGTTTGTACATTCCCTGATTGATAAATAATGATCACATTTAAGGTTTGTGGGTCGCAAAAGTACGTTCCTGTTTTCAAGTTTTTGTAGGATGCAAGAGACCATATTTCATACCCATAGAGCGTCTATTGGTTAACATCAGAATCAAATGAAGTGAGAGCTACATCAGAAGTTATCAAATTATTTCAGTTTGACCCTTTACTGCGTTTCAGCATTCATAGCAGCCTTTCGTGCTTTGTCAGCGAGGAGTTTTGCCGCAAAAGAAAGCACTCCGCTTGTTTTATTCATGATACCCCGACACTTTTCACAGTTAATTAAACGAAAGTCTTTACCCCTATATGAGAACCTATACATTTTCCCAGTGAGTCACACTTCCTGCTAAAAATCCTTCCCATACTTATGACCAGATTTACATCCAGATCCCATTTGAGATAGTAACTGTTAAGATTATTTAACAATTGTTGCAGTCCTTAGGAAGAATCAGATAACAACATAACATCGTCAGCGAATACGAGCAAATTTATTTTTCTGTCTCCTACATTTACTCCATATAGCTTGTCCTTATTAACACACACTTCAAAATCATTAACACAGATGTTGAACATGGCAATGTTTTGTGATTAGTCTCTGAAGCCCTCTTATGCTATTGTGGCAGTCTCATGAGAATAAATACAAATTTAATAATGTTTAACTCTTTTATGTAAGAATTGCATCGCCCTGTTCCAAGGTAGTTTTGGCATAAAAACAATAATTTGTGAAGTAACATTTCTCCACAGACCACAGAGCGATTGGCATGCACCTTAAGTTAAGACGTATTGAAATTGGGCCCCGGTATTGGAAAATGAATTCAAGTATAGTCAAGACAGAAATGTTCATAGAATTATTCAGCGACATTTGGACAGACTGGAAAAAGAAAATTGAGTTGTTTGAAAGTAAAAGATTATGGTTGCAGATTAGCCTGAATGTGTTGAAAAACAAAGAAGGCAATGCAGACCTTATAAATGAATTAGAAACTCAACTGGAGGCTAAAATAGCCAGGGAAGCTGAATGTGCTAGATTAAAAGCACAAGTAACAAGGTACGAAATAGGGGAAAAATTTACGAAATATTTTAACGACCTGGCAAATAAAAGAGCAAGACCAAAATTATGGATTGAAATTAAAGGATCAGTTGGACGAATAAAATCTATATTCTAGAAGAGCAAGTCAAATTTTACAGTAAGCTATGTACGAGTAAAAGTTGGCTAAATGAAGATGCAGAATACTTGCTGAGAAATATTGATGCAAAGGTGTCGAACGAAGACAGCTTATTATGTAATGGGAAATTAACAAAGGAAGAATGCAGGGGCAGATACAGAAATTTTACAGCCGGGTTGCTGAAAAACTGTGCAAAACGAGCTGCTTGCGTAGTTGCGAGCGCCTGAGGGTCGCGAAGCTTTACAAGAAGGTTTCGGGGACATACCCCCCCCCCCCCTCTATTTTTAAGTTGAGCATGCAAAATGGTGAAATTTGACTTATTCTGGGGACGAAATAATGCAGTTTTGAACAGACAAATAATTGTAAAAATACACTGAGATATGAAGTTGAAAATATACTTTACTGATACATGGCATTGTCATAGAACTTCTATTGTAAAAACAATGCGTAACATTAAAGGTTTGTTGAAGTATATTGTTAATAACATTGACCTACTGTCAAAGGTCAAGGGTTAATTTATTGAGGTCCAATCCATATGGCTATAAAACAGGTAAAGCTCCGGCCACGATCGGACTTGAACCTTTCAGTTCAACCAAAAAACAAGCGTACATATGCCCGAACATTGCCGCAGCACTTGAATTAGGGGCGGATCCAGAAATTTTACAGTTGAAAACCTGTACAGAGCGAGCTGGTTGCAAGCGCCTAACGGGCGCGAAGCTTCACAAGAGGGATCCGAGCCTACCTGCTCTCCCCCCCCCTCCGGTATTTTTTAAGTTGATCATGTAAGATGGTGAAATCTAACACATTCTGGGGACAAAATAATGCAATTTTGAACAGCAAGACAATTGTAGACATACAAATACCCTGAGATATGTGGTTAATATATGATTCACTGATACATGGCATTATCAAGTTCCATCATTTTTCTCTATTATATACATCATATTCTGAATGGTCCCGGGGGTGTCTCCTGACATTCAAATCACACAACACTAGAAATTTTCAGCAGGAAACGACTTACCACACGCCAACCAAGGTTAATGTTTGAAGGTAAAAGTATTGGAAATGTTCAGGAACATAAGCATCTGGGACTTATGTTGAAGTCTGATCTTCTCATATTGTTGTTGATGTTCTATCAGTGTTTGCATATGTCTGCTTTGTCCCTTTCGACAGATTGCTGTACTTTTGTAGCAGAGCAGTCATTAAACAATCTGACTCCTATGAACTATGTATGCGCAGCCACATGGGCAATGAAAATGGTCTGCACCCTTCGCACTTTACAGTAAAAGTTAGACAGATTTATGTATTTTTGCACTTTTCCTCCATATGCCCAAGCCGGGCGACAAGTAAAAAATCGGGAGACTTAACAGGTCTGGGACTCACTGTTGGATTGAAACCAGACTCCGGCTACTACTTTACTGGCAATTATATTTTTCATGTACATTAATTAGTGATGTTTGCAGAGTTGCGAGAAAATGTGTTTCACTTTGTATGTGTGTGTGTGTGTGTGTGCGGGGGGGGGGGGGATTGGGGGCGCCCCTCCCGCACGCTCTCTGGATCCGCGCCTGAATTGTCACAGAGCAATTTAGACAATTGTAAACTGAAAAATCTCCTGGAAACGACGGAATTCCAGCTAAGTTTTACAAAGAATTGAAGGAAAATATTTGGTGATGAAGTTGTTCGCGAAATCCGAGATGTGTAACGCCTGGATGAAAACCAATACAAAGGAATAACAGCTTTACTTAATAAAAGCAGGAAACGAACTGATCTAGGAAACTGGCGGCCCATAACTCTGCTTAACGTCGACTATAGAATAATTGCAAAATGACTTGCAGAATGGTTAAAGCTAGTTTTACCCCTACCCCCCCCCCCCCCCCCCATCACTCAGATCAAAGGGCTTTCATACAGAGCCGACACATGACGGAGAATATAAGACTTACACAGGATGTGATAGATTGCGCAGATATGGAAATGGAAATGAAAATGACGCAATATTTATATTTTAGATCAACAAAAAGCGTGTGATAGGTGTGAATGGAGATATCTTGATATTTGTTGGAAGGAATTTGGTTACCGGGACAACTTTAGTTCATGGCTTCAAATATTATCAAAAGGGGCAAGAGCTGTGTAAAAACAAATAGATATTTATCAAAATAGTTTACAATATCGAGATAAATGCGTTAAGGATGTCCAATTGTGCCTTACGAGAGTTTTCCTGACCAACTCTTACATATTGATAACTTCCAGCCCCCCCCCCCCTTTAGAAGAGACCGCCAGACAGGTAGATGAGGCGGTCTCCGAACTTAAATTCACTCAAGCTTGCCTTGTCTGAGGCGAATTGATCTCGAATGTTCACATTGTGAATGCATCTGGGTGGAAATCTCGACTCAACGCGGATCTGTCTTAATTGGAAACTACTATCGCCCACCCGGTCAACCAGCAGATATTTGTAATGCTTTTCTCGAGTCCCTAGCTAACTCTGTTTCATCCGCATTAGAAAGTAACCCCCATATATTGATAATCACTGGTGATTTCAACGACAAGTGTGCCGAGTGGACCTTTAGTCACTCTGAAGGCGAGCTTGGTCCGTCTCTTTACAACCTTGTAACACAATTTTATCTCTTTCAGTTAATAGAGGAACCTACCAGAACTAATAAATATTCAGCAAACCTTTTGGACCTTTTAATTACAGAATCACCAGGACTGGTTCTAGATAGCGGAATTTTAACACCTGTTGCAATTCTGATCATTCGGTTAAATTTCGTACCTTCTCTCTATCCTTCCATAAAGATCGATCCTTTAAGAGAGGTGTATGCAATTTCAAAAGAGCTGATTTTACATGGCCTTAATACTACTCTATCCTCTGCCCCCTGGGACACTGCATATGGAGTATTTGATTCAGTTAACGACATTGTATCATATTGGTCTGATCTATTCTTGTCTGCCGCCAAGGAATTAATTCCTTATAAAGAAATTACTATCAGGCCCAAGGATAAACCTTGGATCACTACAGAAATAAAAAAGCTTATGCGCCAGCGCAACCGAGCCTAGAAACGTTTCAAAAATCTCTCTTATTCACCTCGACCTTTCTCCCTTGAAGTCTGTGTTAAACGTCAATGCAATAAGACTTTCGATCAACTCTCACTTCTCAAAACTACGTGACCAATTGGATGAGAGTAATGTTAATCCTAAACAAAGGTGGAGCTTGTCTAAATCAATACTTGGTTCTAAAAAATATGAAGATATCCCTCCCATTATTGAGGAAGGTAAAATTATTTCCAGTATAACTGAAAAGTGCGAAGTTTTTAAATACTTACTTTGCTAGTCAGTGCACTACCACTGTCGATATTGATGCTCCATCCCTCCCTAACCTCACATATCGCACTGAGGCACGCATGGCTGCTTTTATGATTAGCGGAGAAAGTGCAAGGAGAGTCATATCCTCATTGAGACTAAGCTCTGCGTCAGACCCTGATAACATAGGTAACATTATGATCAAAAATACTGCTGAATCCATCAGCAAACCACTGGCTAAAATTTGTAACTTTTATCTGAACGTTTCACAATTTCGGGACTCATGGAAGCGTTTCACCACTGGTCCGTTTTTACAACAATCGAACAAAATAAAAGCAACTATTGACCTATTTCCTTGCTGTGTAAGGTTCCAAAGGTTTTTGAAAGAATTGACTTTAATTATCTGTATGCATACCTTATGGCTAACAATCTCCTGACTGACAAGAACTCTGGATTTAAAGCCAACGACTCAACAATCAACCAACTGGTTAGTATTCTTCACAATATCTACAGCGGCCCCGAAAACTCCAAGGAGGCCAGGATGGTCTTCTTGGACATATCTAAAGCTTTTGACAAAGTATGGCACGTAGGTCCTCTCTTCAAACTGCGTCAACTAGGGTTGTCGGAAGCTCTCGTTAGATGGATAGACAGTTATCTCTCAAACAGATATCAGCATGTTATGATACATGGGCAAACCTCATCCTGGCTGCCTGTCCAGGCTGGTGTACTCCAAGGGCATATATTAGGGGCATTGTTATCTTTAGTTTATATTTATTTTATTGTCGATGATTTGACCTGCAATGTTGGTATGTTTGCTGACGATACTAGCTTTTCTGAGATAGTCCATGACCCCGCAGTCTCAGCTAGCTATTTGAATAATAATCTCAGGTGCAAATTATGGCGCATGATCTTTAATGCTGTTAAATCCATATCACTTATTTTTCTGCCAAAAGTAAAAAGCCTCATCACCCACCTGTATTACTAGGCGGTACAGCTATCCCAGAGGAAGACACTCATACTCACCTTAGCATTACCCTCGCCAACAACCTGTCTTGGCATGTACATGTCACACGTATCACAAATAAAGCCAGCCAACGCATCGATCTTCTTAGCAGCATTAAATTTAAGTTATCACGCAAAGCACTTGAGAGATTATACTTTTCAATGGTAAGTCCAATTTTAGAATATAGCTATGTTATTTTTGACGATTGCGGACAAGGTTTGAGTGACTTAATTGAATCGATTCAATTAGAGGCAGCCAAGATATGCATAGGCGCTCTAAGGCACACTTTGCATGTAAATCTCCTGCACGAACTTGGTTGGCCAACGCTATGAAGCCGACGCAAATATTTTAAAATTGATTCTCTTTTATAAAATGTATCATAATCTAGCCCCAACCAACTCGTCAAACTTGGTACCACTCGGTCCTGTCCGTACTGGTCGAACACTTCCAATTAATCGCACTAGGCCTGCTAACGATGTACGCCCCATCAATTGTCGCACTCAACGACTTGGTAAATCCTTTGTTCCTGACTCTATCAACCAATGGAATAACCTCCCCTCAGATATTAGAAACTCGTTATCCCTCGAAATTTTCAAGTCCAAACTTAAAGCCACTCTGCTTGCTGTTGATGTTACTCCCACTTACTTCTCTTACGGTCAGAGTTTTGCTAATATTTGCCACACTCAGTTAAGATTAGTTTTTTTCTAGGCTCAATTTTGATCTGTACAAAGTTAACATCATCCAGCAACCCACGTGTAACTGCTCCCAGCCAACCGAAGACTTTAAAGATTACTGCCTCTACTGTCCTAAGTATGCACAAGAAAGAAAGTTCTACGTTCCACAGTCCCAATTATAGATCTTGGTGTCCATCCAAACTTAATTCTTCATGTGGCCAGTGACAGATTGGCTAATTTCTTTCTTTCCAGGAGTAAGGAACTTACTGATGATTGTAATATTTTAAGTTTTAAGGCCATGAAAGACTATATCGCTGGTAAAAGAGGTTTCTTTACGTAACTGAGTTTCTCATGTATAGGCTAAATGGCATTAATTTGAGGTTATATCTTATGTATAATTTGAACACATATCACTATACTTAATACTCCTTAATTATACAATTTGTTATACTTATAGTGTCTAATCTACAAATGTAGATGAATGTATGTTCCAGGTAGCTGGTTTTGGCTCGTGATGTTGGTCCAGTAATAGCCCCAAGGGACCTCCCCACGCTCTGTAAGCTTGCTGTCAGGTCCCAACTCGACTCCGCTTCAGCCAGGCAGTTGACCCTCCTAACCAAGATCTTTCCCATAGTACGGCATACCCAAACGATATCCACCCACTGTTCGTTTCCTTAGGGGCGTGGCGCGGCGGGCACTATGTAATCCGATATATTACAGCAATATAATATGAGATATTCCATGCATTTACACGCTAACCAGAGAATACGTTTGCTTTGCCGACCATGACGGTTGAAAGGTATGCGTATGCGTGACCGGCAAAATGCGAAGATCAACAGACCCACGTGTGGGAGGCACGCTACAACAAAACAGAACGTAGAAGATGCTTCACCTAATGCGGGGAATTGCTTAATGTAATGCAGGCAGCAGAATTATATCCCCGTGAATATATTAACGTAAAGTGAATTAAAAACTATGATAATGCTGCATAGATATAACCGGTATTTACAGGTAATTTGGATATAATACAAAATTCAGCATTAACAGGTATGATGAAAAAAGGTACAAAATTTCGGATATATCCCAAGTTGAACATTGACAGTATTTTTCAGGATACAAATAATGCTTTTGATTTCTATTGTATGAAATGGGCAAAAAGAGGAAAAAATGAATTTCAGAAATTTGAAGAATGGGTTATCCAACTTGAAAAGCGTCTTTAAAAATAGAATTTATCGTTACAAATCCCACATTAGGAATTTCAGTACGGTAAATTTAAAGCAGCTTAAGGTTTCAAAAGCAGTCAAAGTACTACAAGAAAGATTTATACTCACTACTATTGATAAAGCAGGTAACAAATTTTGGGATCATCTGCAAAACATATTATCTGGATGTATAGAAAAATGAACTTGGCATAAACAATATTCAGACAAATGAGGAAATGATGTTTGTAAATTACACAAACTATCCATTGATAATTTGATAGATACAATATCAAAATTTCTGAAGGGGACTCCTTTATTCCACTTTTGTCCTGGATACCCATTTTACATGAAACCCTTTCAAATCAAGATTCATAGTTGGTGCTTCAAAATGTACAACAAAACAACTATCGAAGGAAGTAACACTGTGTTTGACCTCAATTAGGAATCTTTCCGCAAATACTGTGATGCAGTTTCCAGAAACTGTGAAATAAATTGCTTTTAGAGTATTAACAGTTCTCCCGAGTTCGAGTTTGTATTTAAAATCAAAGATTCAAAAGCAAAAAAAATAAATATCAAACGTTCTATTTCAGCATTAATCACCAAATGTTTAAACAGAATGGTAAACCATACATAAATAATAATTCATATTCAAAGAAAGCATATTGGTCACATAATAAATATTCAAAAAGTAACGTTAAAGCTTTTACTGTTGAATCTTTGATAGATGCGGATTTTTTTTTTTTTTTTTTTTTTTTTTTTTTTATATAATACTTTTGTTCAATTTGGACCATTGTTTTTTCAACAACTAAACTTACATTCCATTGGGTAGCAACTGCTCCCCGTTATACTTGCTGATTTATATTTAACCTGGCTTGAATTTAAGTACATGAATAAATTGATGAGAAATGACATAAATCGATGAGAAAGGACTTTTGGATGGCTTCAAAGTTATAACAACACAAGGTATATCAATGAGATTGATTGTGTTAATGCAAAAAATTTCATTGACATTTCTGAAGAAATTTACCCAAGAAATATCCCTTTCGAGCGTAACGATCTAGATTGTCTCAGAGAAGTGTTTCTGGACTTGGATATTCGGGTCACTAATGACAGGTTTTGAATTAAAGTCTATCACAAATTGATGAGTTTAACTTTGAAGGAGTTAACTATTCTTTCCCTAACAGTAAAATTTCGGAAGCTATTCGATACATTATACAATTTTGTCACAAAATTTTAAATTTGGTTGTATTTGTTCTTAATTTCATGAATTTGCAACAAGAAACAAATTTATTTACAATAAACTTTAGTCAAGAGGATTGAATTTCAAAGAGGTACTTTTGATCAAATATTTATACAAATTTTGCCGCAAATATCCAGATATCGTTACAAAATTCTGGCTTCAATGATTTTAGAGATTTTAGACGTGACAGTTTTTCTACTTAATTTTATTTTTTGGCATCATTATATTTTTATATTCACATTTCGGACATTTAAAGCTTACTTGTTTTTTGTCCAGTTAAACCCCCTGGGGCTATCGGTAGTACAAAGCTGGCCAACGACAGTTACAAGTTTGCCTAAATGCTTTACCTGGTTAGGATAGATTACATTTTCGTAACATTTTCGTAATTTAAATTCTAATGACTTTCAATTTTTCTGACATCCTTAGGTACACATTTACTTCATGTCAAATATCACTTATTTATTGTTACAATTGTTTGTTGCAGTATTTGTTAGGATTTTCCTTGATTTGTACAGGTCTAGCTGCAAGTGTTTATTTTATATTCACTGGGACGGAATATAATGCCCCAGTTTGTTTCTACTCCAGCTGTAAACAGTTGCAGTTAGACCACCTGTACAAACCGAGGGAAACCCTCACAAGTACTACAACAATGGATATCCTGCACCAGAAATCTAAAACAAACCTTATGATGACACCTACTCCTCACTTTGAAAGTCTCCAAACAATTAAGTTCTATTTCACTGCCAACCGTGAGTCAATGTTTCAACGGAATGTGTCAGGTTTGTGACATTTGAGAAAATACTGTAAATTTTGAGAATTTTTTTTGTATTGAACAAATGTACATTTAGCCATGTCAGAAAAGACTGAAAGTCATTGGCATTTATGTCAAAAACATGTTATCGAAACATTATTTTCTGTACACGAGTTAAAGTACAATTAGGCAAACTTGCAACTGTCGTCGTTCGCTGTTTGCTACCGATAGCCCCCCCCTCCCCCCCTTTCCGGATTAACCTGACAGAAATCATGTAAGCCCAAAATGTCTGAAAGTGCATATTAAAACTGAATGATGCCAAACGATAAAATTAAGTTGTAAAAACAGCGAAGTATAAACTCTCTAAAATTATTGCAGCCAAACTTTCTAATAATCTTTGGATATTAACAGCAATATTTGTAGGGTAAGTCAGAAAAGAATGAAAGTCATTAGTTTGAAAAGGGAACAGCAGTGATAGGTTTTACTTTTTTGTCATTACTGGTCATTTTAGGTGTTCATTTGACAAATTTTCTACAAATTATTTTATATTTCCAGTAGGTGTTCTGATGTGTGATGTTACCTGGGCTACCCTCCATATATTTTACACAAACCATGAGGGGACACCAAGCTGAGATACACCACAATAGCAGGCATAACGTAATGACTTGCGTACTCTGTTAGTCACCCTCTTCGATCTTATCAGTGTGGTATATTAGTTGACACCTGCTTCAGTAATTGAATACACAACCACAGGAGCTATTAGCTTGTGTGTATTGATTTCTGTATTTTTCTTTCCTTATTAATTCTCACTAAGTGGATAAATATCTAAGTTAGTAAATTTGATTATATCTACGCACACTGCTTCATCCATAGTTAAAGTGGAATATGTGTACTTGGTCAGGTTTCTATGTTTTTGTCAGATGTTCCCTCCGCTGCCATTGCATTAGCTGTAGCAGTTAGTCCAGGTGACATCACTACCCCTCATTTACAAATCTTAAAAAAAAACCAAAAAAAAAAAAACAAAAAAACAAAAAAAAAAAACCTTGATATCTGCTTTTCTAGTTGGCAAAAAGTTTGTATTTGCTTATACGGGTCCACGTTTATCATATAAAACAATTCAAAATTTGTAAATTATCACTGCATTACTCCTTTAAAGTCATGAGAACACAATCAAAATATAACATTTTTTAACAAGATATCAAGTACAATTATGCAAGCTTGTAACTGTCGTAGGTCGCTGCTTGCTACCGATAGTCCCCAGGGGTTTAATTATGTTCAGGGTGGCATACCCTCATGCCTGTTGTGTACATATATTTCCTAAGACCCATTCTATTCATCCATTCACATTTACTTAAAATTTATCACATTTCTCTGATTCATTAAGTGACATTTGCTTTGGTGTAACTTAACCGAATTTTAAAATGAATAACTATTTTCAGCTTCACCCCCACTTGCCAAAACATATCGCAATAGTGATTTCACCCCTTAGAAGTCTCTTGAAAGGCCAACTGTAGAGCTGGAACAATGGTGCTGAAAACGCTGCAATTATGGGTGGCTCTTCCTATTTGTACTTCTGGGACAGACTTTAAAGGAGAAAAGTATCATTACATTTCAAGTAAATCAAGCAATGCGTTTTTGCATTTTCATCTCTCGTTTTGACATGTATAGAAAAATCTTTCCTGCCGATCCTCAATCGGATCTCTCTTCTTTTTTGCAGGGGGGGGGGGAAGGGTACACTGTCTTGTGTCTTAGTTCATTCCTACATTTGCTACATATAAATTTAGTCTTGAAGAAAGACCTGGATGACAGTTTTTCTGGGAAAACTTTCCCAAAAATACCGGGGGAAGTTAGTGAGGTTACAGAATACGTTGAATATCCACCCGTCTTCTTCTGAAATTCTCCCCCACAGTTGATCCACACAAACTCCATTTTGACTTTATGAACATTTACACTAGATTACCTTTTCTTTGTCCATCGTCCATTTTGTCTTTTCGCCACTTTCTTTTCTCCCTTTACAGCTATAATATATTTTATAATATATTCTAAATGTCTTTTCGTCAATAAATTTAAGATCCCTTAGGTGATCATTTACACTGCTTACCCAGGTCAAAATCTTAAGTAAACCACTATACGTATTTACAAAGATAAAACACCACAAATATGCATGACTCTAAGGAAACAAACGATGGGTGGATATTGTTCGGGTATGCCGTATTGAAACTAGATTCCTGTTTCTTTGCCCATCGTCCAAAAAGAGATGCGCCAACCTCACTGGTCAATCTTCATGGGTGCTCCTGAATTAAGATATTACACATCTTACAGCCAAAAAATTGGGCACTACTTTGTGATATATATTGTGCACCACCTGGAGACACTGGAAATATCTGATCCAGTGCCTCAACTGGGCTTTTTGATGTTTTTCATGTGAAACCAGTCAAATTTGGATGTACCACATTAACCTTTGACGTGCCGTTATGGGGACGACAATGGACAAAGGGACAGCTGCACTAGTCCACCCCAAGTTGGCACCCTTGGGTATTTACGCATTATAGACAAGGCTCAGTTGTGTACGGTCTTTATGAACTCTCTGCAAACAGTCTTCCAAGATTGATGATATCCAAAAAGCATTGGAAGTATATGATATGGAAACTCTAGGCAAGCAACATAAGGCAATCTGTGATCAAGTGGGGCCAACTTTCCCGCGATACAAAGACGGTGACCAGTGCACAGATTAGTGAAACACAGGATTATCCCTGACATTTGTCAGGGGGAATCCACCAAAAGAACTGGATAAGATTTTCTGTATACATTCTGATAATACTGGGCCCGCTGAATCTGCTAGCCAAGCTTTAGAGGACAGTAACATTACTACTATCTCTCAACTTTTGACAATAGTAATTGCATTGAGAGATAGGGTTTAAGTGCTTGAGAATCATATTAAAGTGCAGAATGTACACACCCATCAGGTCAACTTGACCCATGATACCCCTGTTAAGGCCTCTACAGAGGACGCCCCTGTGCCCTTGGAGTCCATTTCTATATCTAACCTCACATCGCTTAGCCCTGTCCACAACACCTGTTGTTCTTGAAGCTACCACAAAAGAGTCCACTGAAGCTGGCGATAGTGACAAGGTGACGATTGAGCAATCTGAGGGCAGTGTCTCTGGGAGTGATAGTGAAAAAGACCCTGATAAAGACTGTGTTGTCGAGAATCTGATTGACAACTTTGTGTGTTACCCAGCAAAGAGAGAAAGAAACTTCTTCGGTCAAAAAAACCGCAAGGAAAAGAGGCGTTTAAATTGCCAGTCTGCGTCTAATAATTATAAGGACGAGGCAGTGACTTCTTTCTCTACAGGTCGCTCTTTTGGACCACTGGTCTCAGAGCAGAGAGATTCAGTAGATGGACTCTTGACTGATTCTGCATGTAACTGCCACACTGTCAAGTCTGGGACCAGGGACAACGAGGTTGCTGGGTCTACCCCAAAGCCTGTCCAAGCTTCTGAGCCATGCCCGGTTTCAGCTGCAATGCCACCTGTTGGTGAAAAATGTGAAACAAATTTATATCTGTGGAGTCCGTAGATCTAACCCAACAAGAGACATCTCTGAGCATATCACGGCACTTGGAGTACCTGTGTGAGAAATAATTAAGCTGACAAGGAAGCGTGTGCCCATGCCTTTTAAGTAACAGTGGCAAATGATCATGTAGACCAAAATGGCGCATGAAGACTATTACGAAGGCTAGGGGTACTGGACTAAAGTGGAAAATTACTGATCTAGAGTGCACGGATACTAAATTTGGCAACTGTTATCGCAACCTGCGATAGTTGCTAGTTCCTATGCAAACGTTTCTGATAATACATGTCATACTTTAATTTTTAAACACCCGGACCGAATTCCAAAGAACGGCCCTAATTTCAATATTTGTTGTTTCCTAAAATCGGGAATGAATGACGACGATCATGATCATTCTAGTCGTCCATTTGTTGACGTGGGCATCATTATGAAAGAAAAAAAATGACGTAATATTCAATGAATTAAATGTTCAAAGTGATCGTGTTCTTGCTGTCGGGATACAAGACAAACAGGGGAAATTTGTTAAGATTGTCATCAGCTGTTACTTTCCTTATTTTGATAAATCAAATCGTAAGCAAACCGACATTTACATCGAGACTCTTGCTGCTATCGGTGGGCTTGTGAATGAATATGGGTCAAAGTGCTCCTTAATAATATGTGGTGATTATAACGCTCAAACTCCAAAGCAAGCCAGGTTGCACCGTAATTGGCACAAATCTAAGGGGTATAATAGCCATGGTCGTATATTATATGATTATCTTGCTTCTCATAACATGGCACTTGCTGATTTTATGTTTGACCAAACAACTCCATACACATATTTTGGTCATAAACGGAATGTTTATTCATGGCTAGATCACTTTGCCGTTTTTAAACATGATGTATGTAATATATTTGAATATAAAATTTTACCTCTGGATCATGACAATACAAGTGATTATTTACCAATGTTATTGAGAGTAAAGACTGACATCAGCGACTCCGGTAAGCTACAAAGTCGTAAAAATATGCATTATGCCAAGCTTAATTGGGGTAATCGAAAAGCTAATGCAGAATATAACAAGATTATGTCACAAAAATTAATGGATATTCCTTGTCTTTCCTCATCATTTATAGAAAATGATAATGATTCTGTATTGAATGGACAGATTGAGTCAATTAATAACGCTATTCATCATGCAGCCAATAAGGCTAAAGTTGTTCCCGCCAAAACTGTATGTGCCTAAGCCTTATTGGTGCCATGGTTTATCTTATTACCGAGACACAAAGAGGTTTTGGTGCTTTGTCTGGACAAGTGCAGGCAAACCCAGACAAGGTCGACGTGCCTCATATGACTGCATGAATTTAACTAGAAGGACTTTCCGAAGGGAATCACGTCGTTCCGTCCAGGCGTATGTAAACAAAAAGTACTGGAAACTGAATTCTATGTTTCAGCAACGAAACACGCAGTTTTTCTGGAATTCTTTAAATAGGCACACGTGTAAAAAGTGTGTTCTTCTTTTACAGCTACTCAATTAAGTGATTTTTATAAAAACCTCACGGGTCCGGATACTAATTTTGAACTAACCAGTGATCAGTAGAGCATCAGTAATTTTGTAAGTGGAAAAGTATATGAGCTAAAGGATACTGTGGGTGATTTTGATATTACTCCTGACAATCTAAATGTTATGATTCGTTCTTTGAATACTAATTGTGCCCTCAGATGTGATGGTATCCCTACCAAGTGCCTAATGTGGGGTAACTCAGAAATTTTAAGGCGTCACCTAGCGCATAGTCATATATATACCTGTATGCTAAGTTTAAGAATAAGACCCGATGTGCTATAATTAATTGTCCCTTTTCTTAAGAAACCTTTCCTTGACCCAAAGAATGTAAATAATTATAGACCAATAACACTAAGATCAGTTCACTCTAAATTAATTTAAATGTGTTTTGTGCAGCAAGACGATTTAAGTGATACACAATTTGGGTACAGGAAGATAAGAAGCACTGAATTTGGATGTGTTTATTTAAATGATATTATTTCTGTTTTAATGATTCGGGGCCTCCAGTTTTGCGTGTGTGGACTTGATGCTAACAAATGCTTCGACAGTGTGTGGCATGACGGCCTTTTTTTTTTTAACACATTATGGTCTCGAATATCCACTAATCGCTAGATTTGTATAGTAACATGGTACCGTAGTCTAAGTGCAAAGGTTAAATGGAACAATCAGATGAGTGAAGCATTTCAAGTTACTGTTGGATCGAGACAAGGGAGCATTCTCTCTCCTAAGCTCTTCAATATACTTATTGACGATTTGCTGCAACAACTACAGAATTCAAACTCAGGCCTTAAAATTGGTAACCAGTTACATAAAAGTTTTGCATGTGCAGACGACATAACACTGGTTGCATCTAATCCAGTGCAATTACAATTATTAATTGATATTTGTTATTCATATGCAGTGAAATGGCGATTCTCATTCTAAATTTTTAAAAAATCCGTATGTTAAATATCTGGTAAGACGTGTTTTATCAGGGATCCTGTTTGGTTTCTGGGAGATGTAGCTTTACAGAATGTCAATGAAATTGAAGTATTGGGTGTAACTTATAAAAGTAAGATGAAAGGCGATTGTCATGTAGCAAAAAGAGTGACTAAAGCGCGCCGTTTAATATACCGTTACAGTGGCGCAGGGGTTAACGACCCTGGGCTGGCCTCGAATACTAAAGCGTACATGTGGAACACAGGTGGCACGCCCACACTTACGTGTGGGATGGAATGTATACATTTATCGCCATCAGATTTGAAAGAATGAGAATCTTCCCAAGCAACTATTATCAAGGGTCTAATGGGCATTGGTAGGAGATCTCACTCCACAGCCAATTTAGAAGGCTTGAATGTTTCCCAAGTTAGTGACATTATAAAACGTATGGTTTCTTCGCTTGGTGATCGGGTATTCAAGATACATTTCCCGGTAAGAGATCTATCACTTTTTCTTTTATCCAAGTTTCTAGCTACAAGGGAAACTGTAAAGGGCACATTGATTGACCGCATTGCTTCTTTTAATTTATGCACTGTTTCCATGTTATTGGGCGATGCCCCAATCAGTATGAATATGCAGGGCGGCAGAACGCCAACTGAGGGTGTTAACTTACAGACTCAATACGATCTATGCATAAGTTCACCAAGCGGGGAAACCCCAGCCGAGATTCCGATGTCAGAGCAAGGCACGCACGGATTTCTGGGTAATTTGCGGGCCACTCAGTCTTACCCCACAGGCTGCAGTGCTACTGAATACAGCAAGTAACGAGGAGTGAAACCCGGACCATGATTTCTTCAAAAACAGAATCTAGAGTGGCTGAAAAAAGTATTTCAAAGACAAAGGAGTATCAGTTGATAGAAGGAATAAAGCGGCACTTTTATTTTTTATATTTGTCAATGTGCGCATGCCACCATTGTGCTGCGGCCGCGTACAGCAGTCTTCAATTAAAAATCGGATAAATACTTCCCCTTCAGCCCGCCACCTGCGGCGTGTGTAATCTGGGAGACAAGTGGGAATTTATTCAAAATGAACATATATTCATAATATATATATATAATGGAAATTCCAATGAGGTATAAAAGCGCCGTAAAAAAGCTGGATTGAGGTGAATGCAAAGCAACAAATTAAATTTTAAATCAAAATTTATTCGGTAACAAGTCAATCCAGTTTCGGGGAAATCAATATTTTGCCCACATTGGGACAATAGCGGTTTAAAAAGGTGCAAGATATTTGGAACGCCCAAATCAAACAATGGCACAATCGCCACATATATATGAAACTGAATGATAAAAAATGGATGGTAGAATGGCTCAAAATACGGCAGTCGGCGCATGCAAAGTTGGCAGGAAATTTACGAAATAGAAACCCTTTTAACAGTGAGGAAAAGAGACAGTGAATTGAACTTCAGAATTAAGGAAAACTTGGATCTTGAAATAAATTGAGCAAGAATAAACAGCAAAAATAAAAAAGTAACATATTCTACAAATACTTAACTCCCCAAAAATAATTTCCCCAAATTAAGGCGAAATTGGAGCAAGACCGTGGAGAAGAATTAGATTGGTTTGAAATATGATGTTATCATAAAGCGTCATCTAGCGGACGGAAGGTAAATTTAACTGTGAATTGATACATAATGCCAACTGTACAGAGAAGAAGCTATACAAAATTGGAATGTCAGATGGGGTGTGTAAAATATCTGGAAGAGAAGAAACAGAAAAACATATGATATGGAATTGTGACTATGTAAATGTGTTGTGCGGAAAAATTTCGAACAAGTTAAACTCAGTCTTTGACATCGGTTTAAACTTTACCGATATCAGGCAATCATGTAATGGGAACTTGAATGGGAATGGAAGCGCAGCACTGAGCACTATACTACTATATGTAAAGTGGATAATATAGAAACGCAGAAATGTAAAAGAAAGTGTCAAAATGAGCTCAAGAGTGAAGAAAACCTTAAAAATGTAATTGAATTTCAGCATACAGGATTTAGATCGGAATAATTAAATGTCCAAAAGAGGAAACAGATAGTTTGTACCTTGACATATTTGAATTAATTTTTTGTGTACTTAACGCAGGTCATAGCATAGAACATAAATGGTGTGAAATGGGACTAAGGTGTACTTAAAACCTTAGTTCAATGTAATGACGACATTGCCAGATTTGTACCCATGTCAATTCCGTATTTGAAACTTTGTATGAAATGTATATAATGTGATGACAAATTAAGATGAAGGAAAAAGAAGAAAGCAATCACATTTGGCTAAATATGTAAAGATTGCCGCCCTGAACTGTGTCGGTTACATATTAAAGATTTTAAAGTTCCAACCCTGGTTATTACTTGTGGCAGGGAGCCACTGTTTAATTTCCAGTTTGCTACCTGAACTTCACATTAGATGCATATTTTTGGATATGGTCATATATCTTTAAAAATTGTTTATGTTCGATGTTTGGTAGTTATTATCGCAGGTTTGCCCGGAGTAGAGGGTAATATGCCAACCCCCCCAATTCCTCATAACACTTTTTAGGTATCTATGCAATGGAATAGGATAACTATGGGTTTTTCCGCGTGGCTGCATAAGCAGTTTTTATGGTTATACACATTGAGGTGAATTTCAGTTCAGATGAATTTAAAATTTTATTGATTAGATACGATGCACGGAAATGTACTACAAAGTCACTCTTCTGAATCGAGACTCAAACGACAGTCTTCCACGGCGCGGATAAGGTGCGAAACTGTTGACCTGAGATATAGCATCATGATAGGTTGATTTACAATTATAAAACATATTTATTACTATATAAATTGGTCGAAAAACATTGGAGCGGACGACATTTGGCCACTAAAAAGTTTTGGTTAAGAGGAAACGGGTGAATTAATTCGCAATGCAGTGCCCTGGATCATGCTTAGCTCCCAATACATCCACGTGAATAACAGCTCTTAGTGCAATAACATTTATGACAATTGACTTAATTGAACCCAGGTAACATTCCTATGGTGATGCATCCGCTGCAACTATGTATAGTCATTTGTCTTCTGGCGATTCGCGTACTGACTCACGCAATGGGAATTAGACTTTCGTTGTTGAGGCATCCTGGGGCTAACCTCTTCACAAAGAGTGGTTAGTAATCCAGGGGGTTAGTAGTTAGTTTGCTTGTGTTGTTGTTCCTTGGTTGTGATCTCTTTTTGGTATCAGATCTATAGAGAATCAGAAGGGAAGCAGAACGAAATTACATTATTCAAATTAATTGGCAAGTAAAAGCAGGAACAAAAACAAACAGAATCAGGCAAAATTAAGGCAAAATGTTTACTCCCCCACATTCTGTCACTGTATCATGACCAGATATTTTTTTGATTAAAAAAGCTGACTATATTACAACTAGGCCCCTTTGAACTCCCGTTTGTTGCACAATTTGTATGTTGGACACTTTTATGAAATAAAGACTTCTGTTATCAAGACAATCCAACATAGATATAACACTTGAAAATGCGTTAAAATAAATACATATGTACAAACAGAACAAAGAAAAAACTATATAGAGAATAAAAGCATCACTGTACATTTCACAATGCGGGTATAAATATATTTGCAATATGTAGAGTTTGAAGTCTTGCAGGTTCCCCGCGATGTCTTGGTGGACCTTTGTTTCCTCAAGGGAATACTATTTTACCCTGGCTTTCTATATCTATTTGTGTTCATTGCCTGCCAGGTAGAAAACTTCAAAACATGTAAAATAAATGTGTTGAACTTCCATATAAGTGCCCGTTATACTTACAATAAAAACAGTTTTACCTTATTGCATAATGCGGATGTCTTAAAACGAGCCAGGGAACTTAAACTTCTTCGGTTACAACTACGAATAATCCTCAAAAGGAAAGGTGCATTTACCAATCAGTGCCCAAATTGATGAAAAATCGTAAAAATGACAAATCCACAGCAGACCCATCTAGTGATTAACTTTGTTTGACTCTTTGACAAGGAACATATCCCCCAAGTTTCAGCTTAATCTGAGTGACGGTTCTTGAAGAAGTCCAAAAAAGCTAAAGCACACAAAAATCATAAAAAATACAATAAATTGCATCACCACCTGCTGATCATATTAAAAACTGGAGTCCGTAGGAATGTTCCTGTGTGATTTCAAAGCAACTGGGTGAGCGGTTTTGGAAAGAATTTTTTTTTAAGAGAGCAAAAAAAATCATTAAAAAATCCCCAAATCAGTAGAACGTGACCATTTGAACAAGTTGGTAGAGATCCACGTAAGTTACATTGCCACCAAGTGTTAAGTGAATCTGGTGTACGGTTTTGGAGAAGTCGAAAATTTAAAATTGTGAACGAACGACAGACGACTGGCGAAAGGCGATGGCATATCCTCTGCTGGCAGACAAGCCAGCTCAGCTAAAAAGACATGATTGATTTAAACAATGGACCCATAATGATATAAGCTTATTCATAGACAGTAACTCGCATCTTGCACATAATTGACATCCAATTTACAGATTTCTCTTTAGTATTGTTAAGTATATACTCATGGCGGTAATAATTTTGTTCTAATTCAACATATGACTTTTCGTGACAAAAATGGGATTAAATGTAAAACGTCTTATTGCTTTGTATGAACCTGCTAATTACTTGTCAAATACCAAACAACAAAACAAATTATCGGTTAATACCAAAAAGGCAAAATAGTTTTTACACACAGAAATAGGTTTACTCTGATTGACTTTAAAATAAGTTCTAAAGGTCAAAATATTACATATGTTGACAAAATTAAGTTTCTTGTTGTGTATATTGATCAAAAGCTAAATTAGAAGTCCTCTATTAATTATATTTTAAACAAACTTTTTTTGTAAAGCCAGAAAGGTGCTGACAAAAAATGTGTTGCTGGATCCAGATTATGCATTTTGTTTTCCGTATTTTTCATTTGAGAATATTGTCGAGGCAATTAACTACAAGACTAATATATACCCACTTACAGTGTTACAAAAGAAACTGATTAGAATTATTACTTTCATGAAGCCAACTGACCATACAGCATTGATCTTTAAACAGATGGGTATTTTAAACGTGTTGGACCTAAATAGATTTCAAGTGTGTACGTTTATGTTTAAAGCACTTAACAAGCGGTTACTAGGTATATTTGATAGTATATTTACTCGTAATAAAAGATTCATAATTATAACACTAGCCAATCTCAAAACTTACATATGCCAAAATAAAGAACAAATTTTTCGAAATTTTGTATATCTTTTAGCGGCCCTGAGATTCCAATTCTTCACCAAATGTACTTAACAGTACCCAGATTCTCAACAAATTTAAAGTACAATTGAAATTGCATTTCATTGATTACTATATTTAACGTTTCTGATTACCTCATGTAATTTTTCTTCTTTTGTGTTATGTTTAAAACGTTATATTGCCAAACAATCAGACATATTTCTGTATATTTACTTGTACGAGGGCCCATAAACCCAATCGGGTTTCTTCAGTGTCTTTACTGTTCATTTATTACAAGTTGTCATATACTTCTATGTTTATATTATTGGCCATAAACTCTTATCATTCCTATGCCAAGATGAACTGATCAGAGTTTGGTGTCACCATAACCTAATTTCAACAAAAAGCATGCCTAATTATATGTTCGTTAGGGCTCGTTACATCGCAGAATGCTTCGATGTATCTTGATCAGATTTTACAGTGTGATTATCTTGTATGTCGGAATGATCTGGTTATATTTTGGTGTCATCATGACCTAATATGAGTAAACGACAGCCTAACTACATGTTCGTTAGGGCTCGTTAGCACCGCTTCCATGTATTTTGTTCACATGTTGCAGTATAATTATCTTACATGACATTATGAACTGATTAGATTTTGGTGACACCATTACCTAATTTTAACAAAAAGGCAGCTTAATAACTAGATGTTTGTTTGGGCTCGTTTCCATGATATCCCCAGAGTGCCTCCATGTATTGTGCTCTAATTAAAGTTTGATAGGAATAAATAAGGGTCCGGCACATGGGGGGCGTTTTATATTTTGGTGTTGTCCGTACAGACGTGCACATTCTCGTTACCGCGATATATACAAAATGCCTCCATGTAGTTTGCTGAAAATTGGCAATATGTTTGTCTTACATAGCAAAATGAACTGATTAAATTTTGGTGTCACCATGATCTAATTATAGCAAATGGTGGACCCTTCAATCAACGCTTTCCATTGAAGGTATGACCAGTTCCTTCGAAATACTAAAATAATACTTTAAACATGAAACCACTTTATTTTGCCCTTCTGGTAGATGACCATTGTTCTCCCACCACAATATGACCATGATAAATTTTTAAAATCCGCTCGTACTCTGATTTGGAACACTCCAGTGTGTTCGCCTGCATGCAGCGAACTCTTCAGTCATCTTCTTATTTGTACTTTTGCATGTGGGCCTAAAAGGATTCACACCAATCCCCTGTGATTACCGGAAATGGCGATTTTAATGTTCATGAGAGTTTAGCTGCAGGCAAGTGAGCAGTATGATACTAATGAATGTAAATCTACTGAACTGTATCATTATCACTTGAGAATGCGTAAGTGGGGACAACAGTACCGTCACGTTGTTTGTCCTTTACGTGGTGATAACGACTGCCTCATAAATTGGGGAAAGTCCCCCAAAGTTATTGGTTCCCCAAGTCTCAGACCACAGATAAAACATTCTAGATGTATCAGTGAATGATTCGTGCATTTTCCCGATCTAATTCCCTATAAAAGATCTCATCTCAGTACTATTTTGCTCGATTCTTAAAATAATATGAATGAAAATTAAGTATGTCAAGTAAATCCGCTGGTTCAGTCTTCAATTTAGCACTGAAGGCGTGAGGTTCGGCAATATTTCTCGGTTTGTTTGCTTCTCATGATAATAGTGACTTTTCTCATTTCATCACAATAACCTTTGTGCAGGTTATAAACACAGCTTAACTTTGAGTGTCGAAATTACACATGGGTTACTAATTTTAATTTTAAAACTTTCTAGTGGATGTCCACATATGTACGAACTCGTACAGTTTTCCCTTGGCGTCGATGGCCGCATATATGCGGTTCCACTTCTGGATTCCATATCAACCAATAAAAGAAGCCCTTTTACTTTTTTAACTCAGTTTGTCAGCCAGCAGAGCCTATGCCATCACTCTTCGCCCGTCGTCTGTTCACTATTCACATTTTCGACTTTTGCTTCAAAGCCGTATGTTAGATTCACTTCAAACTTGGAAGCAATATACCTGCGGTGAGTCGCTACCAACATTATTCAAATGGTGACGCTCCAGTGATTGTTTTTATGAGTTTGTAGTTTTTTTGTGCAAATAGTAAAAACATCTTCTCTGAAACCGGTCATCCAATGGCTTAGATACGACACAGGAACACTCCAAGGGACTCTCAGCTCCTGATTAGTTCACCAGGTGGCGCTGCATTTTTATTTTTTAAAAATGATTTTTCGGGTGTTTTCGCTACTGTCGACTTCTCCACTTATATTAAGCTGAAACTTTGTGGACAATTTTTTTGTGAAAGGGTCAAACAAAGCGTTTAACTACGTGGTACTGTCGTGGATTAACTTTTAACTTGGTGGCAATGAACCTTGGGTGGATACCTACCAAAATTTTTGAAATGGACACACTCCAGAATTTGTTTGGGATTTCTGAAGGTTTTTTTTTGGGGGGGGGGCAGGGTTTGTAAAATATTTTCTGCTCCGAAACAGCTCATCCAATTGCTCTGATATCAGAGAATAACGCTCCTAGTTCCTAATTTGTTCACCAGGTGGTGCACTACTTTTTTTGTACTTGGGTATGGTTTTTCTGTGTTTTTGCTTTTTTCGATTTCTTCTCCAGAATCATTGCTCAGATTATACTGAACGTTTTGGATATGTGCCTTGTGAAAGGGTCAAACGAACTTGTTCACTGGGCGGTACTGCTGTGGTTACCTTATTTTCACGATGTTTTCATTTCGGGTACTTGTCGGCAAATGGACCTTTCCCATAAATTTTCGACTTCTTCTCTGAAACATTCACCGAGATTTACTGCAAACTGGGTGGCAATGTGCCTTGGGAGCTTTCTCAAATAATAACGCTCCAGCGATGTTTGGATTTTTTATTATTTATTTCTTGTTCTCCTATTGAGCAATTCTTAAAAAATCTTCTTCGAAAACCACTCACCCAATTGCTTTGATGTCAGACAGGAACAGCCCTTGGGACTCTTGGTTCTTTATTTGTTCATCAGAAGGCGCTGCAATTAAAAAAATTATGATTTTTCTTTCTTTTCTTTTCTTTTTTTTTATTTGTTTTACCTTTTTGCAACTTCGTCTCCAGAACCCTCACTCGATTAAACTGACACTTTTTGGATATGTTACCTGTGAAAAGGTCATACTAAGTTGTTCATCAGGTGGCATTGGTGTGGTTTACTGCTTTTTAACCTTTTTTTTAACTGAGTAACTTATCGGTAAATGAACCATTCCCTTTGATTACTGTGTAATTCCATGGGCATTCCAACGTCATTTCACATTTTATTACATTTCTCTTAAAGGTAACCTTCTAAATGTTATGCACTCGGCTAAAGCTCAACACAGGTCTATTCAGTTGCAACTTTGATTTTGTGAACAAAATTAGGTCAGCTGAGCACGGGTCGTTCACGCATCCCTCTAGTTTATTTATTTCAATCAATAAAATACCATTTAAAATTAGACAATTTCGGGAAAAATTTTCTCCATGGTAAGAACATATCCTGTTAAAGTCAATGTAATATGTTTTGATGAACCTATGCCTGTTGGATATATGATCGCAGATCCAACAATTGTTTTGGTAAATAATCCATGCCACCATATATGTATTGGAAATACACATCAATAGGGCTCTTACTGTCATATTTGGTCAAAAATCATAACCAGCAGGCACAGGCAAGAATCGTACACAAAGCTATAGGACTACAGAATGTTAGCTATAGATCAACTTCAATGAACGCTTCTTTTCTTCAAGTAAATATGGGACTTCAAACTCCACAGTGGTTTAAGATATGAAACACCACGAGTAAGGGTTGGTTCCTTTGTCGGAGATGTTGCGAAACCTGGACTGACGAATCGCACAGTTGCCTCTCTTCTGTTTTGACAGACGAACCATCTGCTACGAGTCGCGCCTGTTTTTTAAATACATCCTACAAGTCCAGTCATACAAAGTATTCCCGAAGGCATAAGAAAGTAAGCTGAGGCCAACCTGAAAGAATGCACCATTGGTAAGAATAATGGAAGCATGGTTTCAGTTATGGGTAAATCATATCCAGTGAGCAAAGTTCCAAGAGTACGATGAGCGCGGGGGAGGGGGGTCTAGAAAGAAAAGGGAGGCCTGTATTACCATATACACACACTGGCATGCTCTGCAGATGTATGTATGTATGTATGTATGTATGTATGTATGTATGTATGTATATATATATATATATATATATATATATATATATATATATATATATATATATATATATAATCTTCGGTAGTACTTTGGGTTGCGGGACTTGCTATCAAGCTCCTAGATGTATATGAGTACATGTAAGGAGCATATATATAAATGTATGTGCCTACATAAACACACACACACACACACACACACACACACACACATCTATATGAGCTAATCTTTTCGTTGAATAAGTACTTTGCTTTTTTGTATGGCAAATTGTGCAAGATTTTATCACTTTACAGCAATTTATGCTTTTTGTGTACAGTTCGTGCTATGATCTGGTGGTCCTATGACAAATATATGTGCTGAGATTAATGTCAGAATATCATTGTATCGGCTTTGGTTTTGTATGCATTAAACGTTTGAGGACTCGGGTATTTCAGATACACAATTTTTTCGCTTCTTTTTTGAAGAGTTGTCGGGAATCAATTTGATTCAATATCGAGCACGGACAATGTAAATGTCTGTGCGTGTCTTTTATATGTTGAGTTGAATAAAAAATAAAAAAACTGTGGGCATTAACCGAAAAGGGGCAAGCTGTATTTCCAACGAATCCCTTTTTGTTTTACGAAATCTGTATCACTACCGAGGGCCTGAGGTGGTTACCCTTGTCATTGGTGTTGATTCACTTAACTTTCGTATTTACTGAACTCCTGAAATCCAACTCATTTCACGCAAAAAAGATTTCACTGGCAAGACATCTTTTAGGTATGATGCAGATGAGGGGCTTATGGCTGCTATATGGTCAACTCTATTTAAGTTTTTTGCTTAAGAGTTTGATATTTTTCCGCATTTGGGAGTGCAGTGAATCGGGTAGAATCGACAAGTTTATTCCATACCTGACTGTCAAATTATTATTAGTCAGCATACTTATATGTCACCTACATTGTGATTGCACAATATCAATCGCTTGTTTCCAGCTTGCTTTTCTGATCATATAAAATGTATCAACACTTTATTTTCCATTTAAACTCTCATTAATGGTACAGATGAAGAGGGCATGATCATATACCTATGTGTAGATTGGTTTGCCTATCAGCAGCACACTAGACTGATAGTTGACGTACAGCAAATGTAATGCGAATTATATTTAATATGCTTTTTGATAAACAAAGATGTATTCGGATGACCATATATATATATATATATATATATATATATATATATATATATATATATATATATATATATATATATGTATGTGAAATGAACAAAGACGACGCACAGAGTACTACATTTCCACTGGTTGTGAAAAATGGCGTACAGAAGCTTCGAATAGCTCACAATATATTGTCAGTGGTAGCCACATTTAATTACGTACAGGAATGGTGATAAGAAATTCGCCGTACACTTATCGGTAGTTTGGCAGCGTGCGCGCACAAGGTTCAGTTGACATCGGCGGGAGTATGTCGCCCAGTTTCCTCAAATAATTCAGAGCAGATAAAGAGGAAAAATTTCCAGCGCCACATTGATATGAACAGGTACAAATCGAAGTTGGAAGTATAATATTTAAGCTAATTTTGGCGAGTATAGGTGATAAGATGAGTCGTGCCTTGGTCCCTGATGGAGGGAAGGCGGGTGTGTGGAGGCAGGCAGGCACTGGGACAACGCAAAATAGAAGTCCCTAATTCCATGTGTTATCATGAATCAGCATGGCTAGTTCTTAAAAGTTTGTTCCCTTATTGTACACGCAGGCAAAAATTTAAAATGAATAAAATAAATTCCTTTCCTTCAACAAAATTCCCCAGCAATACTTTATTTTTCCATCAAAGGTAAACAAAATAAATATATTAATCTTAATAACACGAGAAAAAAGGACATAATAAATTTTACAGCCGCGGCTATCACCATAACTACCGTTTAATTTGAGACCTACTATTACACACATGTATGTATAATATGCTGTGAATTGATTTAATTTCACCGTACTTTCATTTTCGCTTATTTAGCTTATGGCACTAAACCGCAAAAGTAAAAAAAAACAGTGAAATAGTACTTTAACACTGTTTGGATGAGAGTTATGTCCAAAACAGTGAAATGTCATAAATGCAAAAACCGTGGAAATCTATACACGCGAAAATTAAGCAACTTATAGTATGATCACAAACATTCAAATTCTTACAGTTTTTTCTTTCGTGTAAAATCAATCTAAAAACCTTGTCCCATTCACGTCGACAATGCAAACGTGGCACCCGAATCAGAAAAAGAGCTTCTGTTAAGAAAATATAAATAATAATAATAAAAAAATAATAATAAAACTGTTGTGTTAGAAACTTGAAATCAATGCACTTTGATTGCCCACGTTGCTTTGTTCAATTGTAATATTTCATGCATATTTTCATGGTTCGTTAGCATATATTTGCAGATCCAGTGTGTGTGTGTGTGTGTGTGTGTGTGTGTGTGTGTGTGTGTGTGTGTGTCTGTGTGTCTGTCTGTCTGTGTGTGTGTTACCCTGGTAAGTTCTTGGTGTAATCGGACAAGCCAAAAGTGAATTCAGATTGGAATGATAGGCCATCGGCCATTTTCTGACGTTTTGCTGCAGTGGGAAGATAGGAGGAATTGCCTTACTACTATCCATCATTATTAATATATGGTTGATAGAAATTGAGCATAAGCTTGCTCGACTTACCAATTAGAGGAACGTTTGAATCGCTTCCACAGCATGTGGATCCGGTCTGCTCATTGTAAGTAATGACGCTTCCTTCTTCTTCTTCTTCATGATCATGATCATGATCATGATCATCATC